>CAUYUJ010014253.1:97834-115334 GCA_963575745.1 Prorocentrum cordatum | reverse complement strand
CCGTCTTCGAACGATCTCGGCGGCATCTTGAGCCCACTTGGCCAGTCGGCGGTTGCTTGAAAATGCGAGAATGCTCAAAAACCTAAATGGTGATCCCTGAGTTGTGCCCTTGAAGCCCTCTCGGGGATCCCCTTGGAGCCCTCTTGGGACATCTTGGAGCCTCGTGGGCCGTCCTGGGGCTCTCTTGGGCCGTCTTGGGGCTCTCTTGGACCGTCTCCGTGCCTCACAGGCCCTCTGGAACTGTTTTGAAAGTCACCTTGCACCGTTGTGGGTCCTACTCTAACTCATGATTGCCAGGGCTGCAAGAGATAGGAGAAGGAGTAGATGAGAGGAGGGATGAGGGGGAGGAGCGAAGGGTGCGGAGGACTGTGGAGGAGTGGAGTGGTCTGCGGAGGAGAGGGAATCGATGCGGAGGAGTATGGAGGAATGCGGACGAGTACGGAGGAGTGCGGACGAAATGCGGAGGCACGCGGAGGAGTGCGGAGGTGTGTGGAGGAACGGGCACGGACGGGACGGCGCGCGGAAGACGGCGGAAGAATGGTCAGGATCGGAGCGAAAGTGGAGAAGAGGGAAGGAGGAGGAGAGGGGAGGAGCGGGATCCATGGGGAGGGGTGCGGGGGAGTGCGGGGGAGGGCGGGCGTGTGGTTAAGAATGAAATGGACGGTGGAAGAGTGGGGAGGAATTGGAGGAATGCGGGGGAAGATGGAAAAGTGCGGAGGATGGCGGAGGAATGCAGAGCGGTGGAATGCGATGGGGGCGGGGGAATGCGGAGGACTGGAAGAGTGGGAATGGGTGGACAAGAATGCGGAGGAGCGCGGAGGAGGGCGGAGGAGGGGTGAGGAACGGAATGGAGGGTGAAAACTTGGAGAGGAATGGGAGTAGTGCGGAAGAAGGCGGAATAGCGCGGAGGAGGGCGGAGGACTGTAGAGGGGTGGACTGGGTTGGGGAAGGGTGCGGACGAGGGCGGAGGAGGGCGGAGGAGTGGATGAGCGGGAACAGATGAGGAGAAGTGCGGAGCGGTGCGGAAAAGTGCGGAAGAGTGCGGAGAAGGGCGGAAGAATGGTTAGGATTGGAACGGGGGACGGGGGAAAGGCCTGGAGACCCCGGAAATGCCGACGGGTCGCCTGGGCATCGTCGATCGATGGGATAACGCGAAGCATTCGGCATTCAGACGGCACGGCGGCCCCAGACCCCGGCGCGGCTGAGACCCAAAAACTGGCCACGGGTCGCCCGGGCATCGTTGATGGACGGGCTGGCGGGGATAACGCGAAGCATTCGGCGGTCAGACGGCACGGTGGTTCTACGCGGCGGCGTGGCGGGACAGGGCGCGGTGGACAGAGCACGTTACCTCGACCGAACCATCCGCGCAATTCCTCCACGCTGCCTGACTGGGCACACGCGCACACCGCGACGCGGCGACGGCGACGGTGGCGACGACGACGGCGGCGACGACGGCGACGACGATGACGGCGACGACGATGACGATGGCGATGATGGTGATATATGGCGACGCTGATGACGACGATGGGGTGGACGGATGCGCTTCGAACCACATGCGACGCACGGCGTGGTTGCCCAGGAACGGCGCCGCGCAAGATGAACTATGCATTCGATGGCGCTACGACCACGGCGGGCGCATGGCTGCGCGTACTGGCTGGGCCTGGCGGCGGCACAGGTATTAGCAGCAGTGCTGGACTGACAACTCAGCACGGCGACGCGTGCATGACTGCATGTGCAGCGCTGGGTGGGCCTACCGGCGGCACTAGTATTAGCCGCGGTGCTGGACTGACAACTCAGCACGGCGGCGGCGACTCGCAACGAGCCAGCGGCTGCTGCCTCAAAGGGCAACTATTCAGCGGCACCGCAAATACAAAATAGAGCAGCAGCGGCTGCAGCGCGGGAAGTCCTACACGCGCGCCTCCTGCGGGAGCGGGGTCTGCCAGACACGCGCGGTGACGCGCTCGGCCATCGCCTGGTTCAGGCGCATCATGACAGCGGGGCGTGGGCGCACCGCACCACATACAAGGGGGAATTGCTCGTGTAGAAGAGCAGGGCTGTGTTCCGATGGGACATTTTCTTTTTGGGCACGCGGGTATCCATGCGTTCGCCCACGAGCATGGACAGCAAATCCGCGAAGAGGATGGCGGCGTCGCTACGCTCCCAGCCCTGCCACAGCAGCACCTGAGAGGACAGAAAGCCGACACCAACACCAAGAAAGTTATTTGTTTCCAAACAAAAAAGATTTGCGATGCGGGCCTGCGCGAGCCCGTCCTGGCCCTCGGAATCGCGGGGGGGGGTCGGGGAGGAGGTGGAAGGGAAACTTCGCGCAGCGCGCGGGAGGGAGGGCAGGACACAAAAAGCGCAGACGAAGGGCGAATTCGACGGGCGTTCTCGGGAGAGGGGGGGCCAGAGGGAACGGTGCGGTTTCCTCCGTTACCCAGGCCCCCCACTCCACCGCCGCCGTCCTCCGCGCCTCCCCCCGCCCGCGCGCCCCCCCCTGTCTCTCCCCCCTCCACCCGCCCCCTGCCCGCCCCTAGTCGCATCCCCGACGCTCTGCGAGCCCGAGGGCGGCACCCGACGGCTCCGATTCCACCGCCCATCCCCCGCGCCGGGGGGGCCCCCAAGCTGCCCTGCGCGACCGGGGCCCGAGAACCCCGGCCCGCGGGCCCCGGCCAACTTCCGAAGTCGTCGAGAGGCTCCGCTCCACCCGCCGCTCCATCGGGAGCCTTGGCGCCGGCGTCGGCTTCGTCGCCCGGGGCGAAAATCCGGCACCGGCACAATGACCCCACCGGACAAGTTGGCGGCCATTTCCCTGCGGGGGCAGGGCGGCCCAGCGGAGCCCGCACAACGCGAGGTGGCTCGCATTGCTCGCCGAATTCACAAACACTGGGGCTCGCACGACAAGAAACGCCCCATAGGGCCCAAGGCGACCTCCAGGGCCCGCGGGGACGCCATGGCCCGCGGGGCTCGCAAAGCCCAGAAACCCGACGCGACCCCCGCGACCCAAGGGGCCTATGGGGGCCGCGCGGCTCGCCGGGCTCGCGGCGCATTGAGCCCATGCGCGTTGCGGCGCCCACGCGGCCAAGGAAACCTTTTTCTGGGACTTGCGCCGCCCCTGGGGCCGGCGAGGTTCGCGCGGCCCACGGGCCGCGCGCGGGCCACGGAAACCCTAGAAAGTTCACTGTGGGAACTAGGGAAGTCGCGCTGCCCCCACGCGCGCAAGGCTGACATCGATCGACGCGGGACACGCGAGCCCGAAGACGCGGGCAACGGCATTCAGCAAATGCTTTGAATTTTTCTCTGCCACAGGGGATCTGGGAGTCGGCGTCGGGCCCCGGTGCCCCGAGTACCTGTGAGTTCAGGACGGCCGCCAGCGGGAACGAAGACTTCGCCCGGGGTTTGCCCATGACTTTGAAAACGCTGTCGAACAGCTCGAACTGCATGGACTGTCCGCACCCGGGCGCCCCGATCACTGCGATGTTCGCACCCCTCGTAGCCCCCGAGGTGAGGGCGCCGCAGACGCCGGCGCAGAAGCGCTGGACGTCTTCCCCGCTGTTCTGCAGAACCCTCGGGGCCCGCGCGCCCCGGCACGCGCAGCCCACCTCGGAGGCGGCAAAGCGAATGAGATCCATCCGCATTGCCGCCCTCATGGCAATCGCCCGCGGCGCCTGCAAGACGGGGCGGAGGTTGCCAAGTCGCTCAGCTTATCCTCGCCCTGCGCCGCGCAGAACTGCGCGAGGCTGGCGTCGCCTTCGTTGGCCGCGTAAGCTGCTAACCCTTGCAACTCCAAGACCGCCCTGATGCCCTTCTCCTGAACCAAGGTGAACACGTCGCCCTGGCGCGCCCTCTTGGCGCGAGTCTGCCCAGTCTCGTCAGCGCGCCGCTTCCTGGCGCTGGCGCGGCCCCTTACACCGGCGATGATCTTCACGGCCTCGCACCCCGGGTCGAGCCGCAATTCCTTGGGCTGAACGACGCAGCCGTCAGCCAGGCCCTCGCACTGCTGACGACAAGCCCCCCGGACTTCCCGCGCCGCCGCATGCAATCTCCCGCGAGCGGTGGCGTAGGCCGGGAGCGTCCTGCAATCGATGTGCACATGGACTGACTTTTAAGCCAGAAGCTGGCTGGTTGGCTTGTCCTTGTACTTCCTCGCAAAGGCCAAACGTTCTCGACGATCGGCCTTAGTCAGCAACGGCTTGTAGTCAGCAATGGATTGGCCCGAAACCTCCGAAAATTGACTCCTTCCTTCGCCAAGGCCTTCCGCAGCGTCCTGTCGGAACACCTTACACGCGCGCTGCATGATCGCGGGTAACATTACCTCATACCGGGCCCCAGCCTTTGTCACCATCGCCCGTAGCACACACACACAACATGGCTGAGCTGCTTCTCGGTAAGAGCGAACGGGCGGCCACGCCGAGGCATGGATATGCGGTTGGCCGAGATGTCCAGGGCACGGTAGACCGTGGTTCTGGAGCGGCCCACAGCGAGCGCAATCTGCGCGATTGCCATGTAGAGGAGGTTGCGCATCCGTTGGATAATTTGAATCTCGCGAAGCCCAACGGGCTTCCGGCATAACATCTTGGCAGGCAGTGCGTCTGATGGCGGCGTGCGCACGTCAGAGGGGCGGCCTGGTGCCTTGGGCAAAATGGCCTGCAACGGAGTTCGAACGACCACAAGTGGGCAATGCGGGTCATGCTTGCCCTGTGTATCACGGAGGCATACATATGTATATATAAATATATAAATACATACATACATACATACATACATACATACATACATACATACATACATACATACATACAGCAGTTGTGTTCTTGGGGGCATCCCAAACATCATCCTGAACTGCCCGGCACACTACCAGGTGGGCTGCATACACGAAAATTATGACACGCTTCGTGCTTCCACATGGACAACGCAGAACGAAAGTTCCAACGGTGGGTGTGGGAAGGGAAGGAGGACCAAAGGACCGTTCCCACCCCTGTAACCGTCGGTGGCCGCGGGATGATGACGATGAGGGTTTACCCTCTCCACCAACGTCCAAGAGCGCAGGCGGCGCCTGGTTGTCCATCGCGGCCCTGCGCGGGCGCGGCGACAAGAATCACGAAAAATCATGGTGACACAGTGTAATTTACACTGGGGCTCCTAGATTTCGATCCCGAGTTCCCCCTCTGGGAAGCTGGGAGCGCGGGTTTGTCGGCCACCCACCCGCGACGGGACCCACCCCGCCCACGTGAAAGTCAGAAGGGGAAGCAAGGTGCAGCCTGCGGCGTGGCGCCCCGAAAGCGAAAGCGAAAGCGACCCGCGCGCACGACCCGCGCCCGCGACTCGCACCAGCGACCCGCACTCGCGACCGGCGTCCGCGACCAAAGCTCGCGACCAAAGTCGGCCACCCGCGCTGGAGACCGCGCCCGTGACAGGCGACGTGCGCCCTTGGTGGCTGCCTCAATGACCGGTTTCCTGCGAAACGTGCCCGCTCTTGCTGGGTGGCGGCCCGGTCGGCTGCATCTCTGGCTGCATGGTATGCTGCCTGGTTGGCTGCCTAGCTGGCTGCCTGGTTGGCTGCCTCATCGGCTGCCTGATTGGTTGCCTGGTCGGCTGCCTCGTGGGCTGCCTCGAACAGGGAAGCAGGTGCAACCCGCGACATGCGACCCGCGACTGTCGCCCGCGCCCGCGACTCGAGCCATCGACCCGCGCTCGCGACCAACGCTAACGAACGACCCGCGCTCACGACCAGCGCCCGCGACCCGCGCTCACGACCAAAGCCCGCGTCTCGCGCTGGAGACCCGCGCCCGCGACCAGGGAACCATGCCCTTCTGAGCTGCCTTGTCGGCAGCCTGTCTGACTGATATGCTAGCTGTGTCACACTACATGTCAATATGGCCGCTGTCTTGCAGAAGGCCTTACCCGCAGAATCGCTCGGGCGACCCACGAATGGCGGACCAAACTTAGAAATTAGACGGCACAGGGAAACAATTAGCGAACACCCCCCTTGCCCCCCAAACTCAAAGTTGGCACGCGAGGGGGGGGGGGACTGCGGTCGAGGTGCAACTTATCAGACCCACCGCCAACTTTGAACATTGGGGGGAGGGGGAGGCGTTGACAGATGAATGTGGCATGAGTGTTCGCTATTTGTCCGAAGCCTGTCTCGTATTGCTTGACAATGTCCCTAGCGACATCGCTATTTTGCCCAAGAACCAATACGACGTCGACAACCTCTCATTGTTGCGAGGGTCTCCCTAGCGAAATCGCCATGTTGGGCAAGAGCGACGTCGACCACATCTCATGTGTGTGAGGCTATCCGTGGCAAAATGGCAATGCTGGGCGGAAGTAAGGCGTGCTAGGGAGCAATATTGCTGGGCTATGTTGGGCCGTCTTGAGGCCTTCCAAGAGCGATCCCAAAACATCTTTGCTGTTTGAGGATGTCCCTAGCGAAATCGCCATTTTGGCTACTAGATCCCCAGGCATCCGCCTGCCAAACCCCTCAAACTCTTCCTAGCTCCATGTCTTCTGGATAACGGATCGCACGCTATGCGCGCGTCCCGTCATCCCTCCCCATCCGCCTGCCAGCCCCGTATATTAGATTCCGATCATGGATCGGACGTTGCGCGCGCTTCCCGTCATCCGCCGCCCCCTGTTGCCTGCAAGAGGGGCTATTGGCGCGCTGAGTGTCTGACCTCTTTGGCTCCTCCAGATGGTTCCCAGTGGGTGCCACAGAAGTTAAAGGCCGCTACTCATGGACAGCCTGGGGATCCAGGAAAACATGAAGTTGCATGAAAAGATGTAAAAAAATTAGGTGCTGTGAAATAAATGAAAATCTGTCTCCGCTGTATAATCATGCAGGAACCGTCCGCTGGATTGTCGAAGTGGCACGCGGCTCACGCGAAACGCAACAAGTCTGAAGTGGATACGGAACGGGCTGCAGGCGTCCTCAGGCCTCGCCCCCCCGTGTCCATGGTCGCCTGAGCGGCGACCCGCCGGTCACGGCACCGCCGCCCATCTCCAGAAGCTTCCACTAGGGTCGCGGAGCAACCGGTGCAGGCCCCCTTCGTCGGTGGAGCCGGAGTAGCAGACGGCCACCTCCTCCTCCAACGGCCTCGGACTTCCCACCGGCCCCCCCCTTCAGGTGGCCCCAAGATGCCTCAGATGGCATCCAGAAGACAGTCAAGAAGAGCTCCAGAGAGGCCAGGAGGGCTCCATGATAGCCCAAGACGGACCAAGAACGCCCCAAGACGGCCCAAGATGGCCTCAAGGGGGCCCAAGAGACCCACTAGGCGCCCCCCAAGAGGGCTCCAAGGGCACTCGAGGAAAAGAAGAAATCAAAATCACGGCGCCTCGTCATTGTGTTTTGTATGATTTCCGCGTCCTCTCCTTTTCGGGCAAAGAGGCCCCCAAGACGGCCCCAAGAGGGCCCCAAGACTGCCGAGGAGAACTCCACGACAGCCCGAAAGCTCCCCACACAGCCAGAGAAGCACCCAAGACGGCCCCAGGCCCCAGAGGGCCCCAAGACTGGTAAAGAGGAACCCAAGACGGCCGAAGAGGCCCCCAAGACGGCCCCAAGAGGGCTCCAAGACGGCCCCGGAGACCTCCAAGACAGCCCTTAAGGCCCCAAGACGGCCTTCGAAGACCAAGAGGCCCGAAGAGGCCCCCAAGAAGTCCCAAGAGGCCCTCAACAGGCGCCCGAGAGGCCTCTCAGAGTTACCGCTGGCCACCAAGAATACATAGGAAAATGAACCTCACAGTGGCCTTCCGCTCAAATTGCTCCAAGAGGGCCTCCAAAACGGCCAAGACAGCCCAAGAGGGTCCGGCAGACCTCCAACTCCGCCCAAGATGCATCCAAGACGGCCCAAGATGGCCACAGGACGGCCAAAGAGGGCCCAAAGACGGCACAATAGGCATCCAAGAGGCTCTCCAGGAGGGCCCGAAGAGACCAAAATCATTGATTCCCCTTCAGTGTTCTCCGTGCGTGACATTTACACAGGTCGTAGATTCCCCGTCCGTGACGCTGGAAAGACACCTGAGGAGTATCCGCAAGCGTTCGGCATCAGTCAGGAGTGTCCGCTCCCTCCGTTTTTATTCGCAAGACTGATGAACGTCCTTTTGCGCGACGCAGACAGGGAGGCGGAGCCTAGTCTGGATGAGAGCATGCACGTGCACGTACTTGCGCACGCAGATGACACACTGTTGCTAGCCACCACAAGGAACTCAACCGCGGCGCACATGCATACCGTGCAACATGTAGGACAACAGTACAGCTTGCAGCTTCACGAGCGCAAGGTAGAAGCTTTGGCTGTAGATACCGGCGCGTGCACTCTCAAGCTGTATGGCGCCCTGATCCCACAGAAGGGAAGCACACTCAATCTAGATATATTGATCAGCGGCGACGGCAAGATAAGATCAGAGTTGCCGCGACGCCTAGGAGCTGCAGGTGCAGATTCGACGCATTGGCCAGGGTATGGAGCCACTCGACTCTTGCGCAGAAAAAGACTCAAGTGCTTGAGCCGTGCGCTACAAGCACATTCGCATGCTGCCCGAACACACTTCGCCTTTTCACTAAGCTGGAGACGCGCCATCTTGAACGCGTTCCAGGCGCGGTGCTTGCGCTAGCTGTACGAAACCGTGCTCCAACGGGCCAACGCCCGCCCATTCAGCAACACGCTCCTCCGCGGGCAGCTTCATTGCAGTAGCCACGCCGTCAGACAGCCAGGTGACGACACTGTGCGGTGCGCAGTGCTTCAGCCCTTTTCCTCCCTCCTCCTTCCCCCTCCCACCCAAAGAAAAAGAGGGCGCGCACGAGCAATGTGGCCCCAGGAAGTTTACAGGCACGCCTGCGAAGCAGCTGCGGGTGTGGAAGCCCTTCCGGCGCGACGGCAGGACATCATTTCTTCGGCCACGGCGTGGCGGGTCGCAGTCAGTAAATATTGCAATTCCACGTGATGGTGGCTATGTGCTCAGGTGCGTTTCGTACTCAACATTTGGCTTGCTTTGTTGTTATGTTGCTTTTGCGATCTCGCCTTTCGGGCTTCCGACAGCTCAAGACGGCCAAAAAGGCCTCCAAGATAGCCGCAAGATGGCGCAGGGAGGCACAATAGGGTCACAAAAGGGGCCAAGAGCCTTCAAGAACGGCTCCAAGAGGGCCCCAAGACGGCCCAAGAGACCTTCAAAACGGTCATACTATGCCCCAAGAAAGCCCCAGAAGGCCCAGAACGGCCCGCAAGACGGCCTCCGAAGGCGTCTGACGGGCCTAGACAGTCCTAGGACAGCCACGCCCCAAGATGCCTCTGGAGGCCCACTGGGGCCCCTCGGAAGCTCCTCCTCCTCCTCCTCCTTTTCCTCCTCCTCCTTCTTTTCCTCCTCCTCCTCCACCTCCTCTATCTCTTATCCTGAAGAAACAACTCCTCCTGTCGCACCTAGAGACATGTTGATATGGCGGGCTTGGCGTTTCGCCCGAAACTCCATCACCATGTATGATCATTGCAGCAATTTCACTGATGGAGGGCGGGCGGTTTTCAAAAATATGGCTCCCGCCTTTCGTCTTCAAATTTGCAAGAGCAAGAGCTTCACGGATGGAGGGCGTTTCCTTTTCGGAATGTGGCTCTCGCCTTAGCGCCGCGCTCATTCATCATAAGAGTTTACATCAGTTTCAAGGACTATTCTAACTGACGTCCCAAAAACTTCGTTTTGACACGATGTAGGACTGTCAGGGCGCAACGGTCACGTTGCTTCGCAGTGTTGAAGTCCCAGGAATTGCGTTCTGTCAATATTGAGGATCGCCAGGACTCAACAGCAATAATAATTCGCGGCGCTGAAGTCTCAGGAATGGCGTTTTGGCATGGTTCGGGATTTTCAGACGGTTGCCTTCAAACGGGGCACTTCCTCCTGTGAAAACAAATCTGGTAGGGCCATATGCAGAGGGAATTTGGAGGCAGGGCTTATTGCAACATCATTGATAACCTTTTGGTTTACACTGGTCCTCCTCCTCCTCCTCCTCCTCCTCCTCCTCCTCCTCCTCCTCCTCCTTCTCCTCCTCCTCCACTCCCTTGTCCTCCTTCTCATTCCTCTCCTCCTTATTCCCCTCTTCCTCCCCTGAGTGTTCCCCGAAAGGTCTCCACGGCGGCTGGGGGAACAAATGGTCCCATAGCTTAGCCCGGCTTCGGCCCGACCTTTGGCCCCGTGGGCGTATCCAAACAGGCAGAGGGGCGACGGTGGTTCGCCGCAGGCGCCCTTCATACTATTGATAAATTGGTATCAATGCATGTATGAAGTCGGCGCCCTGCGCAGCGGGCGCTCCAGCCAAGATGGCGACGCGCGCGCGCGCCGCGGAAAAGCTGATCAGCATTCGAAAACGACCAGCCAGTCTGCGCTGGACGGGCCCCGAGGTCGATCAAGAGGGAGGGGGGACGAGGGCAAACCCGCGGTCAGAATCGGGATCCACTGGCTCCTCCTCCTCCTCCTCCTCCTCCTCCTCCTCCTCCTCCTCCCTCCTCTCCTCCTCCTCCTCCTCCTCCTCCTCCTCCTCCTCCTCTCCTCCTCCTCCTCCTCCTCCTCCTCCTCCTCCTCCTCCTCCTCCTCCTCCTCCTCCTCCTCCTCCTCCTCCTCCTCCGGGTCGATCCAGACCCAGGTCAATCAGGCCTTGCAAGATCCTGCAGGATCCTGCAGGACTCTGCACCCAAACCCGGGTCAGTGCGACCCTGGCTCTGCAGGATCCTGCAAGATCTGGCGCACTGACTGACCCCGTTTGCATTGATCCCCATCTCTTGAGTCCCGAAAAATTCGCCCGGACCCCTCCCGGGGTCGAAACTGACCAGGCGACCAGTTTTCAGAGCCGCGTCCAGCCGTGGCGACGAAGGGGCCCCTTTCCCCCCCCCTACTGCTGCTGGCCCGAACCGGTGCTGGACCATCTTAGCCCGCTCCTAGCCCCCAGACGGCTCCAATCCTCTCCTTGGCAAGAACACCTTGGGACGCACAAGGACATGCTTGTACTATATATCCTCCTTGGAGGCGCGCGTCCGACCCGAACTTATAGTATACCCATCTTGTAGTACATCGATTCCCGAGCGGTGCGGCCAGAAAGCGCCCGCCTCGACGCCTGCACTGTAATTAGGAGTTCTCGGTGTGCGCGTCGCCGCTGGGGGGCGACGCACCCATCGAATCAGTATGTTGGGGCGACGCGGGCAACAAGCCCGCCTCGCCGCTGAGGCTCAGAATCGGCTCCCAGCTCCGCGTGGATCTCTTAGATCTGCGCTGAACCCTCAAGGGGCGGCGCCGGAAGGCACCGCCAGGGGTACCCCCCTCCTCCTCCTCCTCCTCCTCCTCCTCCCTCCTCCTCCTCCTCCTCCTCCTCCTCCTCCTCTCCTCCTCCTCCTCCTCCTCCCTCCTCCTCCTCCTCCTCCCCTCTCCTCCTCCTCCTCCCCCTCCTCCCTCCTCCTCCTCCTCCTCCTCCTCCTCCTCCTCCTCCCTCCCCTCCTCCTCCTCCTCTCCTCCTCTCTCCTCCTCCTCCTCCTCCTCCTCCTCCTCCTCCTCCTCCTCCTCCTCCTCCTCCTCCTCCTCCTCCTCCTCCTCCTCCTCCTCCTCCTCCTCCTCCTCCTCGCGGAAACCCACGCGGAGCTCCGAAAGTTTCTGTTCACGCTGGCGACTTGTCGCTCGAAGAGTGGCCGCTCGCCTCGGGCAGGGAGCCCACCTCGCCGCCGAGGCTCCGAGCTCGGCCCCCTGGCCCGCGGCGAAGGGCGCCCCTGGCCTGTCCCTTATGCCGCACCGCGTGCGGCCGGAGGAGGAGGAGGAGGAGGAGGAGGAGGAGGAGGAGGAGGAGGAGGAGGAGGAGGAGGAGGAGGAGGAGGAGGAGGAGGAGGAGGAGAGGAGAGGAGGAGGAGGAGGAGGAGGAGGAGAGGAGGAGGAGAGGAGGAGAGGAGGAGGAGGAGGAGGCGAGGAGGAAGGAGGAGGAGGAGGGGGGCGAGGAGGAGGAGGAGGAGGAAGGACACGAGGAGGAGGAGAGACGCCCGCCAACGGCCACCCCGCGAAGGCCAGGCTTCCTCCCTGGGTGATGCCCAGCGCTGTGCACCTGGAGTGTCCGTCAGCACTCTGGGTGGCCCAGGAAGGGGGTCCAGCTGCAAAGTGATGGGCCTGTTTTCCACCACCACCGCCATAAGTTGGAGGGGGGAAGGAGGTGGAAGACGAGGAGGAGGACGAGGAAAAGAAGGAGGAGGAGGAGGAGGAGGACCCCCTCCCCCTCCAACTTATGGTGGTGGTGGTGGAAAACAGGCCCATCACAAAGGGGTGGTGCAATAGACTTGGGGCATTTGCATTGCACATGTACTGCGGCGGAGAATTGTATTGCATCGTATTGCAACTAATGCCACTGCGCGCGAAAATCCAGCAATAAGTTCGGGCCCCGGAACGTATTGCACGCCCCAGACGCATTGCAACCCCACGAACCTATTGCACCAAATCTATTGCACCACCACCTTGTCGCTGGACCCCCTTTTGGGTCAACCCGAAGCATACACGCCAGATTCACGTCGCGATGACGCCGGCGTCGGTCTCTGACACCGCGCGGATCGTCCAACCTTCAGCGATCCGCAGCTCTTCGATCGCCAGCTCTTTACATAGTGGCCGATCCTGGGCCAGTGGCGGCGCTCAACCTTAAACGCCCGCGGCGGGGTCGCCGTCGCGTCAACGCGGCGCGAGCCTGCCGCACGTCCCTGGGATGTGCAGGAACCAGCTCTCGGCGAGGCGCAGCTGCTGAAGGCCGAAAGCGGCGAAAGCTCTCCACACTCATTCTGTCCAGTGCATGCATGCGGTCGGGGCCTGAGAACGTGCTGATGGACGAACGGGCCGCTGGCATGTGCAGATGGATGCATTCCCAGACTGGGGAAACCCAAATGCACCGATGTCGCTACTCCCCGGACCTCGCCTGGGGTGCGCTCTGACCAGGACTTCGAGGCGAATCGAGCGGTGGCGACGAGGGAGGCCCAGCGGATTTGTGCGTGGATTTCTATCAACGCAGAACCCCGAAACGGCGAGTGAAAACCAAGTGAATTTCGCGTGGATGTTTTGAATATTCATTCCTGGCCAAAAAAAATCCGCGCGAAATTCACCTCGAAATCCGGAACGAAATCCTCCAGGACACTCCGGGCTCATCCTACCGCTTTCCGAACGAAGTCCGCTCTGCGGTGTTGGCTCCAAGGAAAGAAGGGGAAAACGAGGGAAGGGTAGCGGTATGGGTACCTTTCTTCGCCAGGCTGCTGGGTGCCACGGCCCGTAGCGTAAGCAAAGGGCCGCCAGCCTCACGCCTCATCGTCCTCACGGAACGGAAGCGTTCGCGCCGACAGCGCCCCTGTGCAAGAGCAGTGCAGCAAGCAAACGACCCAGGGCGAGTCCAGGAGCAGCGACCCACGAACACCAGGAAAGCGGGCCCCAGTGGCCGAGAGTTCCGGAAAGGACATGTCCCTGACCTTAAGTCGGGCCTGTCCCCCTACAGGGGGATTTTCGACGATACATTAAAGATACCCCAAAAATAATCCAAAAGTATTCCAAAAATAGTCTGGGGACTATTTCTTGAGTATGTTTTAGCCTTTCTGGTGTATTTTTGGGGGTATCTTTCGTCGAAAATCCCCCAGTAGGGGGACAGGCCCGACCTAACCCTGACCAGGACGGGCATGGGTACTTTTTTCTCCTCCGACAGACGCCTGACGAGGAAATGCTGCCGTGCGCGGCCCCGCAGAGAGCCCGGCCCCGTGTCCCGCGGGGCAGCTTTGAAGGGCCCTGGGACACACAAATAAACACACACACACCACAAATAAAAGGATTCCCCATATTTTTCAATATTGTTTGGATTTTCGTCTTCCCCCCCATTTCCTATATCTTCCGTATTTTCTGGGGGATCGACGGTTAATTGTGTCTGTGTGCTTCTTTCCCTCCTGAACCTTCTTCTCCTCCGACAGACGTCTGACGAGGAGATGCTTCCGTGCGCGACCCAGGAGAAAGCCTTAAACCCTTGAGCCCTGAAGCTCTTAAATCCTTAAGCCCTTGAGTCCATACAGTGACATCCCCAGACAAACATGTGCAGACATACATGTGCAGACGTAAGCAGATTATTTGGTTTGGGGATATCCTTGCATCGCTTCACGGTTATAATCTTACGGTAATATGATTTGGCCCCGTGCCCCGCGGGGCAGCTTGTCGCCCAGGGCCCCAGGCTTCGACGCCCCAGAGGCCCCGATCACGCGCCCCAGAGGCGGGCATCGAGGAGAAGCACGTGGATCAAAAGCATGGCTTTGGCGAAGGGTCCTCCTCCTCCTCCTCCTCCTCCTCCTCCTACTCCTCCTCCTCCTCCTATCCTCCTCCTCCTCCTCCTCCTCCTCCACTCCTCCTCCTCCTCCTCCTCCTCCACCACGTCCTCCTCCTCCTCCTCCTCCTCCTCCTCCTCCCCCCTATCTCCGTCTCCTCCTCCTCCTCCTCCCCCTCCTGGTCGTCGTCGATGTCTTTCAGGGTCGGCGGCACCGGCCGTCAGGCCTTCACAATACTGTTTTGGCGAAGGACCCTACCCTATGCAGCTGCGGGTACAGAAAAAGAGAGGCAAGCAAACTACGAGCGGAGCAGGATGAGGTCCTTCCCCATTGTAGGCAGCGTGCCACAAAATGTACGCAACTCGAGCCATGCGGGCGCTGCCACCGAGACCTTCGGTGGAGCTCCCCCAGCTCCACATGGGGCCACGACACGTGCAAGGAGTGTGGCGAAATGGACGCGGCGCACGCGGTCACTGCCAATGGAGCCTTCGGTGGGGCCCCCTATGGGGCCACGAAACGTGCAGGGGGTTTGCCGAAGTGGGTGGCGGGGACGCCTGCCACTGGGGCCTTCGGTGGGACTCCCTATGGAGCCACACACGTGTGAGGGTACACATGCGGACCGTGCCTCTAGGGCCTTCAGAGAAGCTCCCTACAGGGGCTACGAAAAGTGTAAGAGGTATGCCGACATGGGCGGCGTGGAAACATACAGACCCCGCCAATCGGGCCTTGGGTGGAGCTCCCTATGAGGGCGACGTGCCAAAATGGATGGCCGGGACGCGTGCGGACCCTACCACTAGGGCCTCCGGTGGGGCTTCCTATGGGGCCACGAAGAGCGCGAGAGGTGCCGAAACATGGGGCGGGGGACGCACGCGGACCCTGCCACTGGGGCCTTCGGTGGAGCTCCCCACGGGGCCACGAAGAGTGTGAAGAGTGGCCCGAAGGAGGGCAGATGGGAGCAGGGAAGAGGGGGCAGCGAGAATTCAGACGCGCGGCGCTGCGGATTCAAAACGAGGACCCAATTCACAGATCCGTCAAAGACTGGGTCAGCAACGGGCGGGCGCCCAATGTGTCCAGTCTTGAGACAAACTACTCCCCCCTCCTCCTCCTCCTCCTCCTCCTCCTCCTCCTCCTCCTCCTCCTCCTCCTCCTCCTCCTCCTCCTCCTCCCTCCTCCTCCTCCTCCTCCACCACCTCCTCCTCCTCATCCTCCTCCTCGTCCTCCTCTTCCTCCTGCTCCTCCTCCTGCTCCTGCTCCTGCTCCTCCTCTTCCTCCTCCTCGTCCTCCTCCTCCTTCTCCTCCCTCCTCCTCCTCCACGTCCTCCTCCTCCTCGTCCTCGTCCTCGTCTTCGTCCTCGTCCTCGACGTCGTCTTCGTCGTCGCCTTCCGTAGCCACGTTCCCCAAACAGCGCTTGCACTTAGGGGCTCTTGCTTCTCGCCTAAGGAACCGGGCCCGTGTGCGGGCCCGGCGGCCGCGTCCCTGTCCGTCGCCGCCCCACTGTTCCCAGTGTACAAGCCGGGGGCCCCGTTCCCGTCCGTTGCAGCACCACAAAGCCTACACCGCACAGTTTACACCCCAGAGCTTGCACCATACAGCGTACACCACATACTCAACAACACACAGCCTACACCACAGAGCTTGCACCATGTGTACCGACCCACCGACTTGTCACCACACAGCTTGCATCTCGTAGCTTACATCACATAGTTTACACCACATAGCCTACACCACATAGATGACACCATATAGTTTACACCACATGGCGTACACCAGCTTGCACAAGATAGCTCAAACCGAAGAGTGTGCACCATCTATGTACACTACATAGCTTACACCACATAGCTTGCACCATGAATACCGATCCACATAGCTTACACCACATAACCTGTACCACACATCTGGCACCAAATCCGCCGACCCTGTCGGCGTGTGGAAGACGTATCCTGGTCTCGTTATCTTGCGTGGGTCGTCGTCGCCCACGAGATCGTCACGTCGGCTCCAAGAGGGGTGGTCGGCTTCCCTCGGGGTGGGGGAGCTGCCCACGACACCGCCACGTCGGCTCCAAGAGGGGGAGTGGTCGACTCTCCCCGGGCGAGGGGAGCGGCCGCGACCCGGGGGGAAGCCAATCTGCTCCCCCTCAGACACGGGGGGGAAGCCAATCTGAGCAACGCCGTAGCTTACTCGAAGGGAAGCCCCTTCCCTTTCATCCCTTCCCCCGAGGGGGGGGGTACGTACCCGGGAGGAGGGGGGGGGGGGGGGGGGGGCACCCGGGCGGCTCCCTTCGGGGAATGGGAATGGCCGCGACGCGGACGGAAGCGGCCGCGACACGGGGCGGAAGCCAGTCTGAGCAACGTCGTAGCTTACTCGAAGGAAAGCCCCTTCCCTTTTATCCTGTCCCCCCGAGGGGGGGGGGAGGAGGTGGGGGTCCCACCCGGATAGCCTGGGGGGAGGGGGGCACCCGGGCGGCTCCCTTCGGGGGAGGGGAGCGGCCGCGACACGGGGGGGAAGCCAATCTCAGAAACGTCGTCGTTCACTCGAAGGAAAGCCCCTTGCCTTTTATCCCTTCCCCTCGATGGGGGGGGGGTCACACCCCGATACCCGGGGTGGGGGGGCACTCGGGCGGCTCCCTTCGGGGGAGGGGAGCGCCCGCGACGCGGAGGGGAGCGGCCGCGACACGGGGGGGAAGCCAGTCTGAGCAACGTCGTAGCTTACTCGAAGGGAAGCCCCTTCCCTTTTATCTCCCCCCGAGGGGGGTGGAAGGGTGGGGGGGGGTCCCACCCGGAAACCCCGGGGCGGGGAGGGGGGGCACCAGGGGGGGCTCCCTTCGGGAGGGGAGCGGCCGCGACACTGGGGGGAAGCCAATCTCAGAAACGTCTTACTCGAAGGAAAGCCCCTTCCCTTTTATCCCTTCCTCTCGATGGGGGGGGGTCACACCCGGATACCCAGGGGGGGCACCCGGGCGACTCCCTTCGTGGAGAGGGGAGCGGCCGCGACGCGGAGGGGAAGCCAATCTGAGCAACGTCGGTGTTTACTCGAAGGGGGGGGTCCCGGAAGGGGGTCCCAGGGGGGGTCCCGGGTCAGAATACCACCCTCCCGGGGCCCATGGCCCGCCCTGTCCCTCCCATTTTTGTCGAAGGCCGAGGCCTCCAGGGTCGGCGGCACCGGCCGCAAGGCCTTAGCAATAGCTTACGCCACAGCTTGCACCACGTAGGTTGCACCAC
>CAUYUJ010014253.1:80334-87834 GCA_963575745.1 Prorocentrum cordatum | reverse complement strand
GACGAAAAATACCCCGGCAAGGTCCCTGGCAGGTCCCGGCAAGGTCCTGGGCAGGTCCCGGCGAGGTTCCGGCCAGGTCCCAGCAAGCTCCCAAGAGCGCTTCAAGTGGCCTCCAAGAGAGCTCATGATGGCCCGAGACGGTCCAAGAGCGATCCAAGACGCCAGAGATGGTCTCCAGACAGCCCAAAGCGCCTTCAAGACGCCCCAAGAAGCCTCCAAGAGATCTCCCAAGAGGGCCCAAAGAGGCAGAAATTTGCAATTTTCCCATAATTGTTTGAAAGGGTTTGGGCGTTCTCGCCTTTTCGGCTTAGCGGCGCTCCAAGACGGCCCAAGACGCTTCCAGGATCGCACCAACACGGCCCAAGAGGCATCCAAGAGCGCCCAAAACGGCCCCAGGGGGCCCCAAGACAGCCCCAGAGGCCTCCAAGATGGCCGAAGTGGCTCCCAAGACGGCTCCAAGAGCGGGCCCAGACGGGGGACCCGAACGAACATTTCGAGCTCTGGGCGCAGAGAGGTCCCCTGGAGGCCCCAAGAGGGCCCCAAGAAGCCCCCAAGAGGCCCCCGAGAGGCCCCAAGAGACCCCCAAGAGGCCACGAACGCGCAGGCAAATGCTGGCGATAGCACAATACGGGCCGGCGGAGTGAGCGAAGCGATGAAATAAAATATCGAGCCTCGATCCTCGAGCCTCGATCCTCAATCCCCGATCGCCGAAGCTCGAGCCTCCAGCCTAGAACCTCGAACCTCGATCCTCCAGCCTCGACCCTCGAGCCTCGAGCCTCGACCCTCCATCCCCGAAACTCGAGCTTCGATCCTCCAGCCTCGAGCCTCGACCCTCGAGCCTCGAGCCTCGATCCTCCAGCCTCGTCCCTCCATCCCCGACTCTCGAGCCTCGACCCTCGATCACCAAACCTCGAGCCTCGATCGAGGTGCAACGTTAGAGGGGGACCGGCTTGGGGGGGGGGTTAGGGAAGCGTCGATCCTCCAGCCTCGTCCCTCCATCCCCGACCTTCGAGCCTCGACCCTCCACCCCCGAAACTCGAGCCTCGGTCCTCCAGCCTCGAGCCTCGATCCTCGAGCCTCGAGCCTCGAGCCTCGAGCCTCGATCCTCGACCCTCCATCCCGGACCCTCGAGCCTCGAGCCTCGACCCCCACACCTCGAGCCTCGATCGAGGGGCAACGTGAGGGGGGGAACCAGCTCACAAGGGGGGGGGGGGGAGGGGAGGGGGGGGGAGGGGAAGCGTCGACCTGGAAGCGGCGGTACACCGCCGATGCACTGGCGATGGGCCCCCGACAGGGAGTCCGCACCAGTCCCGGGCAGGGTCGGCGAATGGGCCCCGACCCGCGGTGACTTATGCCGACAGGCGGCTGCAGGTCGGCGTTTCCCCCCCGTGGGGCCCTCCACCCCGGACGCTGCCCCCGATCGAGCCTCGGCCCTCGACCTGCCCCCTGGTGGGTCCTCGAAGCCTCGATCCCGGAGCCTCGAGCGCCGATCCTCCAGCCTCGATCCTTCCTCCCCGACCCTCGAGCCTCGAGCCTCGAGCCTCGAGCCACGACGCCCCAGACCTCGAGCCCCGATTGAGGGGCAACGTTAGGGAGGGATGGGCTCGGAGGGGGGGGGACACATCGACCCCACACCGCACCTCCGTACATTCACCGCCGATCAGGACCCGATAGCCCACCCTGCCCAGGACCACGCGCCAAGTGGATTCCCTGTCGAGGACCGCTCGCAGGTGTACCGGCGACGTATCGCCGATTCCAGGTCGACGCTTCCCCCCCCCCTGAGGAGCTGGTCCCCCCCTCACGTTGCCCCTCGATCGAGGCTCGAGGTTTCGGGGTCGCGGGTCGAGGCTCGAGGGTCGGGGATGGAGGGTCGCGGGTCGAGGCTCGAGTCGGGGATGGAGGGTCGAGGCTGGAGGATCGAGGCTCGACCCTCGACCCCTTAGCCTCGAGCATCGGCCCTCGACCTGCCCTCTGGCGGCACCCGGCCGCGCGAGGCGAGGCGGTCTCCGCCCAACTGGGGGCGAGGCGAGGCCGCGCCCGCCGCCGCGCCGCCGCGCCCTCACGGCTACCTGGGCCGGCGCGCGTCGCCGATCCCTCCTCCTCTCCCTCCTCCCTCTCCCTCCTCCGCTCCTATTCCCCCGTCCTCCTCCCCTCCTCCTCCTCCTCCTCCTCCTCCTCCCTCCCTCCTCCCTCTTCCTCCTCCTCCTCCCTCCTCCTCCTCCTCCTCCTCCTCCTCCTCCGCCGCCTCCTCCTCCTCCTCCTCCTCCTCCTCCTCCTCCTCCTCCTCCTCCTCCTCCGCTCCCGAAACCTCCCGCTGCTCCCCGACATCCGCCGCTCGGAGGGAAGGGGAGATCCTGGGGACGACGCCGTCGAGTTCGGAGGTCTTCGGTTGCTTTTGGAGATCCTCGCCCCCGCGGCCGGACGCGGCTCGAAATATCGGCCAGCACGGACCCCAGAGGGTGGGTCCGGGATCAGACCTTGACCAGATTTTGGAGCTCGAGCGTGGATGGCCGAGGGCTGAGGTTCTTGGGCGCTCTTGGCCCCTCCTTGCTCTCGTGTTGGCCTCGGCTCCCCGCTTTTAGGCGCCCCGCTCCTCATCCGAGTCGAGAGCGCATGCACGTCTCCGTATTCCCAGCACTCCATTCTGCTCATGATTTCACATTGGTCGAATGGCTGGTAGGCTGATTCTTGGCCCATGCCCTGCACAGGACCGCGCAGCCGACAAGCTCGCTCGCGTGGCTCGCTCGCTTGGCCCTTCCCTGGTCTTCCAGGGGGTCTCCTCTCGGAGGCCTCTGGGAGCATGGACCTCTTGGGGGACTCTGGGGGACATCCAGATCGCTCTAGAGGCGGTCGTCGTCGTCGTCGTCCTCGTCGTCGCCGTCGCCGCCGTCGTCGTCGTCGTCGTCGTCGCCGCCGCCGCCGTCGTCGTCGTCGTCGTCGTCGTCGTCGTCGTCGTCGTCGTCGTCGTCGTCGTCGTTCTCTCCGCCTCCTTCTCCTCCTCCTCCTCCTCCTCCTCGTCCTCCTCCTCCTCCTGGTCATCTTCTGTCCTCCGCCCTCCGTCCTCTTCGGGGGGGAGGGGAGAATGGAGAAGGGAGCGGCCAAGGGTGATTTGGGGAGGGGCAGGGGTCAGAGTGGAGAGGTCGGGGCGGTCGGGCGCCAAGAAGCTGGCGCGAGCGCCGACATTTTCCAGCGCTGGCCGCCTCCACACTGGGGGAGGTGGCCCCCGAGCTCGGTGCTGCGCCTGCAGAGTGCCAAGGCGGGGTCACCAGGGTGGTTCCTTGGATTTCCTGTCTGTGCTCTCTGGAGCGCGGCACGCTTGCACTCATGAAATATCCGATCTTTTGGCCACAGAAGCAGCCGCTGGCTTAACATCAAAAAATCCAGCTGCAGTCTGCAGCCGAAAATCAGATACATAACCATACGCTCGCGGGCGGATGCGGACTGGCCCCGCGGCCGTCTTCCAAGAGAAAGCAACGATCGCTGCCCGCGCGCAATGCACATAAATAAACAGCAAAGACGGCCACGAGGTGTGGTCATGTAGCACATGTATACTCTGTGCGTCATGACAATTCCATACACTCCGCCATTTGTTCATCTCATCATTTGCCATATGATATGGTTGCATACGTTGTGCATCCATGATGTTAGCTTGCAAAGCCTGCCAACCTCGTGAGCCCATGTGCCTTGCCAGCGCCATTGAGAAAGGAAGTGCTCATAGATGTTGTCCGATGTCGTTCGCTGGCCTTGTCAAGCCCAGCGCGGTGCTCATCTGCCTGCTCAGCAATTCGACATGCAACATCCTCAAACCACGTCTGCCAAACGCATGCACGCCCGACAAAGTAAATACCTGACTTCATTACTGATTCACGACCTTGCAGTGAGGCAATCAACTTCTGCATAGTCTCCGTGCGCTTGATCCCCCTGATATTGGGGGCCATGCGGTTCTTGCCTGGATCGCACCCTCACACAAGGTGCCAACCATCACCATCGCTCATGATATGCACAGGTGCGCCCAGCCCATGGCGAAGCGTCATCAGGTAACTTCGCATTACCACCATTCGAACCACCCATGATGAACCGGTGCTCCTTGATCAACTTCATCCAATAGGCACGCACCCCCATCACATGCTTGGCCCACTTAGCTGCAGCGGCCAGGGAACCACCAGCCCTGGACAACTTTGGTCTGACCATTCCGCCGGCACCTAATTAGCACGATAAGGTCCCCCCCTCCATTTGTAAGCCTGCGCACGAGCACCAACAACGTCAGAACGTCTGAGCAGCTCGCTTTCAAGCGGGGCAATCGCAGGATCCCGCACACGCGCCAGCTCCTCTGGGATGCACAGAGACATACTAATACTATGCGTCTGCCTTGGAGGCGCGCGTCCGACCCGAACATATAGCACACCCATCTTGTAGTATATCGTTTCTCGAGCGGTGTGGCCAGAAAGCGCCCGCCACGACGCATATACTATAAGATTTCTCGGCTCGCGCGTCGCCCCTGGGGAAGCGACGAACACACAGTATAAGTATGTTGGGGGGGCGCCGATCCTCGACGCCCTGGACCTCGCGAGTCGCCAACAGCACTTCATCCCATAACAATGGCTGCCGTAAGCAGCCAACGCTCGGCTTCCTAGGCATGGCCTCGGGCCCCACAGGCACGCGCAGCCAAACGGGGAAACCGCCATCGGAAAGGGGGAGATGAACGGGCTTGCGCACTGGGTGGTTGTCGTTCTCACCCACGCAGGGCGCCTGCAACTTGGCGGCAAGCCTGTCAGACACAGCAAAATAATCATAGATGCTGCCTTCCGCGCCGTCGGCGTGATACATGTGACAATCCCGGGTAGAAGGGAGAGACTGCGAAAATGATCCAGCCAACCCTGCCCATCAAATGTTGGCACAACCATATTCCAATCACCACCAACAACCCATGGAACACCCACGTCGTTGAGCCCGCCGATGTAGCATGTCAAAGTATGCAGCAGCGCCTAGCTCTCTTCACTCAGACCGACGCTGTCCTGAAAGTATACCGGTATCGCGACCAGACCACCTTCGCATCCCCAAGCCACCTTCGCAGCAACACACCTTCCGAATAAATGATCGGCGCGTCAAGCCCAGGAGGTGATGCGATGTCATTCTTCGCGGGAACCATCACAGCCACACCAGCAGACAAACCTCCATTCTCAGTGCGAACTGAGGATGTACACAGCCCATGGCGGCCGCGATTCTCATACCTGGTGCCAAGGAGGGGATGCCCGCATCACTGGCGCGCATCTCCTGGGCCAACACGACCGCGGACCTGACTAGCCCTTGAATCTCAACAAGGGGCCAGCGCTGTCCGCATTGACAGTAGATACATATCCTTTTTACCTCCATCCCACCAACAGCACTTGCGCCGCTGGCGCGTCCTGACTTTTGCGTTTCATAGCCCGTGTCGAACAACCTGGAATGCGTTGAACCTGCCGGCCGCTCGCGCGCGAAGCTACTTGACGGCTGCCTCTCGCGTATTCCGCCCATTGTCAGGCAGCAGCACCAGCGCAGCGTCCAAAATGATCTCCGGCATCAACCTCGGACACGTGCGGCCCAGCAGGGCGCGGCGCTGGCGTCTCTGCGGCGCAAGCGGAGGGGCGGGTGGCACAACCACATCACGCGCAGCATCGTCGTCATCATCCAACCCCCCATTTGGAGGCACAGCTGCAACACTCGTCGGACCAAGCACCTGCACATGCGCATTGTTGATGATGGTGGGTAAGGCCTGGGCAACACCATCCGCCATAGACATTGCCAAATCACCAGTCCCAAGACTACGCAATATGTCACCCAACTTGCTGGCATAAAGACCGATCGCGGCAATGGGCACATGAGCCGCCGCAACGTCACCCTCTTTGCCAGCAGGCGGTAGAGTTGACTTCTTTGCCAACTCCAGATGCTGCGCCCGCAGCTCAACCAGCTTGGTGCGCCTGTCATGGATGGATTGCTCCGTCTTGGCCATCTCCGTTTGCAGCGTCTCGAGATTATGCTCCTCCAGTCGGTAAGCTTCTGCTGCTTCTGCATATGCGTCTACATTTTATCCATCTGACGTGTGATAGCAAACATGTGGGAAGTAGCTGGCATTATGCTTGTGATCTCATGCTGCCACTCACTCCACTCATCAACCACCGACTTATGCAGCACCGCCCAAGCTTCATCAGAACATTTGAATGCCATGTCAATATGCTTATACAGCTCTGCAACTCTCGCACGTGCACGACCTGCATCAAAGTTGTTGCCTGGGTCAGCCCGCTTGCTGACATCATGCCCATCCACCCCCATGGTTTCGTCACGATGCGCGAGAGAAACAAGCTGCCTTCCCAACTTAATGATGGTGCCATGAACCTGTCGCAGCTCCGTTGACTTGGCCCATGGTGTGCCTGCGCTTCCGCTTCCTGCAGCCTTGGAACCAGCCGTTGCCGAACGCCCCCGCGATTCACGAGCGTACACACTGGGCTCAATCGGTTCCTTGTACGAGTGGAAGCAGGAACTCTTGGGCCTGCGGCACTTACAGCACTGATCACGTCCAGGCTCATTGAAGAATGTCTGCCCCGTCCTGCCATACACACAGTACCTGCAATACCAAGTGCGAGAATTGACAGGCGGAGCCATGGCAAGCGTCCTGCCGCGGGTGCGGTCGTCCTGTCGCCTGCCCTCGCCCCGAGGATCGCGGTCACCCAGCCGTTCTGAAAAATCGGTAACCGCACGCCCAGGCAAAATGGCTGAGCCAGAACGGCTGGAGGAGGGGGAGGAGTAGGAGAAGGAAGAGGGGATGATGATGATACTGATGATGATGATGATGATGATGATGCAGATGATGACGATGGTGATGGTGATGGTGATGAGGATGAGGACGATTATTATTGGTGGTGATGCTGATCATGACCCTGAACATGATCATGATGGTGAGATTGCTGAAGATGGTGATGGTAACACTGATAATGTTGATGCTGATGCTGATGATGATGATGATGGTGATGATGATGGTGATGATGATGATGATGATGGTGATGATGATGATGACGGTGCTGTTCATAATGGTAATTATGGTGGTGATAATAATGCTGATGTTGGTAGCGACGATGATGATGCTGATGATGATTGTGATGATGATGGTGATGATGATGGTGATGCTGATGATGGTGATGATGATGATGGTGATGGTGATGATGATGCTGATGCTGATGATGCTGATGGTGATGGTGATGATGATGGCGGTGATGATGATGATGATGATGGTGATGATGATGGTGATGGTGTTGATGGTGATGATGATGATGATGATGATGATGATGACGATGGTGATGGTGATGGTGATGGTGATGGTGATGATGATGATGATGTTGATGCTGATGCTGATGCTGATTCTGATGATGATGATGATGATGATGATGATGATGATGGTGATGACAACGATGGTGATGGTGATGATGATGATGACGACGCCGAGGAGGAGGCGGAGGAGGAGGAGGA
>CAUYUJ010014253.1:52760-80234 GCA_963575745.1 Prorocentrum cordatum | reverse complement strand
GAGGAGGAGGAGGAGGTGGAGGAGCCCAGCGTACCGAGGGAAGGAGTCTCCCGCCTAAGCCCACGAAGCCGAAGAATTTGCCGCGGGCGGCAGGGGCGGGGGCGCGCAGGGCGCGCCTGAGTTGCGCAGCACGTCGAACTCGACGTCGGGCGCAGCCGTATTTATATTCGGAGGCGACGAACGATCGATGGGAGGAGGGGGGGCCGAACAGATCAGAGCGACGGACGGAGGGCGAGGAGCAGACCAGGAGCACGGGGCAGATGATTTTGCCGCAGGCTCACGGTCACGTGATGACGGTGGGCAAGGCCTCGAAGGTGGAGTCGGAGCCGCCGCCAAAGGACCGCTCGAGACCGAGGTAGCACAGGCAGCCGCTCCCAGCGACGGACAAGGCCTCGGAGGAGAAGACGGAGCCGCTGTCAACGGAGCCCTCGCGACCAATGATCCACTGGAAGCCGCCAACTGCGACGAGCAAGGCCTCGAAGAAAAGGACGGAGCCGCTATCAAAGGTCCACGCGTAGTCAATGATCCACTGGAAGCCGCAATCTGCGAAGCACAGGGAGTGCCAGCTGTGCCCACATCCACGCCCACGTGGCTCCCAGACGCCGTTTCGAGCACATCAGTAGCAAAACGGTGTGGCGACATGGAACGCCCGCTCCACATAGGAGACGGACGATTTGGGTCCTGACCAACATCACAGGCATCGGAGTCCGACGGGATCGCAGCAATGGCTGTGGAGACGGTGTCCGAGTCGCTGTCCGAGGAAGATACCGCCGGCGTAAGTCGGGGCGACGGCACCGAAGAGGAAGACGAAGAAGAGCTGCGAATGAGGTAGTCCCGTCGGCCAAGTTGCTCGCGGTCGATCTCCGAGCACTTCAGCGGCGACGCGAGCTGCATCGCACGAACACCAGCGAGAGCACAGCTACGCAGCAAGCTCGGGGACAGCGGCCACACGGGCGCCAGCCTCGCTTCGTTGTACATGTTGTACGCGGCAGCCATCGCAGAGTAGGTGGCCAGCGAAGGTGCAGATAAACCCCATCTGTCCATCCACGGCAACGGTATCGGTCTCGCTAGTGCTTGCCGCAGGGCACGGTGCATGACAGGGCACCTCGCGTAGTGCCTCAGCGAGTCGAGCTTGCCCAAACATCCGAATACGCAGTGCTTCTGGCC
Organism: Prorocentrum cordatum; assembly: GCA_963575745.1. NCBI lineage: Eukaryota > Dinophyceae > Prorocentrales > Prorocentraceae > Prorocentrum > Prorocentrum cordatum. The sequence continues at coordinate 79,067 of CAUYUJ010014253.1, read as the reverse complement.
GTCGGGTGAGATGATTCGGGCCGAGGTCATCCAACCATCAGACCACGTGCGCAGGACGGCCATAGCCCATGAGCACGGGCAGCGGGCGAGGACGCTCTTGCACTCGTCCCAGTCGATGTTCGAAAGGAGGCCCGCAGATCTGCCAGCGAACTTCCTCAGGCGGGCCAAGAAGAGGTCGGTGATGGGCCTGTTCAGCATCGCGTAGGCCCGCAGCGCATCGCGAGCGGCTCTCTGAGGGCGAGGTCGAGGACGGTCGCCCGCACGAAGTTCAGCCAGCGCAGCGTCAGCAGCACGTGCACCAAAGGCGGCCAACGGGCCAGGCGGAGGGGTGCCAGCTGCGGCCAGAGCCAGATTCTCCACGAAGGCGGGGGCCAACCAGAAGGACGGGTACGGCTTGCCAGTCGCCAGCATGGACAAGGTGGCGTCGGTCGGGGCGGAGCGCACGTGGTTCCGCACCTGTTGGAGGAGCACGTCCCAGCTCGGGAAAGTGTGCACAGCAGCACGCGTGATGGTGGCGACGGCCAGGTGCCCCCACCGCGTGCAGCGCGGGCCGCCCCACTGCGCGATCTGCGTCCAGAAGTCGAGAGCGAAGGTGCCGAGCGGGATGCGGAACACCTGTGCGAGCGTCGCCAGCTCAGGTTGTAGCACTGCTGTCGGCGGCCAGCAAAATTGGGCCACGTAGGATATGGTCGTAACGGCACGTGTACTGTATAGTGTAGCGGAAAGGCTGGCGGGAGTGGTTCCCTGTCCTATGGCTTGGGCCCTCAGACGCAATTTGGCGACGGGATCGATCCAGCAAGTAGACGGAACGACAGCGGGACCTAGCCAGAGGCCCAGGTAGAGCAACTTCGGAGCCACCTCGAACGAGCTCCACTCGGGGACCACACGGGAGACCCAGTAGGAGACTGTGGCCGAGAGCTCGGGCGAGAACCTGTCAGACAACGGGACAATCTTGCAGTTCGAGACCTTCAGGGCGAGGTTGGCCAAGTCCGAGGCCATCTGCATAACACGATACACATGTACTAGGTGCCGTATGGCCAATAAAGTGCCCCCAATGCCATCAGCACAGGCCCGAACCAAGCCAAGACCAGCGGCCTCAACACGGGAAGCCAGGTCAACCAAGAAGACAGCCGTACCTAACGCATACAGAGTGCCCGATAAGGCACAACCCTGGATGATGCCGCTCTGGATCCAGAAGATGTGAACTAGCGTGCCTAGGTGCGAGACGACCCCTTCCACCGACGCATAGAGGAACGTGACGAAGGACACGAAGGCATCAGGCAGCTTGAGGGCCCTAAGGGAGAGGATGAGGAAGTCCTGATTCAGAGACGGGAAGGCTTGGCCGAAGTCCAGGGAGTACAATAAAGGTATATCAGCAGAACCGTGAGGGACGACCGACATCTGGCGACTCGAAACGTCGAGCTCGAGGATGTTGTTGCCGAAATTCCTACCGGTATAAATCCACGCTGGCACGGCGGGGCGAGGGCCTCCAAGGCAGGACGGATCGCACGGTTGACGGTGGAGGAGATGAGCTTCAGGTCACAGTTCCTAAGGCCCAAGACTCTAACCTTGTCGGGGGAGCGAGAGCAGCTGCCATCGCGGAGCTCCAAGTCCGTGACATTTTTGGGCAGAAAAATCTGGATCGCGTCGCTAGTGTTCGCAAAGAGTTCTTGGCCACTGAGCACCCAACCAAGGGCGCCCCACAAGATGTCGGCACCCCACGAAGACACAGCCCACGCAGCGTATGGCAGAGCATCAGGACCAGGAGCAGAGTGCTGGGCAGACCGCATTGCTCGACGTAGCATATTTTTCGACGGCGGCGGCAGGTGTAGATCGGCAGGAAGGTCAGGAGCGAGGCGACGAAGGTAGGGAGCAGCAGCAGCAGCGCCCCACGGCTTTTTCTGGAAGACAGGGGCCCAGTGTTCCGTGGGCACTCGCAGGCGGTCCGAGGGCTCACTGACCGTAGAGCCATCTGGCGCGAGAACAGCTGAGAGCGAGATCCTGCGATTGAGAGGGGACCACAGACGAGCGCGCCGCTCTAGAGCACGAACCTGGGCACGAACCTGGACGCGGTCACCTTCACGCCGCCTGCGCTCTTCAAGTTCTGTCTTCGCGGTCTCGGCAGCCTCAGTCTGGACCTGGTCGACCCAGGCCTGGAAGGACGGCGGGTGGCGGAGCTCGACCTTCCCGTTGGCAATCGAGATCATGTCAATGGCCAGGGGATGGGAGTCCTGGAGCCTGGAAGCCATACGCAGGTCTTGCCTCCAGACAACTCGGACCAGAGCACGAGCAAGCAGCAGGCAGGTGTGCGGGTGGCGCGGCCTGTCCCGAAAGAGGGTGTCCCTGGTCTCCGCGGCCGAAATCTTCAAAAGCTCCTTGTACTTTTCTAACTTGAACGGGGGCGACATGGAGTCCCACGGAACATCAGAACACAGCCCTTCCAGACGCCTCTTGAAACCTGGCTCCGAGAACAGGTGTTTGGGTATGGGGCGAGACTCCACAGGTCGAGGTGGGCGGCAGGCAAGCGAGACAACAACAGCAGCATGGTCAGAGAGCTTTTTGTCGAAGACAGCCGCCGGTGTGTCGAGCGTGCCGATCTGGACATACAGCTGGCAGATCTGCCAGCCCGTGAGCGAGCAGAAGACGCGGTCGATCGTCGCGCACGAGTCGTTGAACTTCTCGTAGCGCGTAGGGTCCTCGCACGCAATCTCGGTCAGGAGGGCGAGAGCCTGGCGCCACTTGGGAGCCTGCACGTGGTGGCACTTCGACTGCTTGCGCACTGCCGCCGAAGGGGCAGCGAGCGCCAGAGCCTCATGCGTGGCAAAATTGAAGTCCCCGAGGACAAAGGTGGTGTACATGTCGGGGTCGTCAGCAGCCGCACGCTGCGATACTCGTATCGCGGCAGCCACTTCACGAACTTGCTGGGCGGACAGATCATGATTGTGAACGTTGAAGATGTCGAGCGTGCGGCAGTCATCCCGCACACGGACTAGCATCGCTCGGCCTGGCACCAAGACAGTTGAGGAAGTCGTCGGCAAGGTGGACCCTTGACGAGCCAGCGGCGGAAGAACCACAGCGACTCCACCACGCCGATGCCCGTCATCCGCGTCTGTGATGAAGCTGGAGTGGATCGTGAGGCCCGACGCGATCGAGTTGAAGAACGAGACGAGCTGGAAGTGGTCCTGGTGCACCTCCTGCAGCGCGATGACCGTGGAGAGGGGACGTAGACGGAGAACGTACTTCCTCTTCAGAATGGCCTTGTCCCCGCCAGCCTGTAGAAGTGCACGAGAGTTCCACGTAGCTATCCGAAACGGTGACGCCGCGGACCCAGGCGGCGGCGCTGGAAGTTGAAATAGCCCAGCAGCGCTAAAGGCACCACTGGCTAGGGTCGGTCGGGTGCGTGAGCTCCTTGACCGCATTGCGGAGGGTGTCGATGGCCATGGCATGCTTGGCGAGCTGCGTCGAGTCCCAGTAGATCTTGGGCGGGGTGTCGCCGTGGAAGACGTCGACGCGCATGAACTTGTCCCAACCGATCGAGAGGACGCCGTGCTCGCGGTCGGAGTAGAAGCGCTTGCCAGGGTACTGCAGCTCCACGATCGCTCTGGCCTTGCGTAGAGTGACCTCGGTCTTGATACGTTTGGGCGACTTGTCGGGGCCCAGGTGCAAACGGCAGCGCTCGGCACCAGGGGGGTCGACCCAGAACTCCTTCCAGCCGTCGGCGCCCTTGAGGAGCGACGTGGCCTTGTTGGCGCGGCGCGACGCAATGGTGGTCGAGCCCGTGAAGCAAATCTCGAACCTTCTGGCAGGAGACTCGCCTTTCTGCTTGATCTCGTACTGTTCGTCCTCAAAGCCAATCTCGCCGAGCCACGGGCGCAGCGAAGAGACCACTGAGGCCAGGGTAGTAGACCACTGAGGCCAAGGAGGAGGAGGAGGAGGAGGAGGCTCGAGGAGGAGGGGGGAGGAGGATGAGGGAGGAGGAGGAGGAGGAGGAGGAGTAGGAGGGAGGAGGAGGAGCTCGAAGAGGAGGAGGAGGAGGAGAGAGGAGGAGAGGAGGAAAAGAACGGGAGGATGAGGAGGAGGAGGAGGAGGAGGAGGAGGAGGAGGAGGCTCGAGGAGGGAGGAGGAGGGGAAGAAGGAGGAGGAGAGGAGGAGGAGGCTAGCGGATGGTTGGGCGGCGGGCGTATGTGATGATGAGTCGGCGGATTCCAAGGGATTCTTACATCAAAAAGCTTACGCTCGGGCGGGGCAGGCGTAGGAGTGGAGGAGGAGAGGGGGCGGAGGGGAGGAGGAGGAGGGTGGAGGAGGAGGATGAGAGGACGGCGCGAGGAATGGGATGCCGGAGGAGATGAGGATGAGGAGGCAGGGTAGGAACAAGATGTATTCGGCGGAGGGCGTGGTGCTGAGTCGGAGGAGGAGGTCGGATGATTCGGAGGAGATGTGAGGAGGCGGGGTAGGCGGCGGCGGAGGAGGCGGCTTCCGCGGAAGATGCAGAGGAAGCGACGAGGCGTAGGATGAAGGAGGGGAGGAGGAGTGAAGAGGATGTGGGAGCAGGAGGAGGGGGAGGAGAGGAGGAGGAGGAGGCAGAGGATGAGATGCGTCTGAGGAGGTAGGAGTGACAGGAGGGGAGGAGGAGGGAGGAGGAGGAGAGGAGGAGAAGGAGGCGGATGAGGAGGAGGAGGAGGAGGAGGAGGAGGAGGGGGGGAAGCAGCGCCCTGGCATCGACGGCACGTCGCCGACAGGTCGGCCAGGGGCCTCCACCGACGGGGAAGGCCCCCGCGAGCCAGGGCGAGGAACGAGGGCACCCCAGATCCCTTATCGGTGAGAACCGTCTGGCACACATCAACATGCACTATCATACAGCAGGGGTCCGCCCACAGGAAACCTTCAGACGATCGCGGCCACCAAGGATCGCATCCTACAGGCCACCTTGAAGGATCAGCTCGTGAAGTTGCTCAAGGAGGCCGAGGCGGGATCCAAGACGAAAGAGGGCCCAGTGGTCGCTGGTCGCCGCGCGGGCGGGGTGCCACGCAATGCCGAACACCTTCATGATGAGCAGGCGTTCGCCATCGTACTTCGACTCCGCCATACAGTAGGGGCCCGACCACAAGGGTTCCGGTGGATGGCGAAGCCCTCGTCGATGAACCCGCCGGGCAGCCCCCTGAAAAGCTCTGTGCTCGGAGCTTCGGGGGGGGGGGGCGGCGGCGTGTGTTCGGGGCGTCTTGGGGCGTTTGACCTAAGCCTGCGGAGGCCTCATGGGGTCCTCAAGGGACCCAGGAGCACCCGCGGAGGCCTGTGTACAGTGGAGGTCAATCCACAAGAAACCTTCCACAAGGCACCCAGCCCTGAGACCGCAGGACGTCCATTGATTTTTTGGTGTGGGAACGTCACGCCTTCCATGGCCAAACCATCTTACCTCAAGAAACCCAAGGCACCCTGGAGGCAAGGAGGGTGTTTCTTGGCATGGGCCTCCACTGTAGACAAGCGCGGTTCCACGACTCGCAAAGAAACTACTCGCATATGGCCTGGATCCGCCATGGGGGATCTACGTGCGATACACTACATCGATGCAGACATGTGTTTTTGTGGTTCGGACGCTTGCGAGCAGGCACTCTGCGAGCAGTGGAGCGCGCTCGGTGATGCCAGGGGGCCGTGGATCCGGCGCGCGGGCGCCAGATCGACGGATCGGCGAGCGCAAACGTGGCGCCAGCGCCGCCCGACTCGGCGACGGATCGCGGCGATCTGGTCTTGAAACGGAGCCCGTCGCCAAACCGCTCGCCTCACTCCGCGTTTGCGTCTCCTCCTCCTCCTATCCTCCTTCCTCCTCCTCCTCCTCCCTCTCATCCTCCTCTCCTCCCCCTCCTCCTCCTCCCTCCTCCTCCTCCTTCCTCCTCCTCCTCCCCTCTCCTCCTCCTCCTCCTCCTCCTCCTCCTCCTCCTCCTCCTCCTCCTCCTCCTCCTCCTCCACCTGTCCCCCCTCCCCCTCCCCTTCCCCCCTCCCCACTCCCCCTCCCCCTCCCTCCCTCCCCTCCCTCCCCCTCCCCTCCCTCTTCCCCCTTCCCCTCCCTCCCCTCACCCTCCCCCCCTCCCCTCACCTCCCCTCCCATTCCTCTCCTCTCCTCCTCTCCTCCTCTCCTCCTCCTCCTACTCTCCCCTCCTTCCTCTCTCCTCCTCTCTCCTCCTCCTCTCCGCCTCTCCGCCTTCGCTCCTCCTCCTCCTCCTCTCCTCTCCTCTCCTCCTCCTCCTCCTCCTCCTTCCTCCTCCTTCCCTCCCTCCTCCTCCTCCTCCTCCTCCTCTCTCCTCTCTCTCCTCCTCCTCCTCCTCCTCCTCATCCTCCTCCTCTCCTCCTCCTCCTCTCCTCCTCTCCTCCTCCTCTCTCTCCTCCTCCTTCCTCCTACTTGCGCCACACCACCCCCCTGGGCCAGTCCCCCTCCCCAGCCCCGGGAGCGGAGCCCGCGGCGCCTGCCACTCAGGAGCCCCCTCGCGTTGTAGGCGCGCGACGCCCTCTTCACCGCCCTCGCGCGCGCGCGGCCACCCCCCTGGAGGAGGAGGAGGAGGAGGAGGAGGAGGAGGAGGAGGAGGAGGAGGAGGAGGAGGAGGAGGAGGAGGAGGAGGAGGTGAAGAGGAGGAGGAGGAGGAGGAGGAGGGAGGAGGAGGAGGAGGAGGAGGACGAGGAGGAGGAGGAGGAGGAGGAGGTGGAGGAGGAGGAGGACCAGTGGAAACCCAGGAGTCATCAACGATGTTGGAATCAACCCTCCCTCCAAGCTCCCTCTTCGCAGGCCCCTACAACGGTTCATTGCCATTGAGTGAACTGCCTCGTCGGAAGACAACCGTTTGAAGATCCTGAAGCGTGCCAAAACAGCGTCCTCGGGATTTCAACGCCTCGTATCAACCTGATTGCTGCGTCTTGACGATCCAGAATCGTGCTAGAACGTCAGTTTTAGGATTTCAACGCCGCGAATCAACATAACTGTTGCGCCCGCATAATCCTGGATCCTTCCAAAACACCATCTCTGGTATGTTGATCATGGGAATCCGTGAAACTTCTGCAATTTGCTTAAACGAATGTGCACGGCGCTAGGGTCAGAGCCACTTTTGGAAAAGGATGCGCATTCAATCCGTGAAACTCTTGCATATTTTGACAACGAATGCGCGTCACGATAAGGCGAGAGCCACATGTTGAAAACGACCCGCCCTAAATCCGTGAAACTCTTGCAAAATTTGACAAAGAATGCGCGTCACGATAAGGCGAGAGCCACATTTTGAAAACGACCCGCCCTCAATCCGTGAAACTCTTGCAATGTTTGAAAACCAACACGCACGGCGCTAAGGCGAGAGCCACATGTTGAAAACGACCCGCCCTCAATCCGCGAAACCCTTGCAAATTTTGACGACGAATGCGCGTCACGATAAGGCGAGAGCCACATTTTGAAAACGACCCGCCCTCAATCCGCGAAACTCTTGCAAGTTTTGACAACGAATGCGCGTCACGATAAGGCGAGAGCCACATTTTGAAAACGACCCGCCCTCAATCCGTGAAACTCTTGCGAAATTTGAATACGAATGCGCGTGGCGCTAAGTCGAGAGCCACATTTTGAAAACGCCCCGCCCTCAATCCGTGAAACCCTTGCAAATTTCTAAAACGAATGTGCACGGTGCCGAGGCGAGAGCCACATTTTGAAAACGACCCGTCATCCATCTGCGAAACTGCTGTCACTTTGAATTCTCAGGCGAAACGACCGGCCCGCCCTAACAACTGGCCCCATGGCTGCGACAGGGAGAGAAATTATCTATAAGGAGATGGAATGGAGGAGGAGGAGGAGGAGGAGGAGGCGGAGGAGGAGGACGACGACGACGAAGAGGACGACGAGGAGGAGGAGCAAGAGGAGGAGGAGGAGGAGGAGGAGGAGGAGGAGGAGGAGGAGGAGGAGGAGGAGAATGAGGATGAGGGCGAGTTGAGACAACGGCAGCTCAGAGTCGGTCCCGGACCCCTCCCAGGGTCCAAGCACACCTGGCTTTCCGAGCGGCGCCTGGCCGTGGCGGCGAGAGGGCCCCCCGAAGGCCACCTGCCGCCGACTCGGCCCGCCCTCCTCGGCACCTGCCATCCGCCGATCTCATGGTTCCTATCCGCAGCCCCGAGGGTTCCCGACCCCTTCCGCGGGGGTCCTTGCGATCGCCCCGGATCCGGATCCGATGACGGCCCCCAGAGCCGAAGCCGAGGAAGAGCGCTTGGGAAACGCCCCCCGAAGGCCTTCGACGCACTGGCCTGTTAGTGGCCCTGGTTGTTGCTGGGGGCCCATCAACCAAGCAGACCCTGAGGCACGGGCTTTTCGCAATTTTGCCACATCAGGCGCGTTCGCCCAGCGCCGGGCTTCCAGGACCCTCTCAGATCGATCCAGAACGAGACATGCGGCAGGAAAATGGGGTCCCAGGGGTTCCTGTCGTGATTCTCTACGATGCTGCAATGTTTCCGCGCCGTCGGATCTCAAGGTCCGAAGGCCTCGGTCCTGGAGACGGCGCTGGCGTGCGGCGCTGGCGGCGCCTGATGGTCGCCAGGTCCCGCGCAAGCATCGACGACGACGACGACGACGACGACGACGACGACGACGACGACGACGAGACGACGACGACGACGAAGACGACGACGACGACGGCGACGACGACGACGACGACGACGACGACGACGACGACGACGACGACGACGACGACGACGACGACGACGGCGGCGGCGGCGGCGGCGGCGGCAGCGGCGGCGGCGGCGGCGGCGGCGATCACGACGACGACCACCACCACCACCACCACCACCACGGCGACGGCGGCAGCGACGACTGCGGCGGCCACGGCGGCCACGGCGGCCACGGGGGCTTCGACGGCGACGGCGCTGGCTGCGTGGGCGCCGGCCTGATGGTCGCCGGGTCCCGCACGAACATCTTGATGTCCCGGCCGTAAAGGTCCGGCAGGAAGGCGCCTAGATCCTGCGGTCAGCGCTGGGCGCGGCGCGCATCGCGGCGCGTGCTGCGGCGCTAGCAGGCCGAGTCGCAGCGGGCGCCCTCTCCGAGGGATCATCTGCTGTACACCCGCGGACATGATATAGTATGGACCCCTTTTCCTCGATTTCGACATCTGGCCCTTTACTCGTGCCCTGGAACCGTCAAAGATGGACCTGGGCCGAATCGGACAGCCCCAGGGAAGGGCGCCCCAGCAGCCGCGGCGCCGCGGCCTCGGCGGCGCTTGACGCCGCGGCGGCACGGCCAGGGGCGCGCGTGGCGGCCGCGACGGCGGCCGCAGCCGCGCGCGCAGCGGCCGCGGCGCCGCGGCCTCGGCGGGCGCCTGGCGCCGCCAGCGGCACGGCCTCGGCGGCGCGCGTCGTGGCGGCCGCGCCCGGTGGCCGCGGCGGCGCGGCGGCGGGGGCGGGCGCGGCGGCCGCGGAGGGGCGGCCAGGGCCGCCGGCTCGCGGCCCCCGCCCGGCTCCCGCGGAGGGCCCGGCGGCAGCACCAACGACACGGTGGAAGAGCTCTCGTTTGCGAGGCGGGGATTGATCCATATCCGCCGCCTGGCAACCGACGCCCTGGTGCCCCAGCGGGCGGTGGGTATGGATATATATATATATATATATATATATATATATATAGATATTATACATACATACATACATATATACATAAACATATACATACATATATATATATATATATATACACATACATATACATATACATATACATATACATATACATATACATACATACATACATACAGACATATATATATATATATATATATGTATTGGCCCCCGGGGTCCGAATAGGTCCACATCCACCGCCTGTCGAGGTCCCCGAAAATTGATCCTCCAGGCGGTGGTCTTGGAAGCCTGGAAATTGGCACCAACACCAACACAGGGGGTTGCCTCCACAGGGGGAAAGTGGTCCTAGAATTCGGTGGTGCAGGTAGCATTTCGGTCACCTTGGAAGCCAGAATATTACCACCATCCCCGAGATCGGGATCTTCCTCCGTCGGTGGAGGGACACCGCCGAGATCGGTGCTGGTGTCAACCTCTAGGCCTGCGACACCATGGAAGAATTCTCGTTGTCGTGAACCGTGAACATCGCGGCCCCGAGGGCGTAACCAAGCTCAGCGCCGCTGCAGCGGAATGCCCGGGCCGCCGCGCGCGGCCGCCGGCAGCACCCGCAGCACCCGCGGCGGCCGCGGCGCTGGCGGCGGCCGCGGCGCCAGCGGCGCTCGCGGGGGGGCCGGCGCTGTGCTTTGCCCCTCGTTCTTGGCGCGTGTTCCATGTTGACGGTAACCCCGTCTGGGCTGTGGGGGGTCGTGGGTCCGTTTTGGCCCTTCCCCTCTCCGCCCTTCCTCTTCCCCTCCTCCTGCTGCTGATTCTGCCTGCAGGTGCGGTGGCTCTGCAGCATTATTCCTCCTCTAACCTGAAAGGGGAGGGCACCCCGGCGTCGTCGTCGCAGTCGTCGTCGCCGCCGCGAGGTGCGACTGCAAAAGTTTGACGTTTACAGCATTGCCCCTTTCGGGGCGCCCTCGTCAGTCATGGCTCACGCGGGCTCGAAAACGGTCGGGAACCTGGCCGCCTTCAAAGACGAGCCAGGGCCCTTGGGAGGAAACCAGGGGCGTATGGCCACAAGGTCAATGAACCCCATATCATAGGTTTCTACCGAAGCGGTGAGCCACCGCTAGACCTACGAAGCGGTGCCCGCCAGCGCACTGCACCTGTGTAAGCACCGGTTGTCTACATGAACACATGACTTTCTGGCAGCGAACCTCGCGGTCATGATCTCGGACACTTCGTTCGAGGTTGAAGGGACCGCTGACGGCCGCGCTTTGACGCGCGAACGGTCAGCTGTCGCCGCCATGGCTGGGACCCGCGGGCGCTACACACACACACACACACACACACTTTTTTACTCCAAGGTCACCTGGTCCGAGTCAGCGAGAAAAACGGCAGGACGCGCCAGAACATACTACCAAACGCCTGCCGCAGACTGTGCTGCAGTACTGCAGCACAGTCTGCAGCACGCCTGGAGAGCCCAGAGTGCGGCACAGCCTGCTGCGCCTGCAGAACGACTCAGCCATGGCGCGGGCAATGCTTATATCCACATCCAGTGCGTCTTGGACTCTTGGAAGGGGCGCCGCAAAGACCGAGGCGCACTGGACATGGATGAAGACCGAGCCTCTGGGGGGCCAGATCTTAATGCATATCCAGTGCGCCTCAGGTTTCTGGGGAAGAGGGCCCGAAACTCCAAGACGCAGAGGAGGAGGGGGAGGAGGAGGAGGAGGAGGAGAAAGAGGAGGAGGAGGAAAAGTTGGAGGAGGGGGAGGTGGAGAGGGAGAAGGAGGAGCAAGAGGAGGAGGGGGAGGAGGAGGAGGAGGAGGAGGCGGTGAGGAGGAGGAGGAGGAGAAGGAGGAGGAGGAGGAGGAGGAGGGGGAGGGGGAGGAATCGGAATCGGAACAGTTGCGAAGCAACATCCTTATATAAAACCCACCGCTCAAGCCATTGCTCGAGACAGGCTACTTGCACTACCCAACAGGCACGATACAAACAGCATGTGGGAGTGAAGAGCCCTCCGCTGCACGAACATTTCGAGCCGCGCCCGAACGCCGCGGGGCTGCCCTTCACGACTGCGGGCACTCACCTGTGGGTGGCGATGCCGACGATGCACTCGGGAACGCTCCGCTGTCGCCTATGGTTGCCCAGTTGATCTGTGGGCCAGTCGGCACGGCGCCTCTCTGTGCTCCAGCGCCTCGAAGGAGGTCAGCATCCCGAAACAGCCGTGCTCGGGTTTCGCTCCTCTCCCAAGGCGCCGCAGCTGCGATCCCCCCGTCCTCGACCGTCGACTCCTGGAACGGCGGGCTGAACGGGACGAACTCCGACGCCGAGCTGCTGAGGGGCGTGGGCGCCGCCACCTGCGCTGCCGCCATCGCGGCCTCTGCGGCGGCGAACTTCTCAGCTGGCAGCTCCGCTGCACGGGCTTCAACCTCGGACGAGCTGGTGATCAGAGTGCCTCCAGCCTCGGCATCAGCTTCAGCCCTCTGGGAGGTGTCCTCGCGCGACATTGTGAACAACAAGTCTCCATCCTCCGCCACGGCTGCAACCGTGGGGCTCTCGGTTTCGTCAGCATGTGCTCCGCACCGATCGCCAGCCTGCGCCACGAGAAGCGCGTCCCGGAGGGCGGCCCCCAGCCGCGTGGGGCGGCAGCCGCGGTGCTCCATGCCGCTGAAGGCGCGCAGCAAAGCCTGAACGGCCCGAGCCTGCGCGCGGCCCGCCTGGGCACGCCGCTCGGCAGCCGTCCGGCGGGGGCGCTGCGGGCGCCCCTCCGTCGGGCACCATGGCGGCGCCACCATTCCGCGGCCCGGGGGGTGGAGACGAGGAGAGCGGACGAGAGGACGGGCGGGGAGGGCAGCGGCCCAGGGGTCGCCTGGCGCGGGCTCGCTGACCCCGCCCAGGCGACGGCCAGATCCGAGCTGGCGCTAGGGGGAGGGGGAGGAGGAGGAGGAGGAGGAGGAGGAGGAGGAGGAGGAGGAGGAGGAGGAGGAGGAGGAGGAGGAGGAGACTGGATGTGGATGTAGACATTGCCCGCCACGGCCGCTTCGCTTATGCTCTCCCTGGGCTGGGCGGCACGACGCCCCAGTGGAGGCGAGTGGCTCCGCCTCGCCGCCCCCCGCTCGGCCAGGGCAGGGGCGCGGCGCTCCGGCGGAAGCGACGGTGGCGCCCTGGCCTTCGGTCTGGCGCGCCCCCCTACGGACGGATTCGGAGAGAACGACCAAAAAGTAGCCCCAGCAAGAAAAATATCCAGAAGTAGCTCCAGCAAGAGAAATATCCGAAAAAAATTCGGAGAGAACGACCAAAAAGTAGCCCTGGCCTTCGGTCTGGTGCGTCAACCTACGGACGGATCCTGAGAGGACAACCAAAAAGTAGCCCCAGCAACAGAAATGCCCAGAAGTGGCCCGAAATGGTTGACAGATCGTCCCCACGCTGTCGTTCGATCATTCTTCCGTGCGCCTCCTGTGTCGGGACGTGCCCGACTTCACCCTGGCCCTCAGGTCGGGCATGTCCTCCTACAGTCGGGCGTTGGCAGAACTGGGTTTAGTGGGAACTGGTCTACTGATGCGTCCAGGGGGACGACCCCCCCGCCCCGTTCCACTAACCGGAACTGCCGTCACCCGAAAAAACACCAATTACGGCAAACCTGGTTTAGTGATCCTGGCCAATTGAGGAGCTCCGGGGCCCTACCACTAACCGGGTCCCCTCACCTGGGCTCCTGGCTATATCCGATACAGGCGGGCTTTGGAGGAAAAATGACATGACAAAATTGCCCCCCCCAAAAAAATGCCCCAACATAGCGAAGAATGGTCAGAAACTCGCGCACAGACTATTGCTTTGCTACTTTCGAATAGACCTCCTGCATCGGGACCTGCCCGACTTCGCCCCTGGCCCGGGAGGCCTGCTGCGCGGAGGGGCCCTCGGGAGCGCCCTCTCCTGCGGCCCCGCTGCGCGAGGGGCCGCCTGGCGGGGCACCGCACCGCGCCGACGCCGCGGCGAGCAACGGCCCGCCAAGACGGCGGCTTCGCTGAGGTTAGGTCGGGCGCGTCCCCCCACGGGCGGATTTTGGATGAAAAGTTCAAAAATACTCGCTCCCCAAAAAAATCAAAAACAGCCAAACGTGGTGGGAAAATCGTCCCCTGACTATCTGTTTTACTATTTCTTTGTGTTCCTCCTGTAGGCGGACGTGCCCGACGTAACGCTAAGGAGGCCAAGCAGTACGGGAGGAGAAGAGAACAGCATGCGACAGGAGCTCGACCACAAGAAACACCCTCCACCAGAAACCCAGCCCTGAAACCCCAGGGTGCCCATATTGACTTTTGAGTGTGGGAGCGCCACGCTCTCCACGGCGATACCGTCGAAGCCCAGGCCACCCGGGGCACCTTGGCGGCGCGCACAAGGGGGTGGAGGGAGGGGGGAGGGCTTCTTGGAAGGAGGCTGCTTCTTAGAAGGCACCGGCCTTACATCTATCGATAAGCCCCGCGCCTTCTAAGAAGCAGGGGTGCTTTTAAGAAGCCCTCCCCCCTCACCCCTCCCCCCTCTGCGCGTGGCTGGGCACCCTGGAGGCAGGCGGGGTGCTTCTCGGCAGGGGCGTCCCCCGTAGCTCTACACGCGCTCGGGGGCCCGCGCAGCCTGCTGCGACCTGCGCGGCGCCCCCCTCCCGGGAGCGCGGCGTGCGCCAGGGCTGGCGCGGAGGCGCCGCCCGGGGGGGCCCCAGCGCCGATCCAAGAACTGCGCGCGCAGCTCGAAAAAGTGTACTCCAGATTCCGTAATAAAAGGGAGGGGGTCTCATTTCGGCGGGGGGGTCTCTTCCAGGCTATCTTGGAGGGCCTGGGGGGTCTGGGGACGATGTTTTGGAGGGTTCTCCCACGGGGGAGGGCTGAAATGGCTTGTCTTGAAGGGTCCAGACCCCCTCCCTTCTATTACGAAATCTGGAGAATATGGTTATGCCTCTTGTTCCCTCCAGGATATACAGTCAAGTCGCACCACAGGAGCGCGCGGCAGCGGTGCAGGGGCCGTGGAGGGCCAGTCTGGCGCTCTCGAACAGGGCTGGCCGGCGAAGGCCGCCGAGGACGGGCCCGAGGGGCAAAGGTGCAAGGGCAGCCCTGGAAAGCTGTTCAACCTTGCTATGCGACCTGAGAGTACAGACGATCCTGGAGAGGTCGCCGTCGGGGCCTCGGGGTAAGAGTCAAGTCGGGCCTGTCCCCCTACAGGGGGATTTTCGACGAAAAATAAGAAATACCCCGAAAAATAAACAAAAAATTATCAAACAATGTCTGGGGACAATTTTTTGCACCTTTTTTTACCTTTTTGGGCTATTTTTAAATATTTTTTATTTTTCATCGAAAATCCTCATGTAGGGGGACACGCCCGACATAAGGTAAGAGGGGGCACGTGTTCGCGTCGATGGCTGGCCAAGCCTGGGCGCGCCCTCCGAGGGCCCACGCTGGGCAACTTGACCTAGAATAGCTACAGCATGGAATGACGACGACGACGACGACGACAACGACGACGCCAAGACGACGACTACGACGACGACGACGACGACGACGACGACGACGACGACGACGACGACGACGACGACGGCGACGACGGCGACGACGACGGCGGCGAAGTCGACGACGACAACGACGACGACGACGACGACGACAGCGCTGGAGCCAACGAAGCGTCGCGCACGATGGTCCGAAGACACGCGTTCCCGCAAGCTCAGAAACGCTGGGGAACATACTTCTTGCAGTCCACCGGGTGCATCCTGGACGCTCCGAGGACGTGAAAAGTCACGTCCAGCACCATTCGATGGCGATGGCGATGGCGATAGTAATGGCGATAACGATGTCGATGGGGATGGCGCTGGCAAGAATGATAAGCATGATGATAACGATGGTGCTTATGATGCTGCATATGACGAAGGTGATGGTGGTGATGGTGATGATGGTGATGATGGTGATGGTGATGGCGATGGCAACAGTGATGATGATGTTGTTGTTGATGATGATGATGACGATGATGATGATCATGATGCTGATGACGGGGATGATGACGATGACGATGACGATGACGATGACGATGACGATGACGATGACGATGACGATGACGATGACGATGATGATGACGATGATGATGATAGTGTTAATGATGGTGATGATGATGGTGCTGGTGATGGTAGTGATGATGGTGGTGAGGATGATGGCAATGGTGACGGTCATGGTAATGGTGACGGTGCTGGCGATAATTATGGTAATGGCGATAGTGATGGTGATTGTGATGGCAATGGTGATGACAATGATGATATGCATGATCACGGTCATGATGATGATGATGATCATCATCATCATCATCAGCAGCATCATCATCATCATGGTCATGGTCATGGTCATGGTCGTGGTCATGGTCATGATGGTGATGATGGCGGCAGCGATGGCGATGGCGACGGCGATGACGACGATGGCGACGACGATGCCCAGGAATACCCCGCAACTGTTTGAGGAAGCCCAACCCATAGTGACGGTGCCGTGTCGCGTAGCCGCTGGCAGGAGCTGCTGGCATTTCCCACTGCGCCTGCCGCATGATCGCGTTGTCCGCTGGCCCCCATCCGCGGGAAGCGACGAGGGAGCGAGGGCGGAGCGACGCAGGGGGGAGGAAGATCGAGGATCGGGAATCGATACGCTCCAACTGGACCTGCGCGAGGAGTTCGTGCACTTTTGCTCGGCCACGCACAGGATTCTGCGCGGCCTCTTGCGCGGCAAGAGTGGCCTTTTGTGCGCGGCTCTGAGGGCGCGCTGAGGGGCAGAATCGCAGCGCGCAAACTCCAGACAAGAACCTCAGCATAGCGTTAAGTCGGGCCTGTCCCCCTACAGGGGATTTCCGACGAAAAATTAAAAACACCCCAACAATATTCAAAAAATCATCAAAAAATAGTCTGGGGGCTATTGTTTTAGTATTTGTTGACCTTGTTGGACTATTTTGGGGGTATATATTATTTTTCGTCGAAAATCCCCCCCCTGTAGGGGGACAGGCCCGACTTAAGCACGGCGTGCCGCGGCGGCGGCCCCAACGAAGCGCTGCGAGTGGCAGGCACATCGCGCCTCGCTCCGCTGCGCGGAGGCGCGGGCCACGGCGCGGTACAGCCCGGGCCGCGGACGCCCGAGGGCTGGGGCGCGGAGAGCGTGCCGCTCCGAGGCGCGGTTGGAGGAAAAAGAACCTATACACATACACCGATTCTGGCCAGGCCCATCCCGAGCCCAGGATCGGTGCATACGCCCTCCTGCCCTGGCCAGGACGGCATGTGCGCCGATCCTGGGTCCAAGGATGGGCCTTGCCAGGATCGGGCCTTGCCAGGATAGCGTTAAGTCGGGCCTGTCCCCCCACAGGGGAGTTTTCGACGGAAAATAAACAGTACCCCAAAAATACCCCAAAAAGGTCAAAAAATGTTTAAAAAATAGTCCCCGGACTATTTTTGGACTATTTTTGGAATATTTTTTGGGGTATTGTTAATTTTTCGTCGGAAATCCCCCTGTAGGGGGACAGGCCCGACTTGAGGATAGCGTGCCGCTCCGAGGCGCGGTGGGCCAGAACCTGCGGAGCGACGATAACCCAAACTGCCTGACCGCAGTGCTATGTGACCCCCGTGGGCCGCACGAGAGGTCACTGCTGCGACGGGCCGTTCTTGCGCGTCGCCTGGGCGCTGCTGCCAGGCCGGCCCCCCGTGGCCTGAGCGCGCCAGCTCCTCGCGTGGGCATGTTTGAAGGGGCCCCAGGACACACAAATAAAAATATTCCCCAAATTTTCCAATATTTTTAGGGTTTTGTCTTCCCCCCCACTTCCCATATTTTCCCGTATTTTCCTGGGAATCGACGATAAATTGTGTCTGTGTGTTTTTTCCTCTCCTGAATGTTGCCGGTGCCGTGATGTGTACTCTGACGTGCGGCGCCGTGCCGAGCTGTGCCGCTGCACGCTGTGCTCGGCGGCGCCAGTGCTGCTGATCCAAGGCGCCGCGAGCGCGGCCGCGTTGTGCCGTTATGCTGCTTCGCCCCGCCGGCCCTGACCCTCCTCCTCCTCCTCCTCCTCCTCCTCCTCCTATCATCTCCTCCCTCCTCCTCCTTTTCCTCCCCTCCTCCTCCTCCTCCTCCTCCTCCCCTACCTCCTCCTCCTCCTCCTCCTCCTCCTCCTCCTCCTCCTCCTCCTCCTCCCGCCTGCGCGTTCGCCGGCGTTCGCTCGCTTCTCGCTCGCTTCCTCCTCTTCCGCCACTGCGCAGGAAAGACTGCCCAGTGCCGGCGGCGACGGCGCGCTAGGCCGGAGGACCTGACACTGAGCGACGGCACCCATGCCATCCTGCGCTTGCTAACAGTGCTACCCTTAGGTCGGGCATGTCCTCCTACAGGCGGACTCTGGACGGAAAACGAGAGATTGACAAAAAATGATCGAAAACACACGAAAAACCGTCCCCTGACTATTTTTGTTGCTATCTGTGACTCGTCCTCCTGTAGAGGGGCGTGCCCGACTTAACGCTTTTTGGCAGTGCTACTCAACGCCGCGCTGTCCGAACGGGGAGGGGGGGGGAGGGCGCGCGCGGAGGGGGCCTGCGGCGACGGGGGCGAGAAGGACGAGAGAGGCGGACGAGGGAGGCGGAGGATCGAGGCGGGAAGACTGAGGAGAGAGGTGCCTGCTCGATGGGCAAATTTTCCACCACCACTACCATATGCAGGACGGGGGAGAAGGGAGGATGAGGAGGCCCTTATCCTCCTCCTCCTCCTCCTCCTCCCTCCTCCCTCCTCCTGTCTCCTCCTCCTCCTCCTCCTCCCTCCTACTCCTCCTCCTCCTCCTCCTCCTCCTGCTCCTCCTCCTCCTCCTCCTCCTCCTGCTCTTCCTCCTCCATCTCCTACATAGGATAGCGGTGGTGGAAGATGGGCCCATCACTGTTGGCTGGGATTCAGGCTGCTTGGCGCGAGGAGAGAGGACTGAGGAGGGAGGGAGGCGGCGCAAGCCCAGGCATCCGACGATGTGATGCTTCCAATCCGACCTTTTGCCCGGGGGAGCCTTCTCTTTGGTTGACCAAAAAAGGGGGTCCAGCTGAAAGGGGGTGGTGCAGTAGATTTGGGGCAATGTATTGCACATGCATTGCACTGGAGAATTGTATTGCATTGCATTGCAAGTAATGTTTTGCACGCGAAATCCAGCAATACATTTGCGCCCAGGAATGCATTGCACGCCCCCAAACCTATTGCAACCCACAAATCTATTGCACCAGATCTGTTGCACCACCCCCTTGTAGCTGGACCCCCTTTTGGGTCAACCAGATTCTCGTCCCAGATCCACTCGCGATGGTTCTGGGGCTCGAGGGCAGCCCCTGGAGGCCGAGGCTACACGGAGACGCCGCGATGGAGAAAGTCTGTCCGCGCCGAGCGGCGCCGCGGAAAAGCCAGGAGGCCGCCGCTTGACCGCCGCAGAGGCCGTGAGTGGCGCCGCGGCCGCCGCGGCCGCCTCCGCGGTCGTCCGTCGTCCGCCGCCGTCTGCCGCCCGCCGCCGTCGCCCACCGTCCGCCGCCGTCGCCCGCCGCCCGCCGCCGTCGCCGGCCGCTGTCCGTCGCCCGCCGCCGTCCGTCGCCGCCGTCACCGTGGTCGTCACCGTCGTCCCTTTGGGGGGGGCCACAGAGGCACCGATACCGCGAATCCCCGGCACTCTCCGCGGGAACGCTCGGACAGGAACTCCGTAGCGACTCCAGCCGTGGCTGCGAGGGCCTCGGAAGGGGGGAGGGGCGTAGGGGAGGGCATAACGCGCGTTATGGCCCAG
The DNA here is from genome assembly GCA_963575745.1 of Prorocentrum cordatum. Lineage (NCBI taxonomy): Eukaryota > Dinophyceae > Prorocentrales > Prorocentraceae > Prorocentrum > Prorocentrum cordatum. Next base: position 59,720 of record CAUYUJ010014253.1, on the reverse strand, counting down.
AGGGTATAAAAAAACACTCTCATACCTCTTCCCAATCGCACCCCCAGACGGATACAGGTAGGGCGGGCCGGGCGGTTCGCCTAAGACTTCCTCACAACTTGCGACGCTGAAACTTACGATTTGCAACAATCTCACTGGTGGAGGGCGGGTCGTTTTCAAAATGTGGCTCTCGCCTTAGCGCCGCACATCTTCGTCTTAAAAGCTTGGAAGAGCTTTACAAATGGAGGTCGGGCCGTTTGCAAAATGTGGTTATCGCCGTCATTCGTCTTAAAAGTTCGCAAGAGCTTCACGGATGGAGGGCGATTCGTTTTCAACATGTGGTTCTCGCCTCAGCTCCGCACGCATTCGGCTGACCCATTTACAATAGTTTCTAAGAGTCTCATGGTTGACGTGCCAGAAATGGCGCTTTGGCACGATTGATACCTATCAGGGCGCGATATTCACGTTGACTTACGATGTTGAAGTCCCAGGCATTTGTTCTATCACGATTCAGGATCGTCAGGACGGAACAGTAATGTCGACTAGCGGCGCTGAAATCCCAGGAATGGTGCTTTGGCATGGTTGATGATGTTCGAGCGATTCTTCCAACGGGGCACTTCCCGCAGTGAAGATAATCCTTGTAGGGCTTAATGAAAATGGAACTTGGGGGGAGAGCTTACTGCAACATCGTTGATGAGCCTTGGGTTTACACTGGTCCTCCTCCTCCTCCTCCTCCTCCTCCTCCTCCTCCTCCTCCTCCTCCTCCTCCTCCTCCTCCTCCTCCTCCTCCTCCTCCTCCCCCGCCCCCCGGCCACTAATGTGAGGCGTGTGCTGAGATGGGCGCGGGAGACGCATGTGACCATTGCCCCCCGGGCCTTCGGTGAAGCTTACTATTGGATCACGGACGTGCGAGGGGTGCGCCGAAATAGGCGCTGGGGACGCATGTAAGCACTGCCACTGGGACCCTTGGTAGAGCTCCCTGAAACGTGTCACAGGTGTGCCCGAATGGACTCGGGAGACGCATGCGAACCCTGCCACTGGGCTTTCGCGTGGAGCTCCCTATGGGGCCACGAAACGTGTGAGGGGTGTGCCGAAATTGGGGCGAAGGACGCATGCGAGTCGTGTCGTTGGGGCCTGCGGCGGGGCCCTCTATGGGGCCACAAAACGTGTGAGGGGTGTGCCGTAATGGGTGCGGGAGACGCGTATGAGCACTGCCGCTGGGGCCTTCTGTGGAGCTCCATATGGGGCCACAAAACGTGTGAGGGGCGTGCCGTAATGGACGGGGGAGACGCACGCGAACCCAGCCACTGGAGCCTCCCTATCAGGGTCACGAAGCGAGTGAGGGGCGTTCCGTAATGGATGGGGAAGACGCATGCGAACCCTGCAACTGCGGACCTGGGTGGAGCTCCCTATGGGGCCACGAAACGAGTCACAAATGTGCCCGAATGGACTCGGGAGACGCATGCGAACCCTGCCACTGGGCTTTCGGGTGGAGCTCCCCATGGGGCCGCGAAACGTGTGAGGGGTGTGCCGAAATTGGTGCGAGGGACGCATGTGAGTCCTGCCGTTGGGGCCTTCGGCGGGATCCCCTATGGGGCCACGAAACGCGTGGTGTGCCGTAATAGACGGGGGAGACGCATGCGACCCCTGCCACTGGGGCCCTGGGTGGAACTCCCTATGGGGCCACGAAACGTGTGAGGGGTGCGCCGTAATAGTGGACCGGGGAGACGCATGCGAACCCTGCCACTGGGCTTTCGGGTGGAGCTCCCAAGGGGGCCACGAGACGTGTGAGGGGTGTGCCGAAGTAGGTGCGAGGGACGCATGTGAGTCCTGCCGTTGGGGCCTTCGGCGGGGCCCCCTACGGGGCCACGAAACGTGTGGTGTGCCGCAATAGACGGGGGAGACGCATGCGAACCCTGCCACTGGGGCCCCGGGTGGAGCTCCCTTTGGGGGTCACGAAGCGTGTGAGGGGCGTGCCGTAATGGACGGGGGAGACGCGTGGGAGCGCTGCCACTGGGGCTTTCGGGTGAAGCTCCCTGGGCCACGAAGCGCATCACGGGTGTGCAGTCATGAGCGGGGGAGGCGCAAAGGAGCTCTGCCACGAGGGCACTCAAAGGAGCTCCCTGTGAGGCCACGAGAGCCGCCCGGGGTGTGCCGCAGTGGACGGGGGAGGCGCACGCGGGCCCTGGCACTGGGGCCCTGGGTGGAGCTGCCAGCGGAGGTCACGAAGCGCGCGAGGGGCGTGCCGTGGTGGGCTCGGGAGACGCCCGCGAGCCCTGCCGCCCGGGCCTGCGGTGGAGCTCCCTATGAGGCCAAGAGGCGCGCGAGGGGTGTGCCGTAATGGACACGCGAGGGGCGGGGGCACGGACGGGAGGAGGAGAGGGGAGGGAGTGAGGTGAGGTCACGCGCGGCGCTCTCTCTTCAAAACGAGGACCCAAGACACCCCAGGATGGCTGGGAAGAAGGAGCAGGAGGAGCAGCCTGCTCCTCCTGCTCCGGGCAGGAGGAGGGCGACGGGAGGAGCGCGAGGGCCCCCGGAGCGGGGAGAGAGACGGAGGAGGGGCCGGGAGAGAGGAAGAGGAGGAGACAGAGGAAGCGGAGGGACGAGGGAGAAGATTTGGACGCCCGAAATGGGTACGGAAAGAATGGGTACAATGCCCAACAACAAATGTTGTCCCAAACCAACAGAGGCCGCTGTTGGGCAGGCGGGCCTCTGTCTCGAATGGACACAGACCGCGGCGGCGTGGACAGCGAATCCTGTTCAAAATGAACAGGAACTGCTGTTGGGCATTGTACCCATTCTTTCCGTACCCATTTCGGGCGTCCAGAGAAGATGCTGATGACTGTTCCTGCCCACTGCCCGATCGTGTCCGCTGTCACGGTGTTCTGCTGAGGTGCACGAGCACCAGGGAAGTTGAGCTGCCAAGAGGTCACGAATCCTGGAAAGAGCACGGTGAGAGGAGACCATGCGAGAGACGAAGTGAGAAAAAGATACTGACCCAGACCTCCGACGTCGTGTTCCGATCCCAGTGTTGTTCCTCGAGTTCCGCCTCCTGAGGTCCGTTTCGGGCACCAGGACCATCAACATAAAATCTGGGATGAAAAAACGGTCCCTGGGATGATGTCGAGAAGTCTTGGGCCACGCGTTGCAAACATCTTTCCTTCGGGGGGCAGGGGGAAGCAGAGGATTGGAGAGCAAGGCGCGAGATGCTGATGATCATGATCATGGTGTTGCTGATCATGAGTACAGCCAAGCTCCTGCCACAAAGAAGCTTGAATGACGAACGAGGTATTTCTATGCGAGGCGGGGATTTATCCATATCCACCGCCTGGGAACCGACGTCCTGGTGCCCCAGCGGGCGGTGGATATGGATATATTTTGGCCCCCGGGGGCCCGCAAATGTCCATATCCACCGCCTGCCGAGGTGCCCGAAAATTGATCCCCCAGGCATTAGTCATGTATAAGTTCCCGCCTCGGATTTTACAGCCCTGAATGCGGCGATCTCGGGCAGACAGGAAGACACCCCCCGAGCCCCAAATGGTCCTTAATCCAAACGTTCTGACTGCAGGAAGAAGAGAAGGAGGAAGACTGTAGAGACTGGGCTTTCTGCGACCTGGGCGTGCCAGTTTAAAGGGCTCCGCCGGCACGCAGCAATCATGCGGGCTTGTGCAAGAGAAGCGAGGCCGGCCGTGGTACGGAAGGCGACGCTGCCGTGCTGCCCCCTTCTTCGTGTCCTCCCGATGTGTTTCCCAGTTCTGTCACGCCGTGTCAAGAATCACGACGTCGGATGCCTGGGCCTGAAATACCAGGCATCCATTTACGCCTTACGCGAGCTGCAGGAGCTCCCGAGAGTCGTGGAGTCGGGCATGTCCACCAGGTGTCCTCTGTCGAGCACTCCTTGCAAGCCCTTCGAAGACCGATGGGAGACGGCGCCGTGAAAAAATGTGAAAAAATGTATGCTTTAATGCCCTGTCTCTGCCTTCAGGTGACAGCTCCGCCTGCGCGTGAGCTGGCGAAGGAGGCAGAGGGCGGAGGCGCCATGGCCCGCGCGCTTGGTGAGAAAGGCAGGGGAGAGGACGGAGCATCTGGAGAACCTCCTCCTCCGGCTCCTCCTGCTCCTCCGCCTCCTCCTCCTCCTCCTCCTCCTCCTCCTCCGCCTCCACCTCCTCCCCCTCCTCCTCCTCCTCCCCCTCCTCCTCCTCCTCCTCCTCCTCCTCCTCCTGCTCCTCCTCCTCAACCAAATCCTCGCGGAATGCTTGGGTCGACGCTGGACCCCTCCCCACACCCCTGGCGGCACCTCCAGGGGAGGGGAGGCAGGGGGGAAGATCAGTAGAGGACGGAGCATCTGGAGAACCAAATCGTGAATGTTTTCGTATTCGGCGTTTCGACATTGGGCGACAGGGGGGGAGAGGGGGGGGGGTCTGGCTCCGGACCTCTGCTTAGTGCGACTGTTTGCAGCAGTGCATCCCATGGGGAAGACTCCACCTGCTCGAAACCGGCGCCAAAAACAGCCAAGATCTACTCCATGGAGGGGGGGAGGGGGGGTGCGAGCGCCCGCGCCGGTCGGGAAGACAATGAATCGGAAAACTATCACATCCTCGCGGATGGCTTGGGTCGGCACTGGACCCCCTCAAACACCCCTGGCGGCACCTCTGGGGAGGGGAGGGGGGGGAAGATCGGGAGAGGCGGAAAGAGATATGGCGCCGACCTCTGCCTGGACCTGCGAAATCGTATGCTTGTGCCGTTCCTGGGTTTTCGAAGGATGGAGCATTATTGGCAAAGGACAGGAGGATCGGGTTGGACGAAAGAGTGGGGGCAGTAAAGGGTGGGGCAACTGATCAGCTCACGCAGCTGGTCTTCCAGGCGGCGCCTTCCGGCGCCAGGGAGGCGCCAACGGGTCGAGGACAACTGCTGGCGGCGGGCCGAATCTGCTGCATGCGGCAGGTTTCGTGCCCCCTGTCCCTGGCCCCTCCAGAGCGAAGAAAGGAAACGAGTCTTACGCAAGATGGCAGAGCGAGCTCACGCAATCGCTTGCGCCGGGCAGACCACCAGCGCGGCACCGCTACACTGTGGAGACGAGGGCGCTAGCTGGCGCGGCCCTGCGCGGGAAGCTGCGGTGCGAATGTCGGTGCGGTCGGCCCCTCTTGCTACCGCCGTTCTCCTGTCGTCCAACCCGGGGCAGGCAGAGGAGAGGAGTGGGACCATGGCGGCAGCGGTGAAGACCTTCTCCCGCCGCTGCACCCAGACAGGGGCGGCGGTCCCGAGGGCAAGAGGCCCTCGAATGGGAATGCAAGCGCTTACGCGCGTCTGGCATGCTCCGAGCCTTGGCGCATCCGCAGGCCACAGAGCAATTCAGCGAAGTTGATCCCCCTCCTCCTCCTCCCTCCTCCTCCTACTCCTCCTCCTCCTCCTCTCACGCCTCCCTCATCCTCCTCCTCCTCCTCTTCCTCCTCCTCCTCCTCCTCCTCCTCCTCCTCCTCATTGCCAGCCACCCACGTCCTTGGCCCTCTCTGGGCCTCTCAGAATAGAGAAAGAAAAAACGGCATAAACAGAAACTTTTGGCGCTCAGCGCGGATTTCTTGTATCTGCGCTGGACCCCCCTCCCTGGTGCACGGAGCGCCAGGGGCGGCGCTGGAGACGCCGCCGGGTGGGCCCCAGCGCAGATCCAAGAGATCCGCGCGGAGCGCCAAAAGTTTCTGTCTATGGCGTTTCTCTCTTCTTCGAACAGCGCCGATAGACCAGCGGCAGGCCCCCGATAGTGAGAAGCCGCACGTTCCCTAGGACGGGGATGGCCATCGGGCCTCTACCGGCGACGAGTGGGCGACTGGGGGTCGATGCGCGCCCCGCGGAGCCTGTACCGCCCAACGCTGCCCCAGACCCGTGCCCGCTCAGCTGGACGAGCTGGAGTTGCCCGGCGGCATCATTACCCAGCACTGGCCCCCCATCATGTCCTCCGCCTGGAAGCGCAGCTCGTCGTTGGACTGGTCCTCGGCCGGCGCCCGCAGCGGGGGTGGCGCGAGGCGGGCGGGCTCCTGAGAGGGCGGCGGGGGCTTCTGAAAAGGCAGGGGGGGCTTCTTAGAAGCACCCCCAGCTTCCAAGAATCCCTAGAAGCCTCTGGGGCCTTCTGAGCAGGCCCGTGCCATTCTAGGAGGCCCCATCCGCCATCCTAGAAGCCCCCCGCCCCCGCGCCACTCCCTCTGTGAGCGCCGCCACGTCTTGCTTCTGCGGCATCATCATGACGCGATGTGGGCCCGCGGGCGGCATGCACCCAGAGAACTGGCCCTGCACGTGCTGCATCATGTCGGCCTCCTGCTGGGGCATCAGCCGCGTGTCCATCGGCGCCGCGTACATCCTCAGAGGAACCGGCAAGCGGCACGGGCACGAACTCTTCGGAGGCTCGCGCGCACTCCCTGGGGCTGGCGCGCCTGCGCGCGCACCGCGCCAGGGGCGGCCCAGCGCCGGCGCCGACCCGAGAGGTCCGCGCGGGCCTCCGAAGGCCCGTGCCCGTGTGGGGGGCCACGTTGCGCAGAGGACCGCCTCAGGGGGGGAAGCATCGAGCAGGAATGAGCGATGCATCGCCAACAAATCGGCAAGAGGCCCCCGAGAGCGAGGATCCGCAGATTTCTGGGCGGCAGCGGGCTATCGTTAGGTCGGGCATGTCCTCCTACAGGCGGGCGTTGGAAGGAATATTCAGACTACTCCAAAAATTATCCCCACAAAGCAATCTAACAGCGATGTGTAGGAGCATATCTGGAAGCATTCCCCTTAAGATTCAGATGAGAATCCACTTGTAGAATTCTGCTGTTCTCGCAGTCGTAGTCGCATTCGCGATGACAGTCGCAGTGGCAACGGCAGTCGCAGTCACAGCCTCAGCCTCAGCCTGCCTCAGCCTCAGCCTCAGCCTGCCTCAGCCTCAGCCTGCCTCAGCCTCAGCCTCAGCCTGCTTCAGCCTCAGCCTCAGTCTGCCTTCAGCCTCGGCCT
>CAUYUJ010014253.1:12500-52660 GCA_963575745.1 Prorocentrum cordatum | reverse complement strand
GGCGGGGTCCAACCGTTTAGGACAAACAACTAAGACCCCGCCCCCACAGTACGGCGCTAGCGAAAGCGCGGCCTGCTGTAAGGCCGCGGGACGTGCCAGCCGCGAAGCGGTCAGAAGCGGGCCCTCAGGAGACGATGATGATGATGATGATGATGATGATGATGATGATGATGATGATGATGATGATGATGCCTGCGCGGCACTCTTTTTGCTGCTGCGCTGGCCGCACGCTCCCGCCGGCGCTCTCGGCGCCAGGCGGACCCCTCCTTCCGCCACGCGAAGCGGGCCTCGCCGCCATTGTTCTAGCGGTGCTGGCGCACGCTGCCAGTGACGCTACACGCTGGTCTGGCGGGCCTTGCACGTCAGCATTGCTGTGCGGGCGCCGCGGTCGGCGCCATCAAAATTGGGTGCCAGGCTCTGTGCAGCCGGCACCATCTAGCCTCTGGGTTGCGCACAGCCGGGCGCAGGCGCCGGCGCGCGCATGGGGCCCAACTGGCCCTCCTGCTGGCCGCTCGCCGCCAGGCAGCTGATGCCGGCGTGCACGGCTGTCCTCCGTGAGGTTAGACCGGGGCTCACGCTGGCGCACTGATTGCCGGCGGAGCCCGACCTCGGGCCATGGCCCGAACTCGCCGCGGGTGGCGCCTGGCTGATGCCGGCGCCACGGTGCCCGCCGTGCGCGCTGCGGCCTCGCAGTTCTCCTGGCTCCCCGCTCCCCCCTAGGTGTTCGGGGCGGGCAGGGTCCGGCCCCTGACAGAGGGGGTTCCCTGGGCCGGCGCTGGTGGGCGGGCCCGTACCCCGCGCTTGAATTCTGGTGCCGCGGGCTACGCTGGGCCGTCAGGCCGTCAGCTGCCGCGACTTGCGCCGGCTGCAGTGCGCCTAGCACGACCAGGCTCGACGAGAGGAGCCGGCGCGCCAGGCGGGCCCAGCATGGCCCCAGTTCGGCAATTGCAGAGGGCGCCCACAGTACCCCAAGCACTAGTGGAGCCCGAAGCGGGCAAGCCCGCGCGCGCCTGACAGCGCGAGAGCATTGGCCAGCGCTGGAAGCACGGGCGGGGAATGTCCTGCGGACGCGCGGCTGGTGTGCCGGCGGCGCGGATGTTGAGTTGCAGCCTCCAAGCGCGCGGCAGTTAGGCCGGCGGCTTGGGCTCGGCGCACGCCAGGTGTACCTGCACCGGCGGCGCCCGCCGCGGCCCCTCGTCATGGGCTCTCACGCCTGGCGCCCTCGGCGCCGGCGGCGGCCCTGGCGGGGGTGCTGTCCTTCGCCGGGTTGGTCAGCGAGGAGGTGCCCCTGGCTATCTCGCTGGAGACGCCCTTCATCGGCTCGTGCGACTCCCACAGGTAGCCGTGGAACGCGTCTGACTGCCAGCGCCCGAACCGGCGCGCCCGGGAGAGGCCTTCGGTCACGTGGTACATCGCGGTCGCTCCGCCGACCCTCAAGGAGCGGCTGCCGATCTCCTCCCTGGAGAGCCCGGCGGCCAGCCCCGCGACCGCCAGGAAGTGCTGCACCTCGGCCCTGCGAATTGGGGTACCTGACGCCCAGCGGACAATGGGCAGCCGTTCTTCGGTGCCCTCTATCCGCTGGGGATGGTGAGCCTGGAGCCGCTCCATCGCCGCGATCGAGCAGAGCGTCGTGCCGGCGCGGTAGTGGTTCCTCACCGTCCCGACGTTGAGCTGGTCCGTCTTGCTGCCCGTGATGTAGATCACCATCTCGTCGGCGTCCTGGAAGCTGGGCACGCGTTTGCCGGCCTTTCTGGGCTCTACGTCCCCCCCGTGCAGCACGCGCTCGAAGGACCACGAGCGCCCGTCCTGGAGGAGATACTCCGAGGCCCGCAGGAGGAAGAAGAACGCCGTCACGATCGCCGCCCAGATGACCACTGTGTCCTCCTCGGGGAGCTTGGCCTCCTGCTGGAGGAAGCCGCGGAGCCACTCGAGCATGGCTGGGGTGACGGGCTTCTTCCGCTTGGTCCCGGGCCCTTGCCAGCGTTTGAGCCCCGCCAGGGTGCTCCAGAGGCGACCTCTGTGGAGCAGGGGGTCCGAGTAGCCAGCTACCAGGTGAGCGCAGCGCACCGCAAAGAGCTTCTGCTTGATGGTCCCTTCCGTCCTCCCGACGACCCGCGCGAGGAGGACGGCGAAGTTGATGAGCGCCTCCTCATCGGCTAGGCGCTCCTCGCGGTCGCGCCCTGGGAACCAAGGGCCAAGCCCCTGCGCCTGGCGCACGGCTACCCAGAGCCGCCATCCCCCCTCGTAGCCCGCTCTCGTGCCTTCGCTGAGTTTTTGCAGCATGGCCTCCATCTTCTGCTGCGCGAACCAGCTGGCGTAGCCGGCCCCGCCTGGCTCAGCACGGCCGGCGGGGGCGAGCTCTTTCCCGGGATTGTTGCTCTTCCTCGCGATGCCCAGCGCCTGCGGCTTCACCAGGTTGGCCGCTGGCATCTCCTTGGCTCGTCGGGGGCTCTTCTTGCGTGGAATCTTCGAGCGGGTCACTCGCTTGTCCAGCTTGACCGCCTCTGCGGCTGGGGCCTCGCGAGGTCCGATGATCGCGTCCTCGTCGATCTCCCGGAAGCGGATCGCCTGGGCACGCCGGCGAATCTTGTGCATCTCGTCGGTGAGTGCGCCGCCTGCTCTTGCCTCGTCCTCCGCCGCCAGCGCGAGCGTGGGTCGATCCGGCGCTTGCGCCCAGGCACGAAGACAGCGCTTGGTGGCCTCCCACGCGGCTTGCTCCTCGGGGTCATGGCATACTCCAGCGCGCTGCGTGCTGGTGCTGCTGAAAGCCTCCGCCACTGCGCCCAGCACTGCCTCTGCGGTCCTCGGTGGGAGGACTCTGGCTGCGCCCTTCAGGAGCTCATCCTCCGTGGAACCCTGGGCCTGCAGGCTGGCCCACTCGTCGTCGGTCCCTCCCTGCACCCGCCAAACCTCTTGGGGTGTCAAGGCTCGGACCGTGCCTTTGCCTCCCCCGGTGACCCGGAGGAGCGTGGCGCCTGGTCCTTGGGGTCCTGTCCCGGGCCAGCGAATGGTGCCCACGGGCCCCTCTTCGCTGTAAATCAGGTGCTTCACCCCGTCCTTCTTGAGGTGGCCGACCGGCTTGAGGAGGAGGGGGTCGCTGGTGGACTGGATGCGGGGGTCCCACGACACCTCGCCTTGCTGGTCGAGCCAAAGGTGGTCCCTCCCCCTGTCCAAAAGTGGCTTGATGCCGGCAGCCCGTGAGCAGGCCGGCGGCATGTTAATGCTCGCCAGGCCTGCCCCCGTCTTCCGACGTCCGCCTGTGAGCACCTGCCTGGTCCGCGTGTGGCGCGTGCAGATTACCTCGAACTTCACGACCACGTAGCCCAGCTGCTTGAGCGCCTTCTCGAGCCTGGCCGTGTCCACACAGTTCGGGGCGTCCACGATGACCACTTCGGGCCTCTCGCTGGTCGCTGCGACGAGGAACGCCTCCATCTCTCGGCCCTTGGGGTCCAGGGACAGCGACGCCATGAGCCAGTCTGCCTTCTGGTTTTCCTCGGGTTCTGACCCACCAAGGCGTTTGAGGGCCTTCACGTAGGGGTTGAGGAGGCTCCCCACCTCTCTGCCCAGCTTCCCGTGGAGCGGGAGGGGTCTCGGCGGCCCATGCCCCCTCTGGAGTGCTCGATGTCGCAGGGCGGCTTCGGCCACTGGGCCCGTCTCCCCGGGGGGGCGGAGGAGGCGTTTCTTGGCGTCCTCCAGGATCTGGCCCCAAGCTGCAGGGGGCTCGAGGCGCTCCCACCCTTCGGTAGCCAGCGTGTCGTGAACCTTCTTGACCTCCTCGCGGGTGAGCCAGTCGGCCACCTCATTGTGGTAGGTCCGAACAAAGAAGGAGGTGATGCGGCATCCGTGCATGGCTTCGATCCTCTCCACTAGGCGAATCAGGTGGCGTGCGAGGGTGTTCTTGGGGCTCCTCTTAGTGAGCCACGCTTTCACGTTCTGATTGTCTGTGACGTAGAAGACCAGCTCACCCTCCCACTTCGGGCCCTGCTTCGTGGCCAGCGCGACCACTGCCAACAGCTCGACCACTGCGTTGATCCAATCCTCCTCGCTGCTCTTCCCCCCGACCGCCTGGCCCAGGGCCTCGAGCAGGGGCTTGGCGTCCACGGCCATGTACTCCGGCGTGGGTGGGGCTCCTTCTGCAGTTGCACGTCCCCAGTCGATGGCGCCGATTGATGAGGTGGTGGCGTCGCCGCCGGCCCACCTCGTAGCGCGCGCTGTTCCCGGCAACGCGAGGCGCTCACGTACGGAGAGCGCCTGCGTGAAACTCGCCTGGAAGGTCGTGCTCCAAGCCTCGGGGACGTCAAAGAGCATCCTCAGGAAGTTCACGGAGGCGTCTCACTCTTCCCAGGCGAGCTCAACCTCCTCGGGGGTACCTTTTGGCTCTGCCCAGCTCGTCCCGCTGCTCAAGAGCCGGTCCAGGGCTGGTAGTTCAGGGCGGAGGGCAGGCTGCGCTGATGCCCAGAACTGAGCACAGCCTCGCAACTCTTGGGCGACCTTTAACGGTACTCGCCGTGATCCTCTGAGCTCTGGGAGGGCGAGCAGGTACTGGGCCTTGATGCACTTGGGCTCTGGGAGCCAGACTACCTTCGTGTTGAAGTTCATGTGGAGGCCCCAGATCAGCTGCTCGGCGGCGAACTCCCCCTCGACGTCCAGCTTCTCCTCGTTGACCGCGTCCGGGCCCCAGACCCGCTCCATGGCCCCGTCGAGCTCCTCGGCCGAGAGCCAGGGCCTGAGGCCCACCAGTGGTTCGAGGACGACACCGTCGTCCATCAACCACTTGGAAGCATACTTGACGGTGTCGTTGATCTTGGGCGCTGGCGGCTTCCTCCTCTCATGCTCGCTCTTGGCTGCCCAGGCGAACGCCATGTACTCGCCTGGGCTACCGGCCCAGCCGAAGACCAGCACGCCGTGGATGAGGATCACTCGCCCTGGCACCCCGACCTCTTTGCCTGGGAGCGTCGTCCCGAACTCGGGTACTGCTGCCGGCTCCAGGTGGTGCCACTTGAAGGACCTGCCACGTCCCGCTTCGCGACCACCTGTTGAACGCCTGGGTGCCTTGCTTCCCACCAGAGGCTGAGTCGAGCAAGCCCTCTGTGGAGGGGCTGCTTGGCTGGTGGATGCTGTTCCTTCGGGGAGAAGGCGTTGGCCGCGCGCATGTCGCGGGTCGGCCGGCCCTCCTTCGAGATGGTCCGGTCCGGCAGCATCTTGGGGACCCTCCCGCTGGGCGACTCGACCAGGGCCGAGGCGGCGAGCACATCTTCGACCTCGTCTGAGGCCCAGAGGACCACGCCGTAGCGACTGTCCTTCCAGGCTTTCTCGAACATCTCCAGGGCGTGATCCACCGCTGAAGAGGGCGACTTGGCCTGCGTGCGCACCCGCTCCTCCGTGCGCCGCACGGGGACTCCTCTGGTGGCCATCGCTCGGAGGTAGGCGGCGCGGTGTGGGTCCAAGGACTTCTGCACGTCCTCCTCGAGCACGCCGCCCAGCGGGTTGCCGTGGATCTCCCCTCGCGCGTGCTTCAGCAGCTCGGCGGCCCTCTCCACGCTGCCGGCGAGGCGGAGGAGAGAGTTACCTCGTCGCACCACCTCGGGGACCCTCTCGGGCTGGAAGTCTGGGTGGTCGGCGCACCACTTGACATAGGCCCGCGCCTCCTCTTGCCCCTTCCCTCTGCCAGCGGCTGCCGGTGTCCAGCGGGGGGCCCCCGCAGCGGCCTCCTCCACGCGGGGGGGCTGGCATGGTGGTGGCCTCATTGGCGGCATGCCCGGCGGCCGGCAAATCTGGCCGGGGAGGAGCGGGCGCCATCCTCTCGGCCTCAGCAACGGCTGGACTGTGTGGGGCTGGGGCACGGGCGGCCCCGCAGGCTCATCCTGGCGAGGCTTGGGCTGCGGGGGGCGCCCTTTGGAGGTGGCTCGCAATTGGGCGCCCAGCGATCTTGGCCTGGGCCTAGGCGTGGGCGCCCCCTCAGGTGTTTCCGCGCTGCCGGCGTCTGCCCCCCCAGTGGGTGGGCCTCCGCTGGAGGTCACCGACCTGCCCGCGGCCCGCCTGGCTGCTTCCACGACTGTCTCCGCTGAGCGACTCCGCCTCATGGGTGCTGCCTTCTGGGGGATCGCTTTGGCGGGTCTGCTCTGCGGGGGACTGGTCGGGTACGGGGGGGCTTCGAGAGCCTCTGGCGGCGGCGGCGCGTCGGGCGGGGGCCCTGGGTCGGCCGCCGCCAGGCGAGCTCTGGAAAGGTTTCTCCTTCTCCCGCCCGGCAGTGTCTGCGCGCCTCGGCCAGAGGCTCAGGGGGTCTGAGTCCTCTGGGATGGGCGGGGCTGGTCCTGTCCGCGCCCTCGCGCACGGCTCCTCCACTGCCTCGCTCTCCGAGCTCTCGACGAGGGCCGCGTCGTCGCTCGGGGGGTCCTCCTCTGCCTTCTCGTACACGGTTCTCTGGCGCTTCTTCGCAGGGGTGTCGCCCAGCTCTCCCGCTCTCACCATCTTGCGGGTCAGCTTCTCAAGGATGTCGACGTACTCGCCCGCGATCTCTCCCTGCTCCTCATAGGGGGTGCCAGTCCAGCTCCGCGGCAGGTCCTCAAACATGGAGCGGATGCCCTCGATCAGGAGCTCGCGGGCCTTCCTCCTCCGCTCTGGCCCCGTGGGATCGCTGGCCGGGACCCCGAGCAGGTTGTTCAGGATACACTCCGCCTCGTGGCACTTGTTCTCCCCATCCAGGATGGCCGATGGCAGGGAGGTCTCGTCCTCCCAGGCTGGGTCGAGCGGGGTGGCCACGTTCTGTCCGCTGGGAGGTTCGGAGCTGGCACGGCGGGGATGCCTGGCTGGCGTCTGCCCCTCATCACGCTCGCCGGCATCCCTCGCTCGACGAGCTCGCCGGCGCTCCTTTGCCTCTGCCAGCTGTATCTGCAGCTCCCTGATGCGCTTCTCCTCCTCCTCCAGGAAGCCCACCTCGGCTGCTTTGGCGGCCTCGAGCTTCCTCCTTATGCTTTCCAGCTTCATGCTGTCTGCTGAGCTGCCGCCGCTGCTGGATCCTCTGGCGGGGGCCTCACGGCTCTGCTTCTGGAGGGCGACGGCGAGCTCTGGGCTACCGAAGCCCTGGGAGCTGGCTCGGTCTGCAATCCTCAGTGTGACGCTGCGGTGGGAGGCAGGGGCAGCCTCGCCCTGGCGCCACGGCGCCTCCTCGCGCTCCTCGCCCCCAGATCTCTTGACCCAGCGCGGCGCCCAGCTCGCCCAGTTCTCGATCTCCTCGCGCCCGATCCAAAGGACGAGGCGCCCCCCAGGTTCGATTTGATATTCATCTTCCAGCGGGGGTCCTTCTGCTCCCGCGGTGCCCCCCTCGTCGGTGTAAACGAACAAGTGGAGCTCCTCGGGGCTGAGGACGTCGTCGCGCAGCCACCTGCAGGTCTGGAGGACGCCCTGGAGCTCGTGGGTGTACATGGGGGCCCCGGGGATCTGCATCCACCGGTCCCCTCGCTGCGGGAGGAGCACTTTGACTGGCTCGTCCGCCTGCTGCTCGGCTTGCCTGGACTTCTTGATCCTCCTGGGTGGCTCTTTCTCCTCCTCTTCCTCCTCTTCTTCTCCTTCGTCTCCCCCAGGTTCGTCGCCTCCACCGTCTCCTCCAGGGCCTGGTGGGGGTGCTCCTCGGTCGGGGTCTCTCTTCCTCGCTTTGTTGCGCTTCCACCCTCCTCTCTTCTTGCCCCTGTTCGCGCACTGCCATCCTTTGAGCCCTGCTGGGTGGTCCTCCTCCGCCTCTTTCTCCATGGCTGGCACGGCCTGGAGGCGAAAAAGAGGGGGGGGGTCCGCCAGGTGACCACCGTCACCGGCCTCCGCCGCCATCTTGTCCCCAGCCCGCGTCGTGACGATGGGCCCAAGCTTCTTCAGGAGCTTCGCGGGGGGGGGCCCCGCCCCCGCGGCCTTGATGACTTCCGCCCAGGCAGCGCACAGCTTCGTCGGGCACTGGCCGGCGTAGCGCGTGCGTCGAAGACCGCGTTGACCGACCTGGAAGCCGAGGGCGCTCAACTCCTCTCGGAGGTCCTTTGCCAAGGAAGGGGCCCCGCTGGGGACCCGTCCTCCTCCCCGCAGGTGCGGGGGGGATCGGTGCGAGATCTTGGCCACGAAGTTGTTGGCCTGGTCGTGCCCGTAGTAGAGAGCCACTGCGCCCTCTGGGAGGTCCCCGAAGGCCTTCCCGGCGCGCGGCTCAACGCGGCTCCAATGGAAGCTCGCGGGCCCCAGCTTGCCAACAAGGTCGTTCAGAGGGCGCAGCAGCTCGGGCCCGAGCTGCGGGGCCTCCAGGGCCTTGGCGTCCGCGGCGAGACCTCGGGCATGCACGCCCGCTAGGGCCAGCCGATTGGTCAGGCTCAGGATGTCCTTTTGCTCGGAAGGGCTGAGGGTGGGCTCGGAGGTGTCGTAGCGGTCGATCTGGGTCTGGGTCAGGTCGTAGGGGATAGGCCCCTCGAGGGCGACATGCTCGTGCTGGTTG
Organism: Prorocentrum cordatum; assembly: GCA_963575745.1. NCBI lineage: Eukaryota > Dinophyceae > Prorocentrales > Prorocentraceae > Prorocentrum > Prorocentrum cordatum. The sequence goes on along the minus strand of CAUYUJ010014253.1, from coordinate 44,193 downwards.
GTGCAACGCATCGCCAAAGAGAGCGCCCAGGGGTAAAGACCTTTTGAGACCATCCAAGACGTAAGCTTGCGGTGTCGCTTCGCGGGCACCTACGGGGGCCCGAGGCCCCATTCGCACATTGCGACGGATATGATTATGGCCCCTGTGCGCTTCTGCAGCTGCTTAATCCTGGCCCGGCCCCAGATCTTCGGGCAGCGCCCGTCGCTGGCCGTGTTTTCGAGCATCCACTCCCGATCGTTGGCGTCGAGGCGCTCGCAGAGGTCGGCGGCGAAGTCTGTCATGATGTTGCTCTCGATCTCCGCTTGGATGGTCCCGTCGCCGTCTGGGTGCTCGAAGGTGCGAGTCCCACCGTTCTTGAGGCACCAGGCCGAGTGGGTCGTGCACGGTGGAGCTAACTGGTACATGTTTGCTTCATCGGGCCCTGGTGCGGCTCCTGCATCGAGAAGGAGCCGTTCCCGCACTTGTGGGTCGAGGATGTCGTGCTCGTCCTGTGGCCCGGCCTGGGCCAGGGGGCCCTTGAAGTACTCGACGGACGGGCCTGTCTGGAGTCCAGCGTCTCGCATGGCCTTCGCCCAGTTCCCGGTGCCCGCGAAGATCTCGCGGGTGCGAATGCCCCAGGCGAAGGCCGGCCTGCGCAAGAGGGGCGCGAGGCTGGAGAAGTCCTCCTCCTCGGGCTCCTGGTTCCCGACTGCGCCTTCGCGTGTCGGGAGCTGCGCCTGCTGCATGCGCTTACAGTGCATGCAGGGGGGTGGCCGGCTGGGTATCACGGGCCCCGCAACCTCCTCTGCCTCTAGGTACAGCTCCCAGCCCACCGTGAGTAGCTCCCTGACGGGCTTCCCGGCGAGCGTCCAGGTCTTGAGGATCTCTCCAAAGGCCCGGCCCCGCAGGTTGGCTCCCTGGCTGGTGGCGGTCGGCGGCCGGATGACCCTCATGTGGCCGCGGTGGATCATGACGTGGACCTCTTTCTCGCTGGTCTGCGTCGGCAGGACAGAGTCTATCTCGAGCTGGTTCCAGTGGTTGATCCTCCAGACCCTGACGGTGGTCTTGCTGAGGGCTCTCAGCGGGAACACCGCGATGCACCTGAAGTCCTTGTCGTGGTGGGGGTGCTGGACGTCGTGGCAGTGCATCCTGAGCTCGGCCTCTCGTGGGGAGACGAAAGGTGGTGCGTCTCCCAGCGCGGCGGAGGCGGCGGTAGCGCCGTCCCAGAGCTCTCGACGGAGCTGAGCAGCCAAGGCCTTCACGGCCGGCGCATCAGGCTCCTTGTCCTCCCACAGCAGCGCGGCCGCGGTGTGGGGGACCAGGCGCTGCCTGAGCTCTGCGTACTCCTCCTTGAGGCCGAGTCGGGTGCGCATCTCTTCGTCGGGGTGGAGCTCGTCCTGGAAGTCGAGGTAGTCCCACTCCTGGTCTTGCACTGTGAGCTTCCCACGCCCCACCCCAGCCTCTTCGTCCCAGGTGGCGCTGCCGATGCTGAGGTCCTGCGTGCTGCTCCGCCCGGCCTTTGACCCGATCATGTCGAGGGCTCGTCCTGCTTCCTCGGCGAGGGTCGGCCCCCCGTCACGGGTTGCCTCCAACGGGATCTCCTCCAGGCTCAGGGGGCTGTTCTCGAAGCGGGCGGGCGTGAGCCTGGCCAGGACGTGGGAGTGCAAGTAGTCGCTGATGTCCCCCAAGGCCGCTAGGGTCCCGCCCTCTAGGATCCTCTCGATGATGTCCCGCCTCGCGATGGCGGCTGGGTGCATCGTCTTGCCGGCGCCCTTCACCGCTGGCTCCTGGGCATGGGCGTCTAGCAGCTAGCAGCCACTCCTCCTCAGGGCCCTGAACCGCCTGTCTGAGCTCCTCCTCGAGGGCAATGGTCTGGATGTCGTCGAAGGCGGCGGGGGGTCCCAAGCGGCCGGCGGGCCTCCCGCCCGGCTGCCTCCTGAGGCTGCCCCAGGCGCCTCTCCGGCGCTCCCGCCAGCCCTCTTGCTGTCAGCCTCGGCCTTGGCCGCTCGGAGCTGGGCCACCCGCCCGTCGACCGAGGTGGGGTCGACCTTCGCCCCAGACCTTTAGGCCGCCGCGCCTGATGAGCTGCGCCTGCACCGCCCAGTCGAGGCTGCCGAGCCCTTTGATGGCCTCATGGGATTGGGCGCAGGTTCTCGCAGCCTTGGGGCAACCGGCCCAAGCACAGGCGTCCCAGCAGATGACCTTCCCATTATTGTCGCGGGGGGCGTGCTTGACGGAGCGTCCGATCTCGCTGGAGGTCAGCGCCTTGCCCGCTGGGTAGGCTCGAGCGGCCGGCCGCCTCTTGGCCGCACCCTTCTTGACGGCGGCCCCTGCCTTCCCAGTACCCAGTCCAGACCCCGTGGGTACCTCCTGGTCGGCTGAGACGTGCTCGTCGGCTTTCCCGGCCCCGGGGGTCTTCGGTGGTCCAGCGCGCAGGTTCTGATGCAGAGACCTCTGGAGCCGCCAGGCCTGGCGAGGGACACACACCACCTGGCAGGAGCCGTCCGGCGCATCGAGGTCGCACACATTCGGGAATGTTAACCAAGCACTCCCTGTCGGCCCCGTCGGGGCGAGGGCGATGGTCTCGATGTCCTCCCTGCGCGGATTGGTGAGGCCCAGGATGCGACATACCCCCCTCCGCTTCTCCCGAAGCTGTTCGCACCAGGTCGCGGCGAGCTCCTCCCAGAGGCTGTACACGTAGTCCGCGGGGAAGGCCACGTCGTCCTCTTCGTAAGCAAGACGCAGGGTCTCCAAGGCCCGGCGCCTCTCCGGTTCGTGCATACGCCCGTAGACCAGCCCGAAGACGGCGATGGCGTTCTCGGCCTGCCTCACCCACTGGGAGAAGACGACTGGGTGCCGAGGGCGCGGCTCGAGCGTGCACGAAGTGGGCACGGTGCAAGCGTCGAACACCTCCGCCTTGCAGCGGGGGAAGTCCGCCACGGAAACCGACCACTCGGCCAGGTCTTTGTGGCCCCGACCTCCCCAGCAAAAGGCGGCGATGCCGTATGCCATCCTGTTCGTCACCGTGGTGGGCCAGTTCACCGCCTGCATCACGTGCTTGGCATGCTCGCAGGCGCGCTTGAGACCGTGGAACAGCTCACGCCCGGTCAGCGCGCCGCAGACCTCCACGTCAAGGGTGTCGCAGCCTCGGGCCAGGTATACGTCCAGCTCCTCGGCTCGCCCGACGGCGCCGAGGATTCCCCGCTGTGCCACCTTCTCCTCCTCACCAGACCTGCGTAGGCTGTCCACCGCCTGCAGCAACCGCATGTTGTCCAGGTGTTGCTGCTCTTGGCCATTCTGGAGAACTCGCGCGTAGGTGGCGATGGCGGCCGAGGGGTCGCTCTCTCCAGCTCCTGCGGCGCACCTCCGATCGGGCTGCCCTGGGGGCTTGACCAGTCCCCCCTGTCCGTAGGCACCTCGGTTGGTGAACATCTGCCCGAGGTTCGGGACAAGGCCGGGCATCAGGCCCGGAGGGGTAAGGCGCGAGGCCCCCGGTACTCGCACGCCAGGCGGGGTGGCCGGAGGCGGTAGGGGCGGGGCACTCGCTGCTGGGTCTAGCCCAGGGGGGGCCACGGGCTGGCTGGGCTCCTGGCTGGTGTCGGGGCGGCGCTCGGCGTCGAGCTTCAGGAGGCCGCTGGCAAGCGGCGGGCTCACGCTCTCGTCCCTCTCGGCCCGAACGCGCTCCAGCATTCTTTCCCATCGGTCAACATGTGTCTGATAATTGGCTTGCTCATCGGCTCCGCTGTTGCGCGTGAGGCGCTGAGTGTACTTGATAAGATGCTCCTGGGCGACGGTGATGTCCTCGTCGTACCCGGCCGCAACGCTCTGCAGCGCGGAGGCGTCATCTGACCCTCCTTCATGAGCTGCGAGATACAACCCCAGCATGGCCTCCCCGGCGCCCTCTTCTCCGGGGGCCTTCCCAGGGCTGCGGGGGGAGCGGCGGGGGGCGGAGGGGGCCCGATCGCGTTCCTCGCCCAGGCCCCACCCAACGCCAAAGGGTGGCTTGGGGGAGCTGCTGCGGTCGAGCCTCGCCCAGTGCTTCTTGAGCTGCGCGTCCATCCCGTCAGAGATGGGCTGCGGTACGCCACTGGCGTCGCCCGAGGCACCGGCTGGATGCCGGCAAACAAGTAGGTAGGTCGCCTCGAGCTCGGAGTTGGGCCCACTGGGGGCGGCTGGTCCCCTTGGCCTTCCCGCCCACGGGGACTCCGTTCCAGGGGTGCAGCTTCTCCCACACGAATTAGCTCACGACGATGCCGTGCACGCTGATCCCCAGCTCCTCCGCCCCGAGCGGCGGGTGGCGCAAGAGCTCCTCGAGGTAGCCGGTGGGGAGCTTGCCCTGGTCACTGGTGGCGGGGGCGTGCTCGATCCCCGCAGTCTTGAGGGCGAAGCAGATTTGCTCGAGGTCTCCCGGGGAGCAGTCCTCACTGCGCGGCTCCTCGACGTCTACCACGGTCATGCTGCCGTCCCCCAGCGTTCCTTCCCCGAGCCTTGACTTGCCCAAGAACACGATCCACTGCGGGCCGGCTGCCCACTGCACCCGAACTCGCAGCACCAGGTGATCGCTCTGGTCGACCTCCTCGCTCGGGGCGGGGCTGGCACCCCGCGGCAGGGGCACCCTCGGTGAAAGTGATGCCTCAAACCGACCGCTGGCAGGCGGGCCCCGTGGTGTAGACGGCGTGTCGCGAAGGGACGGGCCCGGCGCTGCCTGCCCACGGTGGCTCTCAAGTCCACGAACTCCGTCTGCTGGGGGGGCTGCTGCTGCAGGGGTTCCAGGCTCGCGCGCCCGAAGGCTGCGGCTGCGGACCACCCGACGCCTTAAGCCTGAGAAAAGCCCGCGGTTCGGGGTTGTAGCAGTGGCCCGCGCTGCCCTGCCCGCCTCTCCGCCCAGGTGAAGGAGACAAAGTGGTACGCCCTCAGCGTTGCCGACCGCCTGGCGGTAGCAGGTCACCTGGGAGCACTTGTCACGATACCGAGAGGCCCAGTAGACCTGCGAATGATGAGCACAAAGATGGGCGAAGGAATTCCTCCCGTCGCTGGGCGGCGGGAGATCCGAGGCTTGTCCGTCTTCCATGAGCAAGGTGGTTGGCTCGGCCTCTGCGGCGTCACGGCAGCCGTCCGGGGCCAAGGGGCGGGCGCCTCCACGAAGTACAATGCCCACCCGAACTGCCTCACAGGGCTTGTCCTCGGCCTCCACTTCTGACTCAGATTCCTGATCGAGGACTTCTGCGACACTTCCTGCAACGCCTGGCTCCGCAGCGCCTGTCTTGCGACGGCGGCGGCGCCGGCAGCAGAAAGAGCAACCGCAGGACAAGATGCCATACGTGAACACAATGATCCTCCATGTGCCGCGCCCAAGATCGGTGAAGGCTCACCAGAGTAGGAAGATGCCGCGGCAGGAGGGGAACTTGGCATGGAAGCCGATGTCCACGATCGCCTCGGAGTCCAGCGCGGCGTATTCTTTGCAGTGGATCTCTCCAGGCCGATCCCGACAGGTCATGTTGCGGCACAGGTGGATCGAGCGGCCCTCGAGCATCTCCAGCTTCTGGCGGAGTGCATGTGAACTGGCCCCTTTCACGCTCAGGTAATCCACCCAGAGGCCCGTCCGGTCGATCCGCTTGGGCTCCGCAAGGTCGATCCTCACGCGGGCGACATGGTCGTCAATCTTGACCAACACGTCGTTGGGCCTCCTCCCTGTCCCACGACCCTTCACCTTCTTGCTGTAGTATTCGGTGGTCGTAGCAGGTCCGGTCTCTGGCCCCATCCAGTGGATCTGGGCAAGGGCAGGCGGAGCCGGCGGCAGGTACCTTTCGGCAGCTGCATCGCCAGGCTCTCGCCGGCGGCACTTGACGCACCGCGCCAGAAGACCGATCAGCCAGAGGGCGGCGGCGCATTGGGCCAACAGCGTCCGACAAATGTGGGTGAGGAAAGCGAGCACCGCGAGGAAGGCCAGGAAGATGAACGTCCACGCCACGACGGGCCAGGCAGCTCCGAAGACCGTCAAGCCCAACTTCTCGAGTGCGTAGAAGAACCAGCCGCCGTCCCTGGTCAGCCAGCCCGTCTCGGCGTGGGTCGAGAAGGCGCTCCCGAGGCTGTCCAGCTTCTCGTACGCGCCCCCGCCCATGCCGCTCAGGCGCCAGGCCCGGGTGCCTTCACCCAGAGGCCTCCATCCCAGCGCCCAGACGCCCCAGCCGCCAATCCATGATTCCCCGTCACGGAGGCCGCCGGTGGCGTTGCTGCTGTTGTCGACTCCTCCGGCGGCTTGGGTGGGCGGCGGGGGAGGCGCACCCGGCGGCCCGCTGTCGGGCGGCGCCTGGGTGCTGCCAGCGGGCCTCGGCTGGGCTGGCCCACCCGGCACGGGCCGCAGCGGTGCTGAGTAGCCCGCGCCAGTCGTAGGCGGTCGCGCCGGCAGCCAGCGCGACCAGCCCGCGTGTGGGGCCCGCCGGCACCAGGCGCCAGGCGGCCATCGCACGCGCGCTTCCGGGCGCCCAAGGGGCGCCCAGACCTCCTGAGGTCGGCTCCAGGGCTTTGAGCCCCGAAGGCTTGAGCGGGAGAGAGGGAGAGAGAGGAGCAAGCAGAGGCAAGGGCAGGGAGAAAGAGGAAACCCAAGCCGACTGGGGAGGGCGGGGTCCAACCGTTTAGGACAAACAACTAAGTTTGAGGTTGGAGGAGGAGGGGGAGGAGGAGGAGGAGGAGGAGGAGGAGGAGGAGGAGGAGGAGGAGGAGGGGGAGGAGATAAGAGGAGGTAGGAGGTAATTAATTAGGTGGAGGAGCAGGAGGAGGAGAAGGTAGGAGGTATTGTTTTAGGAGGAAGAGGAGGCAGGAGGTAGGAGGTATGAGGAGCTAGAATAATTAGTTGGAGGAGCAGGAGAAGATAGGAGGTAGGAGGAGGAGGTAGAGGTAGGAGAAGGAAATCGTCGTCGCCGTCGCCGCCGCCATCGTCTGACCAAGATCCGCTCACTGAACCCCTGCCAGGGGCCGCCCAGACCAGCTTCCCGATCTGCGTCCAACCGCGGCGGCGGCGAGAACCTCTTGAAACGCCCCCTAAAAAAACAACGAAGGCGACGGCGGTGACGACTACGAGGAGGAGGAAAACAAGGAGAAATAAGAGGAGGACGAGGATGGGGGGAGGAGGAAGAGGAAGAGGAAGAGGAGGAGGAGGAGGAGGAGAGGAAGGAGTAGGAGGAGGGGGAGGCAGGGGGAGGAGGAGGAGGAGGAGGAGGAGGAGGAGGAGGAGGAGGAGGAGGAGGAACGAGGAGGAGGAGGGAGGAGGAGGAGGAGGAGGAGAGGGAGGAGAGGGAGAGGTAGGAGTAATAAGGAGGAGGAGGAGGAGGAGGAGGAGGAGAGAGAGGGAGGAGGGGGAGAGGAGGAATAGGAGGAGGAGGAGGAGAGAAAAGAGGAGAAGGAGGAGGAGAAAGAGGAGGAGGAGGAAGGAGAAGGAGGAAAAGGAGAGAGGGAAGAGGAGGAAGAAGAGGAGGAGGAGGAGCAGCAGCAGCAGCAGAGAGCAGGCAGCAGGAGAAGATCTTCATTGCCGCCGTCGCCGTCGCCGTCGCCGTCACGGGGCCTGGGTGCCCTCGCGGGCCAGCACGCGGCCGTTGGACCTGGAGGCGTCGGTCCTTGATGACAGGCGAGGCCCGCCCCCCTGCTGCCCGAAGCCGGCGCCGTCCCAGCGCTCCTTGCGGCGGCGGCGGCGCGCCGTCGTCGTAGTTCGCCGTCGGTTATCGTCGTCCTCGACCTCGTCCTCGTCCTCGTCCTCCTCCTCCTCCCTGCTCCTACTTCCTCCTCCTCCTCCTTCTCCTCCTACTCCTCCACCTCCTCCTCCTCCTCCTCCTCCTCCTCCTCCTCCTCCTCCTCCCTCCTCCTCCTCCTCTCCTCCTCCTCCTCCTCCTCCTCCTCCCCTCCTCCTCCTTCCCTCCTCCTCCTCCTCCTTACTCCTCCTCCTCCTCGCCCCTCCTCTCCTCCTCCCTCCCTCCCTCCCTCCCTCCCTCCCTCCCAGCCCAGCCCAGACCCCCGACGTCGTGATCGCTTCGCGGCGTCGACCCCCAGGGGCCAGCCACGCGCTTCTCAGAGGCACCCCTGCTTCTCAGAGGGCGCGGGCCTTGTTTGTGGATACAGGGCCAGCGCCTTCTAGGAAGCGGGCGTGCTTCGAAGGATTGCAAAAAAACCCTTCGTTCGAAGGATTGCAAAAAAACCCTTTGAACGAAGGATTGCAAAAAAAAACTTTGAACGAAGGATTGCGGGTTTTTTGCAATCCTTCGTTCGAAGCGGGCGTGCTTCTAGGAGGGCCCCCCCTCCCCACACCCCCTTCGTGCGCGCCGCCATCGGAGGTCTGGACCCCTTCTCCGGGACCGCCCTTTGCCTCCCGAGTCGTCTTCTGACGCTCCCGGGGCCCGCCATCGGAGGCCCCCGGAGGCCGAAAGAGCAGCGCAGAGCCTCCCGTCGCGATTTTTGCTCACAGCGCGAGGGGGTCTGGGAACCCAGACCCCCTCGAGTTATGAAAAAATCACGACGGGAGGTTTTTCCTTCTTTTTGGCCTTTGGGGGCCCTTACCGGCCCTCGGGACCGTCAAAAAACGACTCAGGACGAAAAGCCGGTCCCAGGGAATGGGTCGAGACCTCGGGGGGTCGACGTCATGAAAAAATCATGACGTCGGTGGTCTGGGAACGGCGGGGCCCTCTCCGCGGAACGACGCCCCGGTATGGCCACGCGCACCGTCTGCGGCCACGCTGCCACAGACAGGGCCTCGACCAGCGCGCGGGCCCCCCTGGAGGGCTCCGAGCCCTCCCCGTGGGCAACTCTTTTTCGGGGTGGGGGGGATTGGCGTGGGCTCGGCTTCGGTGCTGGGTGCGAGGGGAAAAGAAAATGAAGAGCGGTTAAGCTTAGGTCGGGCATGTATGTACTCCTACAGGTGGATTTTGGAAGAAGAGTGCAAAATGGCCAGAAGGTACTCAACAGGAATCGAGAGTAGTCGAAAAATCGCCCCCAGACTATTCTGGGGGCTATGTTTGCATTTTCCTCCTGTGGAGGGACATGCCCGACTTACGGTGAAGCTCCTCTGACAACTTGGCGACGCCTCAGGGCGAAGTCAGGGTAAGGTTTGGTCGGACATGTCCCCCTACAGGGGGAATTGTGGCCGAAAAAACTAAAAATACCAACAACAAAAAATACCCCCAAACAGAAAAATCAAAAATAGTGAAAAACATCGTCGTCAGACTATGTTTTTCCTATGTTTGCATTTTCCTCCAGTAGAGGGACATGCCCGACTTGAGGTTAAGCTCCACTGACAGCTTGGCGACTTAAGGTTAAGCTCCACTGGGTATGGTCAAAAAGCAGTTTTGGACGCCCGACATGGGCACGGAAAGAATGGGTACAATGCCCAACAACAAATGCTGTCCCAAACCAACAGCGGCCGCTGTTGGGCAGGCGGCCTCCCGTCTCAAATGGACACGGGCCGCGGCGGCGCGGACAGCGACTCCTGCTGAAGATGAACCGGAACTGCTGTTGGGCGTTGTACCCATTCTTTCCGTACCCATTCCGTTCGTGCCGAAAGAGGAGGAGGAGCAGGAGGAGGAGGAGGGAGGAGGGAGGAGGGAGGAGGGAGGAGGGAGGAGAGAGGAGAGGAGGAGGAGGAGAGGAGGAGGAGGAGGAGGAGGAGGAGGAGGAGGAGGAGGAGGAGGAGGAGGAGGAGGAGGAGGAGGAGGGAGGAGGAGGAGGAGGAGGAGGAGGAGGAGGACCAGTGTAAGACCATCTCGCTCGTGCAGAGCACTGGCGCTCTCCCCGTGGGGCAGCCGTCCGCCCCGAGGGCCGCAGGCCAGCCCCCCCCCCCGGCGGGCTCGGTCTTCGCACCTGGACCTCCGCTCGCCCGCGGCGCTCTCTTGCGGTCGGGTCGGGCCCGTCCCCCTGCAGGCGGACGTGACGGGGCCCCAGGACACACAGATAAATATACGGCAGGTTCGTGTCGTGCCGACCCCAGCGTTGGTTTTTGACACCGCAGGGATCGTTCAACCTTGAACGATCGGCCGCTGCCGCAACGTCCGATCGTTCAACATCGATCGATTCCGGGTCGCCGGCGGCGTTCAACCTTGAACGCCCGCGCTGGGGTCGCCGCTGGTCGACACGACGCAAACCTACCGTACACTTCCCCATATGTTTTTGCTATCTTTAAAGTTTCCAGCTGCAGAGGGACATGCCCGACTTGAGGTCAAGCTCCACTGACGACTTGGCGACTTCAGGTCAAGCTCCAGTGGGCAGGGTCAAAAAGCAGTGGCGCTCTCCCCGTGGACAGCCGTCCGTTCGGGAGCGGCCAAGAGGGGGGTGTCCAAGAGGGGGGGGTGCAAATCGTGACTGGCGGCATGTGCGCGGCCCAGCGGGGGGGCCAGGGACGTAATGAAACAAGAAGAGGCGCCATGAAATCTGGGGAAATATCATGGCCCGCGCCATGATATCCACCCCCCCCTAGTCATCACCCCCCTCTTTCAAAGAGGGGGCGGCAAAGAGGCTCTTTGCCGCCCCCGATACAGGCGGATTGTGGACGAGAAATGAAAAATACCCAAAACCAAAACGGTCAAAAAATACTATAAAAACATCGTCCCCAGATTATTGTTTGTTGGACTACTTTTGCTTATTCCTTCTGTAGAGGGACAGGCCCGACTGAACTCTTGCCTCTGCCACCTCCCCCCCCCGCGCGCAGGGTCCCGTCGCCGTCGTCGCCGCTTGCCGTCATCGCTGGCCGTCCGTCGTCAGCCGTCGCCCGCCGTCGCCGTCGCCGTTCGTCGTCGCCGTCGCCGTTCGTCGTCGCCGTCGCCGTCGACTGTTCGCCGTCGTTGCGATGTCGCTCGTCGTCGTCCACCGTCGCCGCTCGCCGCCGCCGCCGCCGTATCCTCGGGCGGAAGGGCGCCCCCCTTGGGCCACCGCCGCCGCCGCGGCCGCCGCCAACGCTCCCGGGGGGGACGAAGAGGCCACCAGATGCCGCAACTCCCCGGACCTTCCGCGGGGTGCGCTCTGACCAGAATCTCTAGAGTCATGCTGCTCTCAAGGACACTTACGGACCACATCCCAGAAATAATTTCGAGCAAAACAGTGTCGAACGAGTGTCTGCCAGGGCCCGAAACGTGAAAGCCCTCAAGTTTCGGTACTTCCTTGGTGCTCGAAATTCTTTCTGGCAATCAAGGCTAAAGTAGGTTGGAACATCATAACTCTAGAGACCTCCTGGATGGGGAGATGGGGCCAGAGGATCGCGCCGTATCGCCGACGCATCGCCTGTGCATCGCCAACGCATCACCGATACACCGCCGATGCACCGGCGATGCGCCGGCGACGTCGGCGATGCGTCGGCGACGTCGGTGTGGAGCATATCGGCCTCCACACCGAGCCGCATCGCCGATGCATCGGCGATACGGAGCGACCCTCCGACCCCATCTGCTTCGACCCCATTGGGGCGGCCTGGAACCTCGAGAAGCACCAGGTGGGTGGCGACGAGGGCCCTCCTGGACGAGCAGCTGTATCGGTCTTGCTCTCTCCCCTGAGTCCGTTGCTCCTCGCTCGTCGCTCTGGCACTGGAGGAACGGGTCCCGAGGGAAACGGGTCCTGGACCCCGGGGCCTTCCCCCAGAACGAGGTCTTCATCCCGAGTCGCTCTCTGACAGCCCCAGGGCCCGTGGAGAGAGAGTCCTGCGAGCCCGACGACGGCGGACAGCCTCAGGACCCGCTCCCTTCGGGACCCGCTCGCTTCCTGGGCCGCCGGGTCATCGGGCCACACCTCGGACCTCCGGCGGCCGCTCGGGACGCCGATCGGGCAGCCCTGGAACGCCCTGGGCGAGGCGCGGCTGCGGGAGAGCCTCCCGAGGCCAGGAGGCCTTCAGAAACCCACGACAGCATCGGCATTGGAACCAGGACCCGCTTCCCTCGGGACCCGCCTCCCCATGGCTCTGGACGTCCGAAGTGGGTACGGAAAAAGTTGGCACAATGCCCAGCAGCAAATGCTTGTCCCAAACCAACACTGGCCGCTGTTGGGCAGGCGGCCTGCTGTCTCGAATGGACACGGGCCGCGGCGGCGCGGATAGCGAGTCCTGCTCAACATGAACAGGCTGAGAATTGTAACCATTCTCTCCGCATGTCAAGTTCGTGCCGTGTCGACTTCGGCGTTGGTTTCTGACACCGCGGGGATTGTTCCACTTTGCACGATCGGCACTTCCCGAAACGTCGAAATTCGTTCCGCATCGAACAATTCTGGATCGCCCGCGGCGTTCAACGTTGAACGCCGCTGGCGGGGTCGCCGCCGGTCGACACGACATGAGCCTACCGTACCCATCCCCAGACATGCGACATCCTGATTTTTTCAGGACTGCGTCCCAGGAAGTCCAAACCCTTTCCCCGGGGCCGGTTTTTCATCCTGAGTCGTTTTGTTGACGGTCCTGGGGCCCGGCGAGGGCCTCTAGAGGTCGAAAATAACGAAGAACCTCCCGTCCTGTTTTTTACGACGCCGTCATGTCTGGGTCTCGATCGTCCCGAATCGCCAGGCGTCGCCGCTAGTCGCCGCCGCCGCCGGCCGCCGTCGCCGCCGCGTGCCCTCGCCGTCGCGGGGCGGCCTGCAGCGCCGCTGGGTCCGGGAACCCCCTCGCGCCGCCACCCCCGTGGCCCAGCCCGCGGGCCGGCTGGCACAAGTAGGAGTCCTGGCAGGAGTCCTGGGCGGGAGGCCCGGCGGGCTCCTCCGCCTCCTCCATCCTCCGCCTCCTCCTCCTCCTCCTCCTCCTCCTCCTCCTCCTCCTCCTCCTCCTTCCTCCCTCCTCCTCCTCCTCCTCTCCTCGCTCCTCCTCCTCCTCCTCCCACCTCACTCATCTCGCTCCTCCCTACCTCCTCCTCCTCTCCTCCTGCTCCTCTTCCTCCTCCTCCTCCTCCTCCTCCTCCTCCTCCTCCAGAATGGTAGGATTCCAGAATGGAATAGATCTACAACAACTTCATGAAATGGAGGACGGGCTGTTTTCAAAATGCAGCTCTCGCCTGAGCGCGCTCGAGGACGAGCCGGCGCGTGCTCGCCCTCCTCCCGTGCCCGCCATGATGCCTCTCCCGCCGCGGTGAGGAATGCGGTGCCTCGAAGGATGGAGCCAATAGTCCACCACCACTGCCATAGGTACGAGGGTCTCCTCCTCCTCCTCCTCCTCCTCCTCCTCCTCCTTCCTCCTCCTCCTCCTCCTCATCATCCCTCCCCTCCTCCTCCTCCTCCTCCTCCTCGCTCCTCCTCCCTCCTCCTCTCTCCTCTCCTCCTCCTCCTCCCTCCTCCTCCTCTCCTCCTCCTCTCCTCCTCCTCCTCCTCCTCCTCCTCCTCCTCCTCCTCCTCCTGCCTACCCTCCTCCTCCTCCTCCTCCTCCTCCTCCTCCTCCTCCTCCTCCTCCTTCCCTCCTCCTCCTCCTCCTCCTCCTCCTCCTCCTCCTCTCCTCCCTCCTCCTCCTCACTCCTCCTCTCCTCCTCCTCCTCCTCCTCCTCCTCCTCGCTCTCCTCCTCCTCCTCTCCTCCTGCCTCCTCCTCCTCCTCCTCTCCTCCTCCTCCTCATCCTCCTCCTCCTCCTCCTCACTCCTCCTCCTCCTCCTCCTCCTCCTCCTCCTCCTCTCTCCTCCTCCTCCTCCTCCTTCCTCCTCCTCCTCCTCCTCCTCCTCCCCTCCATCCTCCTCCTCCCTCCTCCTCCTCCTCCTCTCCTCCTCCTCCATCCTCCTCCTCCTCCTCCTCCTCCTCCTCCTCCTCCTCTCCTCCTCCTCCTCCTCCTCCTCCTCCTCCTCCTCCTCCTCCCCTCCTCCTCCTCCCCTCCTCCTCCTCCTCCTCCTCCTCCTCCTCCTCCTCCTCCGCCCTCCTCCTCCCTCCCCACCTCCCCATCCATTTCCTCCTCCTCCTCCTCCTCCTCTTCTTCCTCCTCGTCGTCCTCCCCCTCCTCCATTCCTTCTCCTTATGAGGAACTTCTCCCTGTCGCACACCGAAGCCCGTTTTTAGGGCGGGCCGGGCGTTTCGCCTTAGAGATCCTCACCACGTATGACTCTGAAACTTAAAAAGTGGCAACAGCTTCACAGATGGAGGGAGGGGGGTTTTCAAAATGTGGCTCTCGCCTTAGCGCCGCGCACATTCGATTTAAAATTTGCCAGAGTTTCACGAATTGAGGGCGGGTGGTTTTCAAAATGTGGCTCTCGCCCTAGCGCCGCGCACACCCGTTTTGAACATATGCCAGAGTTTCGCGGGTTCCCATGATCAGCGTAACAGAAATGGTGTTTTGTGGGGATTCAGGATTACGCGGGTCAACAATTATGTTAATTCGCGGTGCTGAAATCCTTAAATTGGCGTCCTGGCACGATTCAGGATCGTCAAGACGCAGCAGTCAAGTTGATCCGTGGCGTTGATGTCCCGAGGACGATGTTTTGGCATGCTTCAGGATCTTCAAACGGTTGTCTTCCAACGAGGCAGTGCCCTCAATGGAAATGAACTGTTGCAGGGGCCTATGAGGAGGGAGATTGGAGGCAGGGTTTATTCCAACGTCGTTGATGACCCTGGGGTTTACACTGGTCCTCCTCCTCCTCCTACTCCTCCTCCTCCTTCTCCTCCTCCTCCTCCTCCTCCTCCTCCTCCGCCTCCTCCTCCTCCTCCTCCTCCTCCTCCTCCTCCTCCTCCGCCGTCTTTCATCATCATCCTCCTCCTCCTCCTCCGACCCCCCTTCGTTTTCCTGACGGGGGTCGCTGACTCCGGCCTCAACATGGGGTAGAGTTCGATGTTCGCTTGCTGAGGAAATGCTCAGCAGCGTGGACACTAAACAGTGTGTTTCTGACAACCTATGTTGTGCATTTTATATGGCGCAACCCATGAGGCGTAACCAATGTGGCACAATATACATGTACATACACACACATGTATATATATACACATACATATATATATATATATATATATATATATATATATATATTCACACACACAAGTGGTGCAAACTACGTGGCGCAATGTCTGTTGTGCAGTCCATGTGGCGCATTAGACGTGCTGCTGTCTAGGTGGTGCAATATAAGTAGTGCGATCTAGGTTGCGCAATCTATGTGGTTCAATATGTGTTGCCCTGTCTGTGTGGTGCACTGTATGTTGTGCAGATTACGCGATGCACATATATGGCTGTGCAATCTACGTGGTGCACTATATGTTTTGACCGATCTTCAAGCGCGCCGCAAGCGCGTTTTCGTGCAACCTACGTGGTGCAATCCAACGGAGCAACCTACGTGGTGCAATCCAACGGCGGCGACGAGGTGGCGACGAGGCGGCAACGAGGCGGCGACGAGGCGGCGACGGCGACAGCACAGCCGCCGAACCAGCCACAACGGTCCAGACGACGGGCGTCGACGAGGCGGCGACGGGGCGGCGACGGCGACAACATTGTCGCCAGGCCGGCTACCTGGCCCAGTTCTTTGGAGACAAAGTAAGAACATCTGACTGAAAACGCGATTTGGGAAATATACGTTGTGAAGTATACGTAGTTCAATAGTTGTTGTGGAATGTACGCGGTGCAATATACGTTGTGCATTCTATGTGGTGCACTTGACTTGGACAAACGAGCTGACACATTCCATGCTCTTGCAAACATCCCACCCACTCACCCGCAACTTGGTTTGCAAAACCCATGCGACGGCGATTGCGGTGCATGCGTGGCGTTGGCTGGTGCGTCTTTGCGGCCGCGCCAACCCAAGCACGCGCGCGCAGCTGCTAGCTAGCTTGGCGCGACCGACGCGGCCGCGGTGGCGCTGACCGATGGGCACGTCCCAGCGGGCACTTCACTGCAAGTCGCCGAGTAGGGCGCGCGAGGTATCATCGCGACGTCGAAAACGGCAGGCACGATGATGATAGTAGCGATGCTGGTGGCGAAGTTGACAACGACGACGGCGCGGCCAGTGCGGGCGCCGATGCTGGTCACGCCGACGACGGTGACGACGGCCTCGCGTCGGCGATGAAGGTTTCGGAAACAGTTCGACATGCGCGCGCGGCCGACGCGCGAGAGTGGCCAGCATGGTGTTATTTGACACGGATCGCGCCCCCCCAGCACGCGCGCAAGGGCGTGCGAATGATGTCGGCATGCGGCGCCAGAGGCCCGCTTGGCAGGATTCCATGATTTTTTTAATATATATATATATATATATATATAGAAATAAATAAATTAACATATATGTATGTAGTGTTTGAATAACAAAAAAAAAGGTGGTTTCTTTAAGAATCCGCAAGAACGCGAGGAACGCGCCTTTTTTGGGAAAAGCCGGTATTGCAAAACCATGTGGTTGTTTATATGGTTTGTCGGACGGTCGGTTTTAAAATCGCTACGAAACCGAAAGTTGTTGACGGACTTCGGCATGCGCGCGCGACGACGCGCGCGCACGTCGTCCTATTTGTTGCAAGAGATTATCGCGACAGCACGCGCGCATGGGCGTTCGAACGATTTCGGTATGCGCGCGCGAAGCCCGTTTGGCAGAATTTTCGAAAATGTTGAGTAGCCTATGGTTTTCTTGAGAATTCGCAGGAGCGCGCGCAAACTTTTGTTTTGAGAATCCATGCTGAAAAACCCGTTGGTTTTTACGTGATGTTGGACACTCGCTTTTGACATCCTTACAAAAACAAACATTGTCTGAAGGACTTCGGCACGCGCGCGACGACGCGCGCGAGGGCACTTCGCCCTATTTGTTGCAAGGGATTCCTGAAACTGAAAACTTTTTGGGAAACGAGTGAGCGCGCATCGTATGTTTGAAGAAAGCGGCTGGGGGGTCGAGTACCACCTCGGCTGGGATGGTACGAGTTCAGATTCAGGATGGACGATGGGGCAGAATCATATGTAAACTGCAATAGGGGAGAGGTCATTTTCTTGTTAAAAGGAGCATATATATATATATAAATGTATTTAAGTATATATATATATATATGGTTGTGCAGCCTACGTGGTGCAATATGCTGCAATATATGTGGTGCAAACTATGCTTTGACCGATCGACAGCGCGCCGCCTTTTTTTGTTGCGCAATCTACGTGACGCAATCCAGCGGCGGCGACGAAGCGGCGACGAGCCGTCAACTGGGCGTTCACGGCGACAATATAACCGCCAAACCGGCCACAAGCCCCAGACGACGAGCGGCGACAGGGCGGCGACGGGGCGGCCACGGCGACACCATTGCCACCACACTGGCCACACGGCCCCGTTCCTTAGAGCAGAAATAAAATTTGAGGAGACGCACGAACCCTTAAGTGCAAGCAAAGATGGGGGAATATATGTTGTACAGTATACGTAATCAAACATACGTGGTGCAATATATGTGACTGTCAAATATCTGTGGCGACATCCGTTTTGGAAAACATGGGGCTGTCAACTTCACTGATCGCGCAATCTTCCCACCCACCCACCCGCAACTTGGTTCGCAGAGCACATGCGGCAGCGACTGCGCTGACTGCTTGGAGTTGGCTGGTGCATCTCTGCGGCCGCGCTAGCCCGCGCATGCTCGCGCGCACAGCGGCCAGCAAATTTGGCGCGACCGACGCAGCCGCGGTGGCGATGACCGCTGGGCACGTCCCAGCGGGCACTTCAGTCCGTGATTTGGGTGGGCGCGGTACCGCGGCGACGTCGACAACGGCAGGCACGATGATGATAGTAGCGATGATGTGACGACGGCAAGGCCAATAACAGCGCCGATGCGAATCACGCCGATAACGATGACGATGTCCCCGCATCGGTGATGACGGTTTTGGCAGGAGTTCAACATACGCGCGCGGCCGACGCGCGCGAGTGGCCCGCAAGGACTCATTTGACAGGGACCGTGCCCCCCCAGCACGCGCGCATTGATGTTCGAATGATTTCGACATGCGGCGCGAAAGGCCCGTTTAATCGAATTTGTTGAAAATGTTTAAAAGCCCATGGTTTCTTACGAACTCGCAAGTGCGAGCGCGCAGACCATTCTTTGTGTTCTAATTCACGGTATACACTCGATGTACGGCCCATCTAAGACTCTCGAAGGATCTCGGCATGCGCGCGCGACGACGCGCGCGTGCACATGTCGTCTCATTTGTTGCAAACGATGCTTGCGACAACACCCGCGCAAGGGCGTCCGAACCATTTCGACATGGGCGCACGAAAGGCACGTTTGGCATCATTTTACGAAAATGATGAAACCTATGTTCTTCTTGAAAACTCAAAAGAGCGCGAACGCATGAATGTTTGTGGGAATACTCATATTGACAGACCATTGTGTTTTTAATATGTTTTCGAAACATTGAATTCGAAACCCTTACGAAACCAAAACATGTTGAAGGATTCCGGCACGCGCGCGACGACGCGCGAGGGTGCACTTCGTCCCTTTTCTGCAATGGGCTCTTGCAAACTGGTGATTGTTGATGTACGAATGCGCGTGCATATTCAATATATTTCGCAAGCGATGAGGGGGGGGAAGCGATAAGAGACTGCCTAGGATGGTACGAGTGGGATGGACGACGGGACAAAAACACATGTAAATTGCAACACAAAAAGATCGGACCGGAGGTAGATCCGAATACTCTATTAGAAATGAGGATCTGTGTTGTGCCCCATTATATGTGGTGGAACGGAACTTATATCCTGAACCATCTAAAAACGTGCCGCACGCGCTACCTTTTTTCATGCAGTCTACACGGTGCAATCCAGCGGCGGCGACGAGGCGGCGACGGGGCGGCGACGGCCACAACCTAGCCGCTAGATCGGCCACACAGCCCAGACGACGGGCGGCGACGAAGCGGCGACGGGGCGGCGACTGTGACAACATAACCGCCAGACTGGCCACACGGCCCAGTTCCGTAGAGCAGGAGTGAGAAACCAGAAGTGCAAAGCACTGTTTGGGAAATGCACGCGAAGCCAAATACATGGCGCAGTCTACGTGGTGCAGTCAATCACTTGCTCAACTTCAAGCTGTCCTCTCCACTGCTCGTGCAAACATCCCACCTTCCCACCCGCAACTTGGTCGCATGACCTCTTAAGACCGTGACGGTGGGTACCAAATGGCACCTGGCAACGACACCGACGCCGACGACGACAGCGACAACGACGACGACGACGCCACCGACAACGACTACGACGACACCGACGACGTCTCCAACGACTTCGACGACGACGACAACGACGACGACGACAACACCGACGACGACAACGACGACGACGACGACGACGACGACGACGCTGACGACGACGACGATGACAACGCCGACGACGACGACGACGACGCCGCCGACGACGACGGCGACGACGACGACGACGACGCCGACGACGACGACGACAACGACGACAATGACGACAACGACGACGACGACGACGACGTCGCCAACGAAGACGACGACGACGACGACGACGACGAGGGAGGAGGGAGGACGACGACGGCGACGACGACAACGACGAGGGAGGAGGGAAGGCGACGACGACGACGACGACGACGAAATAGGAGAGACAACGACGAAACGCCGACGATGACGACGAGGGAGGAAGGACGACGATGGCGACAACGACGACAGAAACGACGACGACGCCAAGACGACGACGACGACGACGACGAGGAAAGACAGAGGACGACGACGGCGACGACGACGGCGACGAGGGAGGAGGGGAGACGGCGACGACGACGACGACGACGACGACGACGACGCAAGAGCGCGCGCGCACGCTTTCGTGAAAATCCGTGTTGCGAAACCTTTTGTTTTTGTATGTTCTCGAGACACACGATTTTGAAATCCCTCCGAAACCGATGGTGTTTGAAGGATTCCGGCATGCGCGCGCGACGACGCGCGCGTCCGCACTTGGCCCCATTTTTTGCAGAGGATTCTCGCGACGGCACGCGCGCAAGGGCGTTCGAAAGATTTCGACATGCGCGCGCGCGCGAAGCCCGTTTGATTGTATGTTGTGAAAGTGTTGAAAAGCCTATGGTTTTCTTAATATTTCGCATGAGCGCGCGCGTAAGCTTTTTCAGAAAATCAGTGTTGCGAAACCATGCTTTTTAATGTTTTTTTGGAAACTCGATTTTGAAATCCTTCCGAAACCGAAGGTTCTAGAAGGATTTCGGCATGCGCGCGCGACGACGCGCGCGTGTGCATTTCGCCCCATTTGTTGCCAAGGATCCTTCAAAACTTATGACTTTTGATAAACGAGAGTGGGCGCATAGTATGTTTTGCAGAGGATGGCGGGGAGGGAGTGATACCAGTTTGGCTGGGATAATACGAATTTCATATTTAGGATGGACGAGCGTGTAGAATAAATAAAACCCATGCGGCCGCGATTGCAGCGACTGATGTGCACATGCTTGCGCATCTCTGCGGCCGCGCTGGCGCGAGCACCCTCGCGCGCAGCGGCCAGCTGGGCCGACACGACTGATGCGGCCGCGATGGCGCTTACTGGTGGGAACTTCCCACCGCGTCTCCAAAGCCGCGCTGACGCGCGGGCACTTCACTTCAAGTCAGTGACTCGGGCGGGCGCCAAACATAATGAAATCGGCAACGGCGCAACGATGATGACAGTAACGATGGTGGTGGCGATGGTGGCGGTGACACAGGCAAAGCCCAATACGGCGATGCTGGTGACACGATGACGATGATGATGTCCACGTGTCGGTGATGAAGATGATGCGACGATGGCAGCGATTGGCGATGACGGAAACGGGGTTGATGCGATGGCGTTTACGAGGGTGCTGGCGAGGAAGTGCGCGCGCAGAAGTCCAAGAATTCTGGGAAACCCTCTGTCGAGAATCCATTGATTTTCAGGTGTGTCTGAAAAGCTCGAACTTGAGGTAAGGGGGCGCAACTGGGGGAACCGCGGGGCGGGGACCGGGGGAACCGCCCGGGGCGAGGAACACTGCCCGGCCCCTTTAAGAAAGAGAGTAAGAACCCTCTAGGCAGAGCCTAGGTAGGGAAACAATTGTTTTTCAGGTGTGTTTGAAAAGCTCGACCTTGAAGCGCATCGAAAACGAAAGGCTTCGGAAGGATTTCGACGCGCGCGCGCGGCGGCACGCACGTGTGGCCCGCGCGGTATCCTTTGAGGCGGAGTCGCGCACTGCGCGCACCGCTTGGTGAGATGAGAATTCCTCCTCCTCCTCCTCCACCTCCTCCACCTCCACTTCCTCCTCCTGCTCCCCCTCCTCCTCCTCCTCCTCCTCCCCCTCCTCCTCCTCCTCCTCCTCCACCTCCTCCTCCCCCTCCTCCTCTGGACAAAATTGCTAAACCACATGATTCCTGCAAGCACGCGTGGGCAGGATCTCATCAACATGTGAATGGGAAGCCACGGCGTGTTGATGCTTCTGAGTGGAGCGCCTTGTCGAGCCCATGTGTCTGGCACGATGTCGATCTATGCACGCGCGCGTGCCGGCTTTGTGGAGCGTGTTGCAAGAAGCTCTTGCAAAATGGTCTGTTAAGAAAAACGAGTGTGCGCACATGGTAATAGTTGACAGGGGTTCGGGGGATCAATAACTTGTCGCGTGGGGCGGCATGAATTCATCTGGGAAACGAAGGATGAAGCAGAATCATATGTAATTTGCGGTGTCCCAAGGGGGGAGGGCGCTAACCCCGGGTAGAAGGGTGGTGGAATATATATATTTCGCTTGCAAGCTGAAAGAGTCATGAAGAATGATCTGTGAACTCCAATGCTCGTCGTCAACTCCGATGCTCCAGCAAATATCACAAGCACACACCCGCAACTTACTGGCAAAACTCAATCGGCGTAGCGACGCGAGGACCCCTCTCGCGCAGATCCGTGACTCGGGCGGACGAGTGCTGCTGATGTTGGCGCTGATGATGACGGCACCGACAACGACAAGGACGATGACGATGATGATGCTGATGACGGCGGTGGGGATGGTGACGACGACTGTGATGGCGATGGTAATGGTGATGATGATAGAAATGATGATGGTGGTAGTAGCACTGGTGGTAGTGATGATGATGATGATGATGATGATGATGATGATGATGATGATGATGATGATGATGATGATGATGATGATGATGATGATGATGATGATGATGAATGAGAATGATTATGATGGTGATGGTGGTGGAGGTGGTCGTGGTGATTATGATGAGAATGATGATGATGACGGTGGCAATGACGACGTTGGCGATGATGATAACGATGGTGCTGATGATGATGACGAGGTGGTGCGCGCGCAAAGTAAATACAACTCTGACAGCAATACCATTGAACAACCACTCAATCTGCATGTGTTGGTGAACACCTCTCTGTGGAAAGGCTTAGAAACCCAATGGTTTTAGGAGGATTCCGTCATTGCGCCCGGAGACAGACGCATGCGCACGGCCCGCATGGTGTTATCTGCTGAATATGTTCGACACGCGCGCGAGCGTCCCGAATGGTCGAGTGCGTGCGCGCGCAGACATCTGCGCAACTTCTGGCTGAAAAACGATGGTTCGCCAAATAGTTTCCGAGAAGACACAGATTGAAAGGACTCGAAAAAGCCATGGTTAGATCAATGCGTGCGCACCGCATGGCACTATTTGATAGGGCTGAAGGGGGGAGACGATACCGCGTCGGCTGGCATTGCATTATTGCATGCATCAGATGACCAATCGCTGAGGAAAACGTGAAGACATTATGGCAATTGTTTGACCCCCCCTGGCCCCCAGCAAAACGCAAAACTGAAGGGAGCGGATGACCCCGGCCTGGGCTGGGGGGCGCGTGAAGTCTATGTTAGCCAGCGTGGACCCCAAACAATGTGCTTCTAGCAATCGATGCTGTGCAATCTATGTGGTGCCGTCTTTGTTGTGCAATCTATGTGGTGCAGTATTGGAGGTGAGAGGGTGAGATCGAAGTGCAACGGAGAGCCTCCCACCGGGAAATCGATTTCGGTTTCGGGTTCGTGTCGCGCGCGCGGGCGAGGCGAAGCTGCGTGGGCGGACAAAGGGAATGAACCCTCCGCTGGCTAGGGCGCGGCGAGGACAGAAGTCCGCCCCACCCAGCCGCGTGGCGGGCGGGTGGGGGGGTGTCCCGCCGTGGTGTCCCGATGGTGTCCTGGTGGTGTGTCGATGGTGTCCCGCGTTGTCCCGCCGCGGTGTCCCGATGGTGTCCCGTGGTGTGTCGATGGTGTCCCGCGATGTCCTGCGGTGTCCCGTGGTGTCCCGTGGTGGTGTCCCGTGGTGTCCCGTGGTGTCCCGTGGTGTCCCGTGGTGTCCCGTGGTGTCCCGCGGTGTCCCGCGGTGTCCCGCCGTGGTGTCCCGATGGTGTCCCGTGGTGTCCCTTTGTGGTGTCCTGTGGTGTCCCGTGAGATCGATAGCGAGATCGATAGTGGAGCGGATAGTGAGATCAATTGTGAAACCGATAGCCAAATCGATAGTGGCATCGAAGGTGAGACCGACTGTGGAATCGGTAGTGAGATCGATAGTGAGACCGGTACTACAATCAATGATGCGGCCGATGGTGCGATCAATAGTGCTACGGAAACTGAAATCGATGGTGAGGTCGATCGTGGAATCGACAGTGGGACTGATAGTTGGATCAATCGTTGGACCGATAGTGGGTGGGTAATGATATCGATTGTGCGATCGGTCGTAATATCGATAGCGAGATCGACAATAAGACAAATACTGATATCGATAATGGGGTCGAGTGCGATGTCGATTGTGAAATCGATAGTGAGATCGATACTGGGATCGATCGAGATATCGACAATAAGACCGATTGGGTGAGACGTTGGTGCATCCCCTCGAACCTCTGTATGACCCGAAAATGGTTGCATGGATCCGTTGTGCAACATGGGTTGCGCAATCTATGTGGTGCCATCTTTGTGGTTTCACATATGTTGTGCACGCTATGCTGTGCAGTCTGCGCAAGGCAATCCACGCGATGCAACATACGCGGTGCAATTCCCTTCGCCGATGTTGAAGTGTCCAGGTCCACTGCTCGCGCAATCATCCCACCCACCCACCCGCAATTTTGAGTTGGGAATCCCATGCGGCAGCGGTCGCGATGACTGCGTGGCGCTGGCTGGCGCATCGGCGAGGCCGCGGTGGCGCAGGGGCGCGCGCGCAGATGTTTCTGCGCACCACGTTGCGGAACCACTGGCGGCTCATATGTTCGCTGGGAACGGGGGGGGGGGTCGGGAAGGGGTCCCCCCTGGAATTACACAAATTCACACCTGCTGGTATTGGCGATGGGGCAGAATCACGCGTGGTACTATCCCAATGAAACCGATAAAAACCGGGCGGAGAAAAGAATCGATTCCTTTAAGACCAGAGAAAATATACGTTGCGCAATCTTTGCGGTGCAATTCGCCTTGCCATACTTCAAGTTGCCAATTCCACTGCTCGCGCAATCATCCCACCCACCCCTTCGCAATTTGGTTTGCAACTCCCATGCGGCGGCGATTGCGATGACTGCTTGGCGCTGGCTGGCGCATCGCTGCGGCCGCGCTAGCGCACGCAAGCTTGCGCGCTGGCAAAGCGGCCAGCTAAGCTGGCGCGACCGACGCGGCCGCGGTGGCGCAGACCGCTGGGAACTCCCCTTCGCGTCTCGCAGGCCGCGCTGGCGCGCACGCACTTCGGAGCGAGTCGGTGGCTCGGGCGGGCGCCGTATCATGGTGGCGTCGCGAAAAGCGGACACGATGAAGATAGTAGCGAAGATTGTGACGACTATGGCGGCGACAGGGGCAAGGCCAATGACGGCGCCGATGCTGGTCACGCCGGGGCCGAAGATGGTGTTCACGTGTCTGCGATGAAAGGCTTTGGAAGGAAACCAACATGCGGTCGCGGCCGACGCACGCGAGTGGCCCGCGTGATGTTGTTCGACAGGCATCGCCCCTCCCCCGCACCCCCCTTTCAGCACGCGCGCAAGGGCATTCGAATGATTTCGACATATGCGCGCACGGGGGGGCGCGTGGCCCCATGCGACGAACATGTTGGCAACACGATAGCCGTGACAAGATGCAGCAAGAGCGCGCGCAGATTGTTCTGAAAATCACATTGCGGAACCACTGGCGGTTCACATGTGTTCGGGAGCCTCGATCTTAAAACCTTTTTCTGAACCTGAGATTGTTGATGGATTGTTGGCATGTGCGCCCGAAGCCGCGCGCGTGCACACTTCGTCGCACATGTTGCAACGAATTTTTGGACATGGGCTACAAGTGATAAACGAGTGCGCGCGCATAGTGTCATTTGACAGGGGTGGGAAAGGGGTCGAAAAATTGCTCCCCCTGGGACCGTATGAATTCAGACTTGGATTAACGATGGTGCAGTGCAAAATCACGTGTAAACTGCACTACCCCCCCCCCCCCAAAAAAAAAAAAAAAACGAGAAAGTCGATGGGGGTAAAGTCTATCTACACCGTTCTAGAAGACTATAGCAACAAAAGACCTATGGTGTGCAGTCTCTGCGGTGCTATTCGCTTTGCCGGACTTCCAGTTGCCAGCTCCACTGTTTGCGCAATCATCCCACCCACCCACCCGCAGTGTGGGTTGCAACTCCCATGCGGCGGCGATTGCGATGCGTGCCTGGCGCTGGCTGGCGCACCGCTGGGGCCGCGCCAGCTCGCGCAAGCTAACGCTCAGAACGGCCTGCCAGGCTGGCGCGACCGAGGGGGCCGCGGTGGCGCAGACCGCTGGGGACTCCCCTTCGCGTCTCGCAGGCCGCGCTGGCGCGCACGCACCTCAGTGCGAGTCGGTGGCTCGGGCGCGCGCGGTATCATGGCGACGTGGACGAAGGCGGACGCGATGATGAAACTAGCGGCGATGGTGACGATGATGGCGACGACAACCGCAAGGCCAATGACGGCGCCGATGCTGGTCACGACGAGGACGACGATGGTGCCCACGCCTCTGTGATGAAGATGTTGGACGGGTTTCGACATGCGCGCGCGGCCGATGCGCGCAAAGTGCCCGCACGGTGTCGCTTGACAAGGACCACCACCGCCACCCCCAGCAGGCGCGCAAAGGGCCCTTCGAATGATTCCGGCAATGCTCTCCCGGGGAGCCCGCGCGTCTCCTCTGACAGCATACTGAAACAACGCATGGATGCCCTAAAAAATCGCAAGAACGTACGTGCAGACTGTGGGGGAAAATCAATAATAATAATAATAATAAACATACATGTTTATAACTACTTACATGTTGCGGAACCGTTGGTGTCTTATATGTTGTCGGGAACCTCGATCTTGGAATCCTTCCGAAACCTGTGGCTGCTGAGTAAGTTCGACAGGCGCACGCGACGCCGCGCGCGTGCGGATGTTGCCCTTTTCCGTTGCAAATTGTTCTTGGAAAATGCTCAATTGTGATGGACGAGCGCGGACGCATAGCAATATTCGACTGGGATGAAGGGGAGGGGGGCGATAACGACGTGGCTGGGATAGTACAAAGTCATATTCAAAATGGACGATGGGGCAGGATCATATGTAAGTTATACAATCCCTGGGTTTGGGGACCAAGCCGGAGGGGCGGTGGATCCTAATTCTTGTTTTTGAAAGCGGAAACCAATGAACGGCGACGGCGAGCACGGAGCAGCCAGACCGAAGTTCGGGGCCAGCTCCTGAAAAGAGAAGCAAGAACCCCAGAGTGCGAGCTCTGTCTGTGCAAAAGGGAAAATCTACAACAGACCCCACGTGGACGCCCACGGGCGGCAACCTGGCAAATAACAGAAAACACACACACACACACACACATACATACGGCGGGTTCGTATCGTGTCGACCCTGGCGTTGGCTCCTGACACCGCGGGGATCGTTAAAATTTGTACGATCGGTCGTGTCCGAACATGTCGTGTCGGTTGTGTACGCACGGGCGGCGTTCAACATTAACCACCTGCGGCGGGGCCACCGCCGGCCGACACGACGCAGAGCTACCGTACACGCACACACGCACTCTCTCTCACACACACACATATATATATACACACACAAGCACACACAAACACACTTTCGTCGGCGACGAGGCAGAGGCAGTCCGCACCAGCGTGGGACGAATCGGGGCAACCGATCGGCAAATGGTCCTGCGTGCAAGAGAGAGAGAGAGAGGCGAAGACGCGGGAGGCCGCGCGAAGGGTGGAGGGGGAGGGCGCTTCACGCACTCACACACTTTTGCGTCGGCGGCTGGGCAGAGGGTGACTGCTCAGGCGGAATGGCAACAGGGGACACGCTGTATGCACTCACACACACACACACTTTTAGCGTCGGCGGATAGGCACAGGGACTGCGCTGGCGAGTAGAGCAAAACGGGGTGCGTTAGGCGAATTGAGCCACCATGCAAAAGGGAGGGAGGAGAGCACACACACACACACACAGCAAAACAAAAAGAACAAAAACAAAAACAAAACCTTGTCCACGAGGCGCCCGCGAGCGGCCAACAGGCGAAGATCCCCGGACCGGCCAGCGCACGGGGCGCCCACGAGGCGGCCACGAGGCGAGAGAACCCCCGGCGGACCCTCTGGCCTGCGGAAGGAGAGCGAGGCGATGGAGCCCGCGTGAGGGCGGGCACGGCACACGTGGGAGGAGAGGGCCCCTTCGCTCCTGGTAGGGGTCCAGGAAGTCGTCGTCCTCCTCGGCGTGGTCCTGACAAGGGATGCCAGGAGGAGGGGGAGGAGGAGGAGGAGGAGGAGGAGGAGGAGGAGGAGGAGGAGGAGGAGGAGGAGGAGGAGGAGAAGAATGATTATGGACATCTCAATGGTTCCAGGGGGGTCCAGAGGGTCCCAGGGGTCCCCAGGGGGCCCCCCGCGACTCTCCTCTCCTCGCCTCCTCCCCCTTTTCCTTGGAGGGCCTCTCGTGGGGCATGTCCTCCTACAGGGGGATCGTGGAAGAACAACAGAAAATAGCCAAGAAATACTTTAAGAGGGCACGAAAAATCGTCCCCAGACTATTGTTCGGATACTTTTGAAGATTCCTCCTGTAGAGGGACACGCCCGACTCAAAGTTGTGAATCTGCACCACGTCCTGGCCAAGACCAGCCCAGGATCGGTGCATGCGCCCTCCTGGCTTGGCCAGGGAAGCAGGTGCACCGATCCTGGACCCAGGGATGGGCCTGGCCGGAATCGGTACATGCGCGTACCCAAGCATCCGATGTCTGGATCTGTTCAATACTCGGCCTCCTGAAACACATAATTACCCTTCGCCCAGGGCGGGCTTTTCGTTCCGAGTCGTTGCCAGTCACGAGCTTCAAAAACGGCCCTCAGAGGTCGAACGGGGCGAGAAACCCCCGACATGATTATTGTTGCTCACGACGCAAAACGTCTGAGAAGAGACATCTGGCGCCTCGAGACCATCGAAGCGGCCCGTCTGCTGCCGCTTTTGGCCCCTGGGCATCGGCTTCGGCCCTCGGGCCCGCCAACACCAACGCCTCGGGACGGCAGGAATTGGCCCCGGGGGAAGGGACGGAGAGGCCCCTGGGCCCACTCGCCGAAAAAATCTGGGCGCCGCATGTCGTCGAGCTGGGGTGGGACAAAAAGGAACCGATGCCGCTGCTTCGCGGACATCTCCTGGAGTGCGTACGCTCTGACGAATCCAGCGGTGGCGACGAGGGCATCCCAGGAGGCCCAAGAAAACGAAAAGGAGGCAAGGGTATCGGTATCGGAACCTTTTCCTCCCCTCAGGGAGCAGCTCTCGTCGCCCAGCCTGCTGCACTGGCTGCACGATCTCGTCGGGCAGCGCCATCGGGCGCAAGGCCTCGTTGGCAGCCGCGCGCACCAGCGGCCTGAACCTCGGGTCCCGGTGGTGCGCCAGGCTGAAGCCCGAGAAGTGCCTCCGGCGGCAGGCTCGCCAAGGCTCGGACGTCCATTCTCCGGCATCTTTCAGTTTCGTGTGCGCTGTGTTTGGCAACATGATCCAGGATGCTCCTCGATGTAGGGGGCCACGTGCGAGCCCTACCCCCACCCCCCCCCACGATTTCTGAGGGGGAGGGTGGGGCTCGCTTCGCTCGGGAGGCTCCCGAGCGAAGCGAGAACCCCTACCCCTCCCCCTCAGAAATCGTGGGGGGGTGGGGGTAGGGCTCGCACGTGGCCCCCGATCGACGGTCCTCGCCGAGCAAAAACGCACACGTCCGAGCGATGCCAAAGCAGAAGCCTCGGCCGGCCCTCGGCGGCCCTGGGCGGCCCTCGGGGGCCCTCGCGGGCCCTCGGCGGCGGCGGGGGAGACCAGGGCCTGATGTTGGCGGCGCGGCCCTGCAGCGCCGCGGGCACGATCTTCATCTTCTTGGCGCCGTGGGTCCCCGGCAGGAGGGGCTCGTTCGCCCACTGGCGCTCGAACTCCGCGGCGGTGGAGCGCGAGAAGAAGTTCAGGATGGCGTAGCCCAGGTTCCGGTCCTGGGGGCCGCCCGAGACCAAGCACAGGCATCTACACACTCAGCGCACGTATGCTTGGGTGGTTCCTGTACTCCCGGCCAGGGGGGAGGGGGAGGAGGAAGGAGGGAGAGAGAACGAGAGAGAGAGAGAGAGAAAGCCCGAGAGAGAGAGGAGGAGAAGCAAAGAGCCGATTACCTAACAAGAGTTTGCTAAGCCCCCCCGAGGCCCCGGGGGACGCCCCTCGATCTCTCCGGCGTGGGCACGGCACGCCCTCCCCACGGGCAGAGCCGAGACCCCCCGAAGCCCAGCCAGGGCACCCCGGAGGCAGGCAGAGGGCGCTCCTCGGCGCGGGCTTCCACTACGCACACACACACACACACACACACACCACCTCTTCCCCTCCCCCCCTCCTCCTCCTCCTCCTCCTCCTCCTCCTCCTCCTCCTCCTCCTTCTCCTCCTCCTCCTGCGACCCCGGCGGCGGAGCTCTCTCGCCGCGCGCGTCTGTGTGGCCTCGCCTTCGGGCCCCGCGAGCCCCAGGGATCGATGCGGCTCGAGGGGCGCCGCAGAAGGATGGGGTCCGGG
Organism: Prorocentrum cordatum; assembly: GCA_963575745.1. NCBI lineage: Eukaryota > Dinophyceae > Prorocentrales > Prorocentraceae > Prorocentrum > Prorocentrum cordatum. Next base: position 14,372 of record CAUYUJ010014253.1, on the reverse strand, counting down.
GCGCTGGTCGTGATTCCCCATGGTGTCGCAGTGGAGGAGAAGAAGAAGAAGAAGAAGAAGAAAAAGAAGAAGAGAAATAAACAAAAATAAACAAACAAAGACAAACAACAAAAACAACCCAAAACACGCCATTGGCATAAACTGTCATCGGTCTGCGCGGAGTTCTTGGATCTGCGCTGGGCTTCCTCCCCGGCGCGCGGAGCGCGCCAGGGGCGGCGCCGGAGGCGCCGCCGGGGGAGGGGGGGCCAGCGCGGACGCAAGAAACCCGCGCGGAGCGCCAAAAAGTTTATGTCTATGGCGTCTTTCCTCTTCGACGCTGTTTCTCTGCATCGTCGGATCCCAGGGTCTGCGCTGACCCTGGCCAGGCCCTGATGGGCCTGTTTTCCACCATCACCACCATAAGTGGGAAGGGGGGAAGGAGGTGGAGGACGAGGAGGAGGAGGACCAAGAGGAGGAGGAGGAGGAGGAGGAGGAGGAGCAGGAGGAGGAGGACCCCCTCCCCCTCCAACTTATAGTGGAGGTGGTGAAAAGCACGCCCATCAGGCCCATCCTGGGCCCAGGCTTGGTGCATGCGCCCTCCAGGCTCGGGCGGGGACCACGGGCAACGCTCGGGGGGGGGGGAGGAACATCCGAGCTGGCCCCAACGCGATACGTTGAGGTCGGGCATGTCCCCATGCAGGCGGATTTGGACGAAGAGTAGAAAATAGTCCACATTTATATAATATATATATATATATATATATTACGTCGGTAAATGATTCAGAAGTGGTCAAAAAAGTCCATACAAAATATTCAGACATCTTCACAACAAAAAACAAAAACAACAACAAAAAAAACAAAAAAACGTCCCCTGACTACTTCTGTTACTACTGTCGAACCTCTCCCCTCTGGAGGGACCGGCCCGGCTCAACGCTACGTCGCCGATAGCTCGGCGACAGGGCCCCGGAGAGCAGGCCTGCCCGCTCCCCTGGGCAGGGTGGGCCCTCGGCCCCCGTCGGCGAGGAGTGGCCGGGGGGAGGCCGAGGCCAGCTGGAGGGGGAGGCCGTCCGCTGCCCCAGGCCCGGCACATCCCGGGCTCTGGCGCGGCGTTCTGCGCCCGCCTGCCCTGCCAGGGAAGGCGTGTACGCCGCTGCCTGGCGCAACCTGGGGCCAGGCCCGGGGCAGCGGCCACGTAGAGCTCTCGTCGCCCTGCTCCGTTCCAGCGGCGCGTTCTGGGATGAGGAGGAGGAGGAGGAGGAGGAGGAGGAGGAGGAGGAGGGGGAGGAGGAGGAGGGGGGGGGGGGGCACGTGCGAACCCTCTGTCCCGCACCCGCCCACGATTTCTGGAGGGGGAGGGGGAGGGGCTCGCTTCGCTCGGGAGCCTCCCGCGCGAAGCGAAAACCCCTACCCCTCCCCCTCCAGAGGGGGTAGGGTTCGCACGTGGCCCCCTACCAGCCCCACCTGGGCCTATGCTCAGGTCGGGCATGTCCTCCTACAGGCAGATGCTGGGTATCCAAAACGGAAAACAAGAGAATCAAGAGATCGTCCCCTGACTACTTTGTGACACCTTCCGAATGTTCCTCCTGTGGTGAATAGTCCTCCTGCAGAGAGACAGGCCCGACTTTAGCGTATGCCCCCCCCCGAGAGTTGCCCCTGGAGCGAGCCATGCACGCCGATCTTGGGCCCAGGACGGCCTGAAGGTGAACGTTTTCTTATTCGGCGTTTCGGCGTAGGGCAGAGGGGGGGGTACGGCTCCGGACCTCTGCTTCATGCGACTGTTTGCAACAGTGCGTCCTATGGAGCAGACTCCACCTGCTTGTAAAACAGGAGCCAAAAACAGCCGAGATCTACTCCATAAGGGGGGTGAGGGGGGGGTGCGAGGGCCCGCGCCGA
>CAUYUJ010014253.1:0-7500 GCA_963575745.1 Prorocentrum cordatum | reverse complement strand
GGACTGGCCCCCACTGTGTGAATTTCTGTCGTTTGTCGAGCCTGGCGGGCCCTCGTCGGAGCCAGAGGTGCACTGCTCCGGGATGGCCAGGATTTCAGTGCGGCTGTGGGCGAAGCGGCAGGCCGCGCCATGCTTGCAGCGCCCGCTGGCGGCGAAACTGCACATCTTCGTCTTGAAGAAGCCTGCGGGCGACGACGAAAATGACGACGAAGATGACGAGAGCGGTGGTGACGACGACGATGACGATGACGACGACGATGACCATGACGATGACGATGGCCATGACCATGACGTCATCATCATCGTCGCGAGGAGGAAAAGCCTGCGGGCGAGGGGGAAGACCCAGACGGTTTCCTGAGGCCTGGCTCTAGCAGTCCCGGCGCCCTCTCCTGAGACGCGCGTCTTCGCCCAGTTTCGGGCGCCAGGACACTCACACTTGTCCCTGACAACGCTTGCACTTCGGGAGTCTTACTCCTCTTTTCAGGTAACTGGGCACCGGTATCGCCCCTGCCAGCTGGTGGCCGCCCGTCGCAACCCGTCGCCGCCGTCCGTCGCTGCCGTCCGTCGCCCGTCGCCGCCCGTCGCCGCCACTTGCGCCGCGGTGTTTCGCATTGCACTTCATTGCTTTGCACCGAATCGCAGTGTTTCGCGTTACGTTGAGTTGGTTTGAATTACGTTTCATACTGCTTTGTATTGCTTTGAATTGCTTTGCATTGCTTCGCATTGCATTGCATTGTTCTGTATCGCATTGTATGGCATTGCATTGCTGGGCATTGCGTCGCATTGCGTTGCATTACTTACATACCTTTGCATTGCGTTGCATTGTGTTGTGTCGCATTGCATCGAATTGCATTGCTGGACATTGCGTTGCGTTCCGTTGCACTGCGGTGCATTGCGTTGCATTACGTTGCACTTCTTTGATTTAGTTGTCATTGCGCTGCACATACTCACATTGCCTTGTATTGTTGGGCGTTGTGTTGCAGTCCGTTGCATTGCGTTGCATTACGCTGCATGGCGTTGCATTGCTGCGCATTGCGTTGCATGGCTGTGAATTGCTGTGCATTGTCTTGAACTGCGTTTCATTACTTTGTATCGCTCTGCATTGCATTCCATTGCTCTACATTGTTTTGCACTGCTTTGCATCGCGCTGCCCACGCCACGTCGCTATCATAAGTGTGTCATGGCACACGAGCGTTCGACTCTGCAAACTTCGGAGACGATTCCGTGGATTTCCTGACCTCGCAGTAGCCTGCCTGTAATGTTCATGTCTCAGAAAAGGAAGGAAGGAAGGAAGGAAGGAAGGAAGGAAGGAAGGAAGGAAGGAAGGAAGGAAGGAGTACCCTACGCCCCAAGGCGCGTCGGCGCGGCATGCGCTCAGGCGTGCACGAAAAACTTGTCAATCTCGAACAGCATGTGGGTGTAGTTGCTAAGCCCACTCCAACCGGGGGGCCCCGGTTTTTCGCACGTACATGTTTTCCATCGCCGGGGCGCGCGCGGCCTCCGCGCACGATCGGACCTGCACTGCACCGCATCGTGCTGCACGCCTTGGCACTGCCTCGCCCTGCTTGGCTTTCCGCTGCAGTGCGCTGCATTGCACCATCACAGGTTCTCCTTGCTAAAAAGGTTCTGCCACCCTCCCCCCCCCCGGACTTATCGACTCCCCGGGAACCGATGCAAAACACATAGAATTCTGACCCAATGTCCATCCGACCTGTGAATTCATACTGTTCTAGCCAGGCCGGTATCGGCCCACCCTCGGTTCCCTTGCAAAGAATGTAAGACGGTGAAAATTGTTGTTATAACATAACACTTGTTCGCGAATACCTTGTAAAAAATACCATGCGGGGCGCACGCGCGCGGCCGCTGCGCGCGCATGTCGAATTCCTTCCAAGCACACGGTGTTCTCAACAATCTCAACATCCCGTTTCAAGAAAACCTATGAAAACATACGACCTTCTCACCCAAAAATTCTGAAAAATCTGCCCGCGCGCTCTTACATAATCCATCGAAAACCAATGGTGTTTCAACATTCCTGTCAAATCGGGCTTCTGGGGCAACTTTTGCGCGCACGTCGATCTCATTCAACAACGGTCGCGCGCATGCCAGGGTCACAATCCCTTGTAAAAAATACCATGCTGGGCACATGCGCGCGGCCGCCGCGCGCGCAGGTCGAAATCCTTCCAAACACATTGTGGTTTCAACAACTTCAAGACCGAGCTTCATGAAATCACACGATCGTACCCTACATCCTCAAAACAAGTCTGCGTAAAAATCACAACTTCTACCCGCGCGCGCTTTCCGAATCCTAAAAAAATCAATGGTTTTTCAAATTTTCTGTCATGCGAGCAACTGATGCGCCCGCGTCGAACGCCTTCAACATCGGTCGTGCGCCTGCCAGGGCCACAATCCCTTGTAAAAAATACCATGTGGGGCACATGCGCGCGGCCACTGCGCGCGCATGTCGAAATCCTTCCAAGCACACTGGGCTTTCCAAGACCGAGCTTCATGGAATCACACGAATCGTAGAAGGCGCCTCTATCCGTCGTCGTCCACGGGCGGGCCTTCCTCCTTCGGCTCTTGTCCTCAACAATTTCAAGATCCAACTTCATTACGGCCTATGGGAAAAAGACTTTCTCGACGAAAATCATATAATTTCAGTTCGCGCGCGGTTCGCTGTGTCGTCGTCATCGTCGTCGTCGTCGCCGTCGTCGTCGTCTTCGTCGTCGTCTTCGTCGTCGTCGGCGTCGTCGTCTTCGCCGGCGTCGTCGTCGTCGTTGGCGTCGTCGTCGTCGTCGGCGTCGTCGTCATCGTCGTCGTCGTCGTCGGCGTCGGCGTCGGCGTCGTCGTCGTCGTCGTTGTCGTCGTCGTCGTCGAAATCGTCGGAGTCGTCGTCGGTGACGTCGTAGCCGTCGTCGGCGGCGTCGTCTTCGTCTTCGCCGTTGTCGCTGTCGTCGTCGGCGTCGGTGCCAAGTGCCATTAGGTACCTACCGTCACGGCCTTAAGAGGTCTTGCGACCAAGTTGCGCGTGGGAGGGTGGGAGGTTTGCACGAGCAGCGGAGAGGACAGCTTCAAGACAGTCAAAGCAAATTGCAGCACCTAGACTGTACCACACTGACTTCACCACATGGATGGCACCTGCACCGCACAGATTGCAAGAAATCACTGTCTGAGGTCCACGCTGGCTAACATGCCATTTTTTCGTGCCGCCGGATCCCAGGGTCTCTCAGTCCAGGCGCCCGTCGTCGGTCTCGGCCTCCAGGGGCCGCCCGGCCCCGGTCCCCGGGGCCAGCAGAAACGAATCTGGGGCGAAAAGCTGCCCCAGGGGAAGGGTTTAGTGGCAACTCGTGGGAGCCTCCCGTACCACCTCGTCGGCTCTTGCGAATCGACGCCAGTCGACGCTAAATCGACGCCACTCGACGCTGCATCGACCCCAAATCGACGCTACGTCGACGCTAAATCGACGCTACCTCGTCGACTCCCAGACGCTGACCGACACGAATCGACGCTAAAGGCGGAATTAGGAGGGTGACCGATCGTCCCGGCATTCCTATAGGCCTAGCACAAAATTTTCCTAGAACCCCAAAATGCTTTAAGGACAAAAACCATGTTCTGAGAACATAAACCCGATGCGCTAAAACAAAACAGTCTCGGCCAGACATGTTCTAAGAACAGTTCCTGGAAACCACAAAAGGTTCTTAGAACATTGTTTGGTAGGCCTATAGGCACGCCAGGACGTGCTTGAATTATACCAGGCTCCCACGAATTGCTACCGAAGAAGGGGGCAGGAACTCTGGGGCCCGCCCGCATCGTCGAGCCCGCCCCGATCGCGTGGGGAGGTTCGACTGCGCGGCTTTGCTTTGGTGTCCAGCGAGGCGTGCCGCAGGCTCGACTTGTGTACACGTTCGCTGCGTCGCGAATCTTCGGGCTCCCTTCCCCAGAAGCCCGAGGCGCAGTGGATGCGGATCAAGGCTGGCCTCAACCGAAGCCACATGTTTCTTCATATAATATATACTGCTGCCATGGATTGGGGCATCTCTGTCCCAAAAAAATCCAGGACTTGCCCGCACTTGCGCTGCTGCAGCGCCACGCTGGCCGGGAAGGGACACGTGGCGCTTCTCTGCTCACGAACGGCGACCATATCCGCACACGCGCCCTCGCGGTCTGGATTCCGGGGCGCGATCCCGCGGACACGCGGTCGCACGGATACCTCCCGCGCCGGACATCCGCGAAAGAACGCCCCGTATCCGCGGGGCCGCGGCCGAGGGGCCCGGCCCGCGAGGCCGCGGATACGTGCATGTTTCTCGCCAGGAGAGCTGGCTCGACCCACACCTCCTGGCGGCCGGCCATGCGGCTACAGCCGCGGGCCGCCGCACAGGACGGGTCACCAAAGAAACGCAACACGTGCTGATCACTCGAGGCTCCCTCGGGGAATTCCTTGCCGCACCCATAAAGTGTTTCTCGCCCGCGATCTTGGTGGGATTGTTTTCCACCGCCACCACCATAAGTAGGAGGGGGAGGGGGTCCTCCTCCTCCTCCTCCTCCTCCTCCTCCTCCTCCTCCTCCTCCTCCTCCTCCTCCTGATCCTCCTCCTCCCCCTCCTCATCTTCAACCTCCTTCCCCCCTCCAACTTGTGGTGGTGGTGGTGGTGGAAAACAGGCCCATCAGATCTGCCGCAATGCTATGCTCCGCTTCTTGTGCACCCTGCAACCCGCCGGGGTGGTGCCTGCCAGCCATGCTGCCACGGCCCCGGCCGCCCAAGCCTGCCGGCCCCGGCCGCGGGCCCACAGAGCCACAAGACGTCCGCAGGCCTCCGCCGGTGGACCACACGGGCCACGGTCAAGATCTCTGCGGGCCCTCGGTCGCAATACAGAGGTACACCGCGTGGCTGGCACGGGTGCCGTCCTCTCCTCCTCCTCCTCCTCCTCCTCCTCCTCCTCCTCCTCCTCCTCCTCCTCCTCCTCCGAGAAGGAGCGTCCATGCGAAGACCCCGCCCCCGCCTCCGCAAGCCCCGCAAGACCCCGCCTCCGCCTCCGGCTCTCCAGCCTGGCCAGTGCACGCCGGGGCTCACCAGGCTCTCTGGCCCTGGCTCGGAGCGGGCCCGTGGATGCCTGGCGAATGACGATGGTCAGGTCTCCGACAATCTAACGATGACGATCAAGATGATGGTGACGATGACGATGACGATGAAGGTGATGATAATGCTGATGCTGCTGCTGCTGCTGCTGCTGATGATGATGATGATGATGATGATGATGATGATCATGATGATCATGATGATGATGATGATGATGATGATGATGATGATGATGATGATGATGATGATGATAATGATGATGATAATAATGATGATGATAATGATGATGATGATGATCATGATGATGATGATGATGATGATGATGATGATGATGAGGAGGAGGAGGATAAGGATGAGGGTGAGGATGGTTATGAGGATAAGGATGACGTGGACGATGAGGATGAGGATGAGCATGAGGATGAAAATGAGGATGAGTATGAGGATGAGGATGAAAATGAGGATGAAAATGGTGATGACGGTGATGATGAGTATGAGGATGAGGATGAAAATGAGGATGCGGATGATGATGGTGATGATGATGGTGACGATGATGGTGATGATAATGGTGATGATGATGGTGATGATGATGAAGAAGATGTTGATGATGATGACGATGACGATGATGATGATTATGATGATGATGCTTATGATGATGACAATGACGATGACGATGATGATGATGAGGAGGATGAGAAGGATGGTGATGAGGATGAGGATGACCATGAAGATGAGGATGAGGATGATGCTGAAAACGGTTACGATGATGATGGTGATGATGGTGATGATGATGATGATGAGGACAAGGAGAATGAGGATGATAATGATGATGATGATGATGATGATGATGATGATGATGATGAGGATGGTGATGATGATGATGCGAATGATGATGGCGATGATATGGTTATGACGATGACGATGACGATGACAATGACGAAGATGATGATGATGTTGATGATGATGTTGATGATGATCACGATGATGATGACGATGATGACGATGATGACGATGGCATGCCGATGGGGATGGCGTTGGCGATGATGTCGGGCCAAAAGGCAACGATGACGATAACGACGACAATGACGACGACAACGACGACGACGCCGACGACGACGACGACGATGCCGACGATGACGATGACGATGGCGATGGCGATAACGATGACCAGATCTCCGACGATATGATATGTTCAGTCTGGGTCGTTTTGCTTCCATTTCGGCCTCTCGGGCCGGTTATCGGGCCCAATGAACACCGAAAGCGGATCCATGACGAGAAACTACCCTGGTGAAGCGGTCGGGACCTCTGGGGCCGCGGGTTGAAAAAAACAGGCCACCAGATGTCGGGAGACCATGGCGATGACGATGGCGGTGGCGATGGCGATGACGATGTTTCCGGCCCGACAGGCGACGATGACGATGAGGACGACGACGCCGACGACGCCGACGACGCCGACGACGACGACGACGACGACGACGACGACGACGACGACGGCGATGACGATGAGGATGACGATCGCGATGAGGATGACGATGACGATGACAGTGGCGATGGCGATGACGATGATGTCGTCGTCGTCGTCATCGTGTGGGGCTTCCCTCGCCCGAGGGAAGCCTGACGTGGTTCGCAGCTCCCGCTCGTTGTGGGCAAACGTGCACCGGGGGTTCGTGCAGTTTCCTTGCGGCGGCGGCGCTGCAGTGGGATGGGGCGCGGAGGAGAGGAGGAGGAGGAGGAGGAGGAGGAGGAGGAGGAGGATGAGAAGGAGGAGGAGGAAAAGCCAGGAGGAGGAGGAGGAGAAAGAGGAGGAGAAGAATGCAAACTGGGAGGGGGAAGAGGAGGGCGAGAAGGAGGAGGAGGAGGAGAGGAGAGGAGAAGGAGGAGGAGGAGGAAGATGGGGACGAGGAGGAGGAAAAGGAGGAGGAGGAGGAGGAAGATGGGGACGAGGAGGAGGGAAGGAGGAGCAGGAGGAGGAGGAAGAGGAAGAGGAGGAGGAGGGGGAGAGAACGAGGAGAAGGAGAAGAGGAGGAGGAGGAGAAGAGAGGAGGAGGAGGAAGAAGAGGAAGAGAATGCTGACTAGAAGGGAAAAGAGGAGGGCGAGGAGAAGGAGGAGGAGGCGGAGGAGAAGAAAAAGACGAAGAAAGAGAAGGAGGAGGAGGAGGAGGAGAAGGAGAGATGGAGGCGGAGGAGGAGGAGAAGGAGAAGAAAGCGACGAGGAGGAGGAGGAGGAGGAGAGAAGGAGGAGGGGGAAGAGGAGGAGGAGGAGGAAGAGGAGGAGAGAAGGAGGCACCACCAGACCGAAACGAGTGCGCAGAGCAGCAGCAGAGACAAAGAACGACCAAGAAAAAAGACGAGCACGCGCAACTCGACGGTAACGGAAAAATCGCACAAAAGAGCTATCTAAAACGAAGCCAAAAGCAGGCATCGCCCTT
>CAUYUJ010014252.1:337214-423482 GCA_963575745.1 Prorocentrum cordatum | reverse complement strand
GCCTCCACCTCGAAGTCCACCCCGATCAGCTCGAAACGGCCCCCGCAAACAACAGTCTCCAGAAGACCGCCGACGCGCCATAACACCTGGGGGTCTAACATTCGTCCCATCCCACCATTTCCTCATCAACACTGCCACCAATGAAACCAACATGGCCGCCAATGAAATCCTGATGGCCACAACGTGGCAGGCATTCCCTACCCTCCTCCGCCACGCGCGCCCCCCTGAATCCCCCTGCCATCGCCCCCCGCCCCCCCCTCGCGAAAGCAGCGAGGGCATGGAGGAACTAATCCGAAATGCCGCAACTGAGGAGAGAAAGCTAAGCGAGGAGTGCAAGAAACAAGTCGACGACGAATCAAAAGGCGGCGACGGCCAAGCCCACGGCGCCTGCGAAGCCACCGAAAGAATGAGCTCCGACCTGTCTTGGACAGCGCCCTGCAGAAGATTGCAAAAGAAGGGCTCGAACTCAACGCCGTCCATGCCCGTGAGAAAGTCTACCTGCTGAGAATGGCGCACGCACATCGGAATCTTATCAGCGCTGGCGCACTCGATGACGTCGCTCAGGCCCACAATGCCGTCCCGCACCAAGATCGTGGCGGGGCAACGCCCCGCGCACTGATGGCCCACCTGGAGCGCAGAAGAAAGAAAGAGCCAACGTGCTGGATGTGCACGCGCCCTAAACAAACATCCTAGAGAGGGCCCTGCGAACGTGCAAAGCCCACACGCAACCACCCTCCTCCACCATCGTCTCCATCTTGCACCCCTTACGAAGCGAATGCGCCCCCAACCAATGTCAAGCTGAAACAGACAAACCTGAATATAACACCCCCCTGCGCCCAATGTGGCGACCGACCCGTGGGCTCAAAGAAGCACGATGGGCCCCAAGTCCCATGTCCCGCGCCCCCGACCCACCACGCGGTTCATGTTTTCATTATCTTGATACCTACTGAACAGCATCCTCCTCCTCCTCCTCATCCAAAGTGCCCCTCCCCCTCATCATTGTGCCTCTCCTCCCACGCTCATGCCCCCCCCCCCCCCCCCCGCCCTCCTTGGCACTCCCCCCCACCGCCCCCATAACGCGGACAACTCAGACGACGTCCCGAAGAAATGTGAAGAGGGTAGAATGACAGCCGCCCCACTGATAAAAAATCGCATACAGCATAATTCGGCATGGCCCACACCGCACACACAAAGAACAATCAAACGACGACTGGCACGCGCCCCGATGGAACGCCCCCTGCGAGAAAAGGACAGCAAGAAAGTATCCAGCCCAGGGGCCTTCACGACGTTCTTGTCCAAGCGGATATCGATGCTGAAGTGCGCTGGCAACTGCTTCAAGAGGCCGTGGTTGCAGCGCTTGAAAGCACTCTTGGCACCCTCGTGGCGAAGGAGGCCGTGGCGATCGGACGAAGAGTAGGCGGACCGCTGCGAGAACAATAACAAGAATGTCAAGGAGAAGCAGGGGAAAAAACAACCATCTGGAGCAATCCGTGCCACCTGCATCCTTCTTAGAATACGGCTGGCTGCGGCGCACGGCGCCCCCCCCCCCCCCCAACTGAAACTTCTCTGCGAGTTCAGCCCACCGCAACGCGCGCTTGCTGAACCACGCGGCTGCTTTTTCGCAAGGGCCATCGACCTGCAAGACCTTCACCAAAGCGAGGAAATCAACGACAACTCGGCCAGCATTCAGGAAATGCGAGAACACAGCGCAAGGGATCTTCACGGTGAGCTCACCCGCCTCAGGGACGCACAACTCCAACTCAGCGACGCGGTGATTATACAGCGAAGACAAGTCTGTGCGCTGCCCACTCTTGCTCACAAACACAAGCCCACCATTCTCGCTGGAATAGACAGCCACCGTCAGGAAGTTCTGGGCGTAGCCCGCGGCCCCTTCCACAGCTTCATCGTCGAATGCCTCGTCGCGCAGACGAGGGGCCAGGAAAGCATGGTCACCAGGAGCACCTTCTGCAACCTCAGAACAAAGATGGTCACCAGGAGCACCTTCTGCAACCTCAGAACAAAGACACCACTCCTGTCAGAGAGACCGAAAGAGCTGCATTGCCACAAAGAAGGCATGGCGCAGCTGAGTGCACACGGCCCCCGACCGAACTAACAACGGAGCAACATGTTCGACTGATACCCAACGACAACACGCACTAGTCAGAAGGCGCGTAACGACTCCTCAGTGTACTGAGGACGTCGAGGCAATGAGTCTCCGTCCTACCCTCCTGCGTTGAAGCTCCATACTGGTCTTCCTGGGGCGGTGCTGGCCCACTCCTTCCCAACGCTCCTCCTCCTACTGTTGCCGCGCCCTCCCATCATTGATCCACCTGCGCCGCCCGCTCGATGGCAAGAGCAACGCGTGGGGCGGGGCAAAGTTAGCATCCAAGGGGTCCTTCTCGTTCGGTAACACGGCCACCTCGCAGGTGTGGACGCTGGCCAGCAGCTGCCGCTTCTCGCCATGACTGGCCTCGTCCGAGACGAGGCGGTACTCTACCTGGCACGCCTTGAGGGCGAGGCGCCCAGCAGGCGCCGCCATGCCTGAACCTCCTGAGCCGCAACGGGCTTTACCAGCGGGGTCCGGCAAGAATCCCGATTGGAATGCGATATACAAAGGTCGGAGAACGATGGGGAGGGGGAGGAGGGGGAGAGGGGGGAGGAGGAGGAGGAGGAGGGGGATGGGCAGGAGCAGGAGAAGAAGAACGGTGGATGACTGTGTCCTCCTCCCCCCTTCCCTCACTCCTTCCGCCCACCCCACCTCCCCTCACTCCCCCCTCCTCCCTCACCCCCTCGCCCCCCTGCAGCGCCTCGGCCCCATCTGAGCCCAAGTTAGACGACGCCCACAAACAAAATGCGCCACCCTTGCATCGAAATCACATGCGCCATACGCCGTAACTTCCGCGGCCGAAGAAAGCCCCGCCGAGGGCCGAACTGGGCAGCGCCGCCAGGGGCCCAATGGGTGTCACGCACCTAAGTACATGATCAACTGAGCATCTGAGAAACAGGCGAACGGACCAGGAGCGAACGATTTTCGAGCGTGAAGCATCGAAGAAGCACGCGACGAGGCTGTGCCCCGAAACAGTCGTTTGAAACCCCGAGGCCCCTGCAACGCAGGAGCAAACCCCCTCCGCACGGAGGCCGCGCTGAACTAAAGACGCGCGGGTCGCACGCGCAGGCGCTCGAGTCCTCGGAAGAAGCTGGCCCTGGGATGGGATGCGTTGCTCATTCGGCCCATTTCTAACCTACTTATTTGCAACGTCTTTGGCCACGAAACGACATCGGGAAGCAGCGAGGTAGACTGGCCCACCCCCGCACCTAACACCACATTATGGGATGCCCCAACTGTGGGCGGCAGGCCCCCCCAAAAAAGAAGCAGATGCGCAGCTGTCCCCAGGAAACGCGGGGCCCGACCAAAGACGAAACCATTTGTGCCTGCTGAAATGCACGAGCGCCCGCGCTGACCTCCAGCGTCGAAACGCCCTCATGCCGAGGGGCGTCGCAGGCATCATGCGACCATGCCAAATGAAAAGAGACGCGGCACTACCGCCGCCTCTCACCGAAGAGACGTGCACCCGCTAGCTGGCGAAGAAGATCAGCGAGCCCACGTCGAAATAAACGCAACACGACGAATACCATACTACTCAAGCGGCCGCCTCGCCCCTGCCGTCTGCGATCGCGGGGATGGACGCGGCAGCGGACAAAGCCACGCCTGATGGCTTGCTCCCGACGCTGCGCCTCCGCTTGGCCTTGTCGACCAGCTCGGCGTTGACGATGATCTCAGAGTCCTGCTTCTGCTGCCTGTTGCTCTCCAGGAAGCTGGCGGCGGCCTCCTTGGCGGAGGAAGCCCCGGCCTTCTCCTTGGCCCCGGAGCCGAACATGTTGATCAGCGGCACCTTCGCGCCGAAGACCATGACGCGCGCGGTGGACTGGGAGTAGTTGTCCAAGATCGCGTCTCCTGGCGGCGCGACGGGAGGATGCACTGCGCGCGCAAAGGAAGGCAGCGCGCGCGGATCGGACATCGCAGCGAGAGAACAAGGGGGGAGAGGAGGTCGAGAGGGAAGTTCGAGGAGACGCTGCGAAAGAGCCGACAATGTCGATGGAGGCTGGTCGACGAAACAAAGGAATCGGTTTTCGAGCTCGGAGACGGGCGCGGCTGGCGGCTCTTAGCGCGGGTGCGCGTGCTGCCTCCAACTCCCCGTGCCCCTCCTCCTCCTCCCCCTCTTCATCCTCCCTCCTCTTCCTCCTCGTCCTCCTCTATCGGGCCAGCTCCGATCGCCGCTCAGCTCTCCTGGTGCGGCTGGCGGCAGAAGTACCGAATACTGCCTGGGATGTCCTTCACCGTCTTCTTCGACATCTCAAGCATCATCGTGCCCTTCTCCTCGGCACGGCGCGCCTCCTTCATCATCTGCCGCGCCTGGTCGATGAGCATCTGGCCCTTGACTCCAACGGCGCGCGCATGGCGGCAACGATTGCGCCACTCGATGAACCGCACCACCATGGTCGCCCAGCTCCAAGCACTGCCATCCGTCGGGATGAGCTCGAAGTCATCGACGTCGCACTTGCCCGCGATGCTCGCCATAGCGGCGCAAGACCTCGAGCGGCTCTCCTTGAGCCACAAAGACTACGGATGAGGGGTGGGACGGTGGCAGATCATGTCATTGGGAAACGCGACTGAACGGTGCGAGCGCGATGGGCAGCAAAAGCGGCATCTCCGCCAAATGAAGGCAAGGCGGCATGTCCGCCAAGGGCTTGCGAGAGTGGAAAGGCGGCATCCCCGCCAGACGAGGAGGGGGAGGAGGAGGAGGGGGTGCGAGGAGGAGGGGGGGGAGGGGGGGGGATGCGGAGGAGGAGGGCGCCCACGCGACCTCCAGAGCTGTCCCCGACGCCATTTCAAGAACGAGCCTCGCGGAGAGCCGCGCGCGAACGACGCGCGAGAGCCTAAGCAAGGCGCGCTCGGGAACGCGCAGCAAGCTCGGTAAAGCCGAGCGCGCGTGATAATAAACAAAAAAATGTTGCGCCCGCACGGGCGAAGTCGTTGGCGGCGTCTGAAGTCTTGGCCGTCTCGCCGGCGTCGTCCCCGCTCGATGCCATGTTATCAGCTGTCTGCTGTTCTGGCGTCGTTGTCTGTTGGCGTTGACGTCGTTGGCGTCGTCTCGTCGTTGGCGTCGCCTGGCGCCGTGGCGTCGTCGTCGGCGCCGCCTCTTCGCCGATGCCGCCGAACGAAGGCATGCCTCAAGCCGAGCTGGGATTGGGGGGGGCTCAAAGGACGAGCGGGGCGACATAACAAACGGGAGGCGGAGGGATCACGAGGGCAAGGGCGAGGAGAAGAAGAAGGAGCGGCGGAGAAGGATGGCGAGGAGGAGGACGGGGAAGTGGAGGAAGAGGGGGAGGAAGAGAGCACGGGGGTGAGACAAATTCTAAATTGTCCGACGGGCCCACTCATCGCTTCAACCCCCGACCCAACTCGGCTTCAGGAGCGCCTGCGAGCTCGCATGGGGATCTCCATCTTGCGCAGCGCCTTCCACTTGCGCTCCACCGCCTGGTCGAAGGCGGGCGTGCCGAACGGGATGATGCGCGCGGAAGCGTCCGTCGGGTCTGCCTGAGGAGGGAAGGGGGCGACTAGGACGACGGACGACGGAGGACAACCTATGGGGGAAGGCATCCGCCTGCACCGCCGCCGCGGCCGAACTGCCGCTGGCCGATGGGAGGTCGCGCTTGCGCTTCAGCTCTCTCTGGGCCCTGTCCGCGAGCGCCTGGGCCGCCTGCCCCCGCTGGACGGAATGAAAGACATGAGGGGATGGGACAGGAAGGGGCAGGATGGACAGAGAAGGAAGGAGGAGGGACAGGAAGAGGAAAAAAGGAAGGAGGAAGACGATAGAGAGAGAGAGAGAGAGAGAGAGAGAGAGAGAGAGAGAGAGAGAAAAAAAAAAAAAAAAAAAAAAAAAAAAAAAAAAAAAGAGAGAGAGAGAGAGAGAGAGAGAGAGAGAGAGAGAGAGAGAGAGAGAGAGAGAGAGAGAGAGAGAGAGAGAGAGAGAGAGAGAGAGAGAGAGAGAGAGAGAGAGAGAGAGAGAGAGAGAGAGAGAGAGAGGAGGGAAGACGCATCGGGGAGACACGGGAGGAGGGACGAAACATCCTCATCTTCCTCATCCCCCCCCCCCTGCCCCCCCTGATGGAATATGGCAAGGGGGGTCGCGTGCGCTTACTTTCGAAATCCTCGTCGTCGCCCGCGTCATCACAAATACTCATCAGGGCGAGAACGAGCGGCAAGAGCCCCCAGGGGGGCAATCATCTGGAATGGGGCAGGCGTCGGCGACCTAAAAAGTAGAGCAAGGTGGGGGCGCGTTCAAGAGGAGCTGGAGAGAAGGACAATGGGGCAGAAAGACGCCGACAACAGATGTCCTGAACGGTCATCGCGCGAGCGACGGAGCCGACCATGGGAGGAGGCGCCACCTCGAGGCACTGGCCGTGGGAGACGGCTCGGAGACGTTTGAGGAGCAGGAGGGCTCGCCCCGTGCTCCTCGACGGCCGCCTCCGAGCCCTCTCCCTTGGGAGCGCCGCCGACCGTCTGCATCGTGGGCTCCCCCTCCGCGATGATATCTGGGGGGCCGATCGCCACGGGCGCGCCGGCGGGGGGCGCCCCGGGCCCATGCGCCTCCTTCGGCGGGCTCGGCACCGTAGAGAGGGTGGGGGATGCTAATGAGGATGGCACAGTGAATGGGGAAAGAGAAGGACGATTGAGTAGGAGAAGGAGACGTGAGGAAGAGGTGGCGGCGCCTGTTCCTCCTCGCTCTCGTCCTCTTTGCTGTTGCCGATGCCCCCGAGCGCGTTGGACGCGGCGTGAACCTGGCTGGAGGAGGCGACGGGGCGGAGGAAGGGAGGCAGGAGGTGGAAAGAGGGGAGGGATCGTGATGGGCGAGGGAGGGAGAGAATACCAATGAGGTGGGCAGGAAAGGGAAAAAAAGATCAAGAAGAGGACGATGGAGATCAGACGATGCGGATGAAACAGGGAATGGCCATCGAGACGACATAGAGTGAGGAGCCTCCCCGTGCACATGCAGCTGCTCCTGGTGCTCGTTCATGGACGGCGTGCGGTGCGCGGCAAAAGGCATCTGCATGGCGAGCAAGTTCGCGTGGGCCACCCAGCTGCTGTGCGTCTCGCAGGAAAGGGCGTGAGAGAATGCCGCGCGGTTTCGACCCCGCGGGAAACAAACCATGCCAATAACAATAAACGCAACCAAAGAAAACCAGAGAAACTGACAGCATGGCCCCTTGGAAGTAACGCTGCCACGACAAGAGCAGGAAGGAGGGGGGCGGGACGGAGAGGAGAGCGACGGAAATTAAATGAAGGAGGATGCGACGGGGGAGAAGGCGCGAGGGGGGGAAGAACGAGAAGTGCACGACGGCCTTAGGCAAAAAAGAAACGAAGCCTTCGCCGAGCCGTCGTTGAAGCTGCGGCGGTAGCCGCACAAGAAGCCCCCCTTGCGCCCGATGGCGAAACCCTCGAGGCGCGCCCTGCGGATCATGTCGCGCTCGCGGTCGCTGTCGCCCTGGGCTCCGGGGCGGGGCGAGAGAATGGCGCGGGGGGGTGGTCCGATCAAGCCCAACCCCTCCGCGGGGCACGGAGGGGGCGGGAGGGGTTCAGACGAGGGCGGCGAAGCAGAGGGAGGCGACGAAGTGAGCTTGTGAGGATGCCAAGGGGGAGGGCAACGATATCACGCCGATACCCCGATGGGGAATGGGGGGGGGGGGGGAGCACGGGGACGAAGAGAGACATATACGGGGCGACCGACGCGGGGAGGAACATCGATACGACAACGGGGAGCTTGGAATGGGAGAGATGGATATCGAGAGAAGCGATCCATATGAAGCAGACATGAGAAGAGGATGAAGACTGAGGTTAGGGCGCGGCGCTTTGTTCCACAGGGGGTCCTCGATGAGCGGCCCAGCGATGAAGTCGGCCCACTGGAGCGACATGGCGCAGCAGCCGCGGCGGCGAAGCCCGCTGAGGTGAGGAAGGGGGGGCTGCGTCGAGGGTGAGGAAGGGCGAGCGAGGCGGCGGCCTCGAGGGCGACGCAGCGGCGAACGCCGCGGGAAGAGGCGACGACGAGCGCCTGCAAGAGGCGCCACGGCGCGACGCGGCACGCCTTGAAGCCAAAAACAGATGCACCAAGCCGCCGTCGCCGACGCAGCTTTCGGGAAGGGTTGCGAAGAGAGGAGAGGACCGATTCTGGAAGAGCGAGGCGATAATATTGGAGTTCTGATGACACCCAATCGAGCAACAATGAATGAGTGAGAGACCGATCGATCGAGCGTAGAGGGAGGAGGGGGCTAGAAAGAGCGAGGCAGCACAGAGAGCCAAGCAACTCGCTCCTGCATCCCACGGCTTCGCGAGCGCGTGCACCTGGCCCGAGACGGCGCCCTTGGCGCGGTCGACCTCGCGCGCGGGAAAGGCCGCCAAGAGGGTGGGTTGGGGGGGGCATTCCATTATCCTCCTCGGTCTCCTTGCCCGTCTCCTCCTCATCGCTTTCCTCATCCACCCTCCTGCCCTCATTAACTATGTCCATTCTACCCCCTTCGTCCTCCTCTCCTCATTCGCCTCCTCATCATCCTCTTCGACGTCGCCATCATCGCTCCACCCCCACCCTCCCCGCGCATCCCTCATCCATTCCTCGTTCTCCGTCAACCCGCACCGTTCCGACCGACGCCCCATCTCTTCCGCTCGCACTCCTCCCCTCGCCCCCCGCCTCATCATTCACTTCCTCCTCCTGGTCGCTCGATAGATGCCGACGCTTCACAATCAATGGAAATTAGATGGTGACCCTTCCTCCTCATCCGCATCCGCCCCATCCTTCCCCTAAACCTTATCATCAGTATCATCGGCGCCCACCCCTCCTCATCCACCTCCTGCGTCGCCCTCCTCGCCCTCTCTGCCAACTGCGGCGCGGCCTTCTCGTCGTCGCTGGCGTCGGCAGCCTTCGATGCCAGCAACACCTCGAAGACGCAGTGCGGCTCGCGGAACGCGAGCTTCTCGCCCTCGAAGCAGCCCCCGAAGAAGCCGGCGCCGCGGTTGAGAAGCCCGCGGTCCCTGATGCACTTCAACAGGAACTTCGCGAAAATGTCCTTCTGCTGCATGTCGCCACTGATGGCGAAGTTCCACGGAAGGCCTCGCTTGCGCCGAGCGCGGCGACGCGACGAGCCGACGGCGGGATCACGAGGGGAGAGCAGGCAGGGGAGAAGAAGGGGCGGGGCGAGGAAGGGGAGGAGGAGGAGGAGGAGGGGGGGAGGGAGAAGGAGGAGGCGACAGAAGATGGAGGAGGGTGGAGGAGAAGATGAGCGGGAAGAGGAGGACGTCATGGAAGAGGGCGGATGAGAGACGGAGCGACGGGGGCTGGCCCAGAGGAGGCGGCGGCGCGGGGCAGAGCAGGGGGGGGGCCAGATGGCAAAGTCGAAGACGAAGGGGGCGAAGGAGGGGGGGGTAATATCGAGCATGCGAAGGAGACGGAGGGCGCAGGGGAGGGCGATATAAAGAGAAAGAGAAGCAGAAACATAGAAATACATAGATAGAGATCATAAGCAGTGATAGAGAGAGAGGAGGGGGGAGAAAGAGAGGTGGATGCGCAACGACATATAGCATGCGCGAGGGGCTCATCGGGGGAGGAGGATGAGTGAGAACAGCCTCATGAGGAAAATGGTGAGAGAACGGACGAGGAAAATGCAGAGATCGGGAGGAATCGGCGGCCTCGGGCTTTTCGAATCGAGGGGGGTCAAGGAGGGAAGCACCACCGCCCCCCTAACCACCCCCCCAACACGTTCCTCCACCACCCACCTCCAGGATCGCGCCACATCTATCACCCATCGCCAATGCCGTCGCTTCCTGGCGCTGCTGCTAATGATGCTGCTGCTCCTCCTCGTCCAGGCCCCCCGTCCTCACGGTTATCCCCATCCCCATCCTTCCCCCCCCCCTCCTCCTCCTGCCCCCCCTCCCAACTCCACATTCTCGCCCCCCCCCCTCTCCCCCCCATCGCAGCGCGAAGAGAGACAGATAGAAGCGCTGACCGATCAAGTACGTCGCGATCGCCTTCTGGCTGGCAACGCTGGCGCGCACGCGCTCGGCCGCGCCCGCTGGAAACTTGCGGGTGCTGGCCTTCTCGTAGACGGCCATCGTCGACGCAGCCTCGACGTCGGACAAGTGCTTGACCGCGCGGTCGAACTTCTTGTCCTCCGTCATCTGCTGGGCCACGGCGGAGCTCACCCGCGACTTCTCCCTGCCGATGCCGCTGATCTCCTCGACGTCCTTGGCAACCATGACCTCCACGGAGTCGATCTTGTCGCTGCGCTGGCTTTTTTATATATTTTTTTTTTTTTTTAAAAAAAAAAAAAAAAAAAAAAAAAAAAAAAAAAAAACGCAACCGCGCGCGCGCGAACGCTGCGAGTCCGTCACCGACGACGCGCACACCGCAGAGAAGAATAACACCGCGAAACGCCACGACATGAGACGAGACGCGAACCCGCGATGCAACACACGACAGACGAAAGTAAGAGACACAACGGATAATAAATATCAAACTCCACGCAACTACTCCTTACCGTGAACCCCTCGACTCCGATCGTCCTGACCGCCGTCGTTGCCGCCATCACCTGCCTCATCGCGTGCGTCGCCGTCGCTGTCATCATCGTCGACTTTACCCCCACCGTCGCGGGCGGAGGAGGAGGGGGAAGACGAGGAGGAGGAGGAGGGGATGGGGTGGAGGAGGACGTCCTCCTCGCGGACGTCGCCGACATCGCCAACGAAGAGAGAAGGCGAGGAAGCGAAGTGGAGGAAAACAATATGGCGGAGGAAGGGGGGGAAGGAACTCGGAGGAGGGAGAACCACACGACAAATGCAACAATCAAGCGGAACAACGGAAAGAACAAAAAAACATCCTTCAGCAACTCATCGACGACCCCCTTGACCTTCTGAAGGCGCTTCGCGAGGATCTCGTGCTGCGGGCCGTCGCCCTTGGGATCCTGGCGGCACGCGTGATGTAAAAAAGCCATGCTCCCCACCATCGCCCCTGCCCCCCCCCTCCTTCTACTCCAGACACCTCATATGGCACCGATTCCCTCCACATGCACATCCAACCGCCCATCCACTAGCGGCGGCTTCTTGCCCACCAGCATGGCCGCGAGACCCCGATGGGCGGGCGTCGCCGCCGCCGCGGCGGCCTTGGGCGCCATCGCCCCAGGCCGAGGCGAGCGCGAGGGGGCCGGGCCCGAGCCTCCTCGGAAGCCCCGCTGAAGCCAAAAGGGCTGCAGGACGACACGAAGCGTCGCAGCAACGCAGCGCAACGCCAAACGCAACGCAACGCAAGGCAACGCAACGCAAGGCAACGCACCGCAAAGCAACGCCGATGCAACGCACCGCAAAGGCAACGCAAAGGCAACGCAACAGCAACGCCAAGGCAACGCAACGCAACGCAACGCAAAGGCAACGCAAGGCAACGCAACGCAATGCAACGCAACGCCCAACGCAACGCAACGCAACGCCCAAGGCAACGCAACTCAACGCAACGCAAAGCCCAACCCACAGAGCACCTAGCGGCGGCGCCCACAGCTCTGGGCACGATGGGCGACAGTCGGGGCCCCAGGTGCTGTCATCGGGGGGGGGGGGGGGGGGATATCCTGTTGTGAGGTCCGCTCGGCGCGCGAGCGCCGCTGCGCAGAACTCCAGGGATCCGCCACTCGGCGACCCCGCCCGCGCCATCTGCTCGAGCCCGTCCGCGCGCGCCCGAGGCTGGCCTTGAGCCAAAATGGCTACGGATGCTCCTGTGTGTTCTGCCGTGCTCCTATGTGTTCTGCCGTGCTCCTGTGTGTCCAGTGCGTTTGCCGTGTTCCTGCGTGTTCTGCCATGCTCCTATGTATTCTGAATGTTCTGCTGTGCTCCTCGTGCTCCTGTGTGTTCTGCTGTGCTCCTACGTGTCCTGCCGTTCTCCTGTGTGATCTGTCGTGTTCCCGTGTGCTCTTTGGGTTCTGCCGTGCTCCTTATGCATCTGCGTTCTGCCGTGATCATGTGTGTTCTGCCGTGCTCCTGTGTGTTCTGCCGTGCTCCTGTGTGTCCAGTGTGTTTGCCGTGTTCCTGCATGTTCTGCCGTGCTCCTATGTATTGTGAATGTTCTGCTGTGCTCCTCGTGCTCCTGTGTCTTCTGCTGCGAGAGAACACACAAGAGCACGACAGAACACGCAGATGCATAAGGAGCAGGGCAGAACCCAAGGATCACACGGGAACATGACAGATCACACAGGAGAGCGGCAGAGCGTCGTGCTCCTGTGTGTTGGTTGGTTGGTTGGTTGGTTGGAGGGGCCGTAAAGGCAAGTCAGCGAACGCGCGTTGGGGTCACTCTGGGCCACCCTCCAAAAACCGAGGGGGCCTCAGTGGGCGAACCCTCCCCGAAAGGCCGAGGCGGGGCAGGGCCCGAGGGCCCCACGGGCCGCCACTCCAGCCACCTCCAGGCCTCGTCAAGCCTGGGCAACGAGGGCTCCAGGCTCGGAACACTTCACTGAGAGTGCGCAGTCGACTGCAAAGAGATGTAACGACGTACACAATCAGATGCAGGAAGCCACTCACGTGACAGAGAGAGTGCGCCCTCAACAATATCGCAATGCGTGAGAGAACACACCCAAATACAGGAGGCCACTCACTCAGAAGAGGAAGCGATGTCCGAACCAGCAGGGAGACACACGAGGCAGCCGCACCTTACCGCGTGCTCGAGTCGACCCTGCGCTGCAATTGGTCGGCGATGTCCTGCACCGTCTGCCAACCGGCCCTGGCGAGCAGCAAGTCGGACTCGGCCGAGCTAGGAAGCGAGACACCGAACCTCTTCTCGAGCATCTCCACGACCCGAGCGGCGTTCTTCACGCAGCCGCCGAGAGAAAGGAAGGCCGAGGAGCTGGACACCGTGCTCCCGATGAGCCGAAGCTGCGTGGCCAGGACGCAGGCGACCACACGTTCCGTGGACAAGGCCTGACGCCCGATCTTCACGCACTGCACGGATCCCTCCGACCCGCCGTCGTCCCAGTTCACGCTGCGCTGCCGCCTCTGCTCGGCATCGTCGTACCCGTCCACGTCGCGCACCTCGCCCTCATCGCACTCGGACGGCTCGCGGCTGCGCTGCTCGGCCCTGAGCGTCGGGAAGAGCGGGGTGGCAACCAGCTCCGCCGCCCGCTGGCGCGCAACAGGCTCGGCGCAGGCCACTGCGGAGCCGCTCAGGGCCACCTCCGACTCGGACCAGTCGCCCCCGCCGCGCTCAGGAGCCTCCTCGGGCTGCACGGTCTCCGCGAGCTTCCAGCCCGCAGACAAGCCATGCCCGAACGCCCGCGCCTGAGCCTCGGCCCCGGCGTCGCCGTGAAGCCACACGCCTGGGGCCATGCCACCAATGTGCGGCTGGGCGGGCGGCTCCGCAGTGGCCACTTGGCCGCGGCGCCTCTCCTTCAGCCCGTCCTCCAGCTCCTGCTCGCTGCCAACCGTGCTGAGGCTGCAGCCGCTGCCGTCGCCCTCCTGCGGCCCAGAACCTACCGGTGCAGCCTCGGCGCGGCGGCGCCGACGGCGGTGGCCGCGGGGCCTGCCGCCTGCCTCCGCCTCGGCGCCGGCCGCTCCGACGGCAGCAGGGGCCCGCACAACAGGCGCCCCCGATTTGGCCACGGCCCGAGGCGGCCCGAGGTCGGGCGCGGCCTGCACCGAGCTCACAGCTGCCTCGCCTGCCGCCGGGGGCGGGTCCGCCGCGCGGGCCGCGCATCGGCCGCCGCGCTGCGCGCCCTGCGGCCGAGAGAGGGCCTCCTGCAGGACCTCCACGCCCTTGCCGAGGTCGACGTGCGCGCCGACGTTGCGCAAGGCGCGGTCCCTGCCGCAAGGCTGCGCGCCCCGCATCTGCTGGCGCATGGCCGGCTTCATGGCGGCCTGACGCATGGCGAGCTCGAGGTCCTCCTCGGCGCACGCCGCGTCGCCGCCGTCCAGCAGCGCCCAAACCGTGCGCACAGCTGCGGCCACGGCTGCCGCGACTACCTGCCTGGAGCCGCCGCCTGCCGCTGCTCCGTGCGCAGCTCCGTGGACGGTGGCCTTCAAGAGCTCGGCAGCGCCTGCCAGCTCCTCGGCACCGCCCGACCGCAGCCCCATGCTCGCACCGCCGCGGCAGACGACCGAACGGGCAGTGCAGCAAAAAGGCGTGAGCCAAAATGGCTACGGATGTGCTCCTGTGTGTTCTGCAGTGCTCCTGTGTGTTCTGCCGTGCTCCTGTGTGTCCAGTGTGTTTGCCGTGTTCCTGCGTTTTCTGCCGTGCTCCCATGTATTATGAATGTTCTGCTGTGCTCCTCGTGCTCCTGTGTGTTCTGCTGTGCTCCTACGTGTTCTGCCGTTCTCCTGTGTGATCTGTCGTGTTCCCGTGCGCTCTTTGGGTTCTGCCGTGCTCCTGTGTGTTCTGCCGTGCTCCCGCGCGTTCTGCCGTGCTTCTGCGCGTTGGTTTGCCGTGATCCTGCCCATGCTCTGAAGATGTCTCAGGCGAAAAGTTTAATGTTAACATGCACGGTGTTAAATCAACCTTTTCAATATCTCATGTGTTTCGAAGATGTCACAGGCGATAGCCCCATTTTCATAGGTGTGTTATATTCGCGACTTGCCTTGTCCGGTGGATGTCTCAAGGGAAACGCCTGGTTGTGTAAAAGGCGATGGTGCGAACAACTTATTGTTTGAGGGTATCTCAAGCGAAATTCGCATGTCGAGGACTCTCGAGGGCGCTCTTGGAGTCATGTTGGGCCTCGTTTGGGGCGTGTGTGGGACCGTCTCGATACCTTAAAAAGTGATGCTGGTGCGATGTCACGCACATCTCTTGTTTGAGGATATCCATCGCGAAATCGTAATTTTTAGAAGACTGGCCTGGGCCGTCTGGAAGCCTTTTCGAGAGCGAGTCCAAGACGATGTCAGAACAGCAGTTTTCAAAACGATACTGTTGTATTGTTTCATGTGTTGAGGATGTCCCTAACGAAATCGTCAATTTCGGCAGTCATCAGGGCGCTCTTGGAGTCGTCGTTGGGTCCTTTTTGGGCTCTCATGCTTCATCGTGAAGCACTTCAAAAAAGATGTCAAGACGATATTGAGAATATCTCATTTTATCGAAGATGTCCCCAACGAAATGCAAATGGTCTGCCGTTTTCGCTGTTCTGGTCCGCCGTGCTGCCGCTCATGTTTCTGAGGACGCCCCTAGCGAAATCACAGTTTTCAACATGAGAGGTAGTAATACACCTCCGTCGACACCTCATTTGGGCTAGGATGTCTCAGGCGAAACTCGTGTTGTTACAGATTTGCGAATTTCGCGGGTCTCAGTTGTTCGAGGATGTCTCGAGCGAAACGCGTGTGCTTGCTAAACGCGATGTTGCGAAGATATCATATTCATAAGGATGTCTCAAGCGAAGTCGCCATTCGGGGGGATCCGCTAACCCTCACTCCCCTCCTCCTCCTCCTCCTCCTCCTCCTCCTCCTCCTCCTCTCCCTCCACGGCGCCAAACAGATGAGACTTGCGGATGCCTACTCCGCACGGAAGTCATATCCGACCACTGGAGGCCTCCAAGCTTTTGAGAACTGGTCAGTCCTCAAGTCCCCCCGCGGGTTAAAAAAATACAGCGCAGGCCAACCCACAAGAAACCTCACACAAGAAGCCCAACCATGAGACCCCAGGACCTCCGTTAATTTTTGGTGTGGGGACGTCACGCTCTACATAGCAAAACCATCGAAACCAAAGAAACCCAGGGCACCCTGGAGGCAAGCAAGCTGTTTCTTGGCATGGGTCTCCATTGTAAGCGTTCAAGGGTGCGGTCCAAGACGATCTCGGAGAGTTTCGTGGACCGTCGCGACGCCGTCCTTGGGTCTTGAGGCCGTCGAGGGCCATGTTCGAACGCTCTTGGGCAATCGTGGGCTCCCTGTGGCCCCTCTCGGGACCCGTTTTGGGGCCGCCATGCTATAATGTTATACCGCCCTCCCCTCCTAGTCACGTTTCCTTGTAAGCGCTGCCCCCTGCCACCAGTGCTTGGGCGCCCGAGACGCTTGCCAGCGAAACACCAGGGGGTCGGCGGATGTGGCGCAAGCCTGTGGAATCTAGAGTTGCGAGTTCCTACCATGGTGACCCTTGCCGCCACGAGCTCACAAGTGCAAGCGCCACAAGCTTCTGCAGGTAAGTCGGAGACTTCACGGGGGCATAGAAGCCACGACTGTGCTCGGCTGGCACACGCGAACGGATATGGGAGACAAGGAAAGTTGATACGAGCGAGGAAAAGGAGAATAGGAAGGAGAAGGGCACTAGGCCTCGCCTTCTGGCTTGGCGGTTCTGAGATTGCGCCCGCGCACACGCAGTATGGACTCGACCTCGGCGATTGTGGGCACGGCTGGGGTCTGCACCCATTCCCAGCCCCAATCCTCGAGTGCCTAGCTGTCTCTGATGTTCATGCCCGCGAGCTTCCAGACGAACGGGTAGTTCATGCCGCTGGGGGGGGTCCACTCGCGTGGGTTGATGATTGGCCACCACTTGCGGAAACGGCGCGAGCTAGCAGTGCAGGACGAGCCCTGCCACTGTGGGTGCGTGGCCTCGGAGAGTCCGAAGAGCTTCTCGCCAGTGGGCTCCAATTCTGCCGCTGCAGCCAGCCATGCGCCAGGAGACGAGGGGGCCGATATGGCTGCGCTCTAGAGTTGGCAGCGCGCCCGTTTGGAACAGGTCAAGACAATAACAGGCTAGGGGTGTAGGTCTGTGAGGACTGGAAAAGAAGGGACAGAGGAACCCAGCAGCATGCAAACCCTGGTGCCGTGAGGTCCCTCAAGGGAAGGCTCGCGTCAGAGACCACGTCCAGATCCACGAAGACCCTGGCGCCGTGCGGCCCCTCAGTGGGAGGGCACACGTCAGATATCAGGAGAGGGGTAAGATTGCCCAGGCTGAGAAGCGGAGAAAGTGCGAAACCAAACGAGGTCTTGAACATGTAAGCCATAGCCATGGGCCCGGCACGTCGCCCCCTAGCTTGTCCAAGGGCGACATGCGAGGAGGGGTTCCTGTGCGCAAGAAGCGGCCAAAAAACCCAAAGCGCATGGCACCGAACATCGGAGGAAGAGGGGGTCTGCAAACTGTAGCCAGCACGAAGGCATCATGCTCCACTGTGCTGTCGTACCCGGGCAGCTTATGTAAGGAGCCTCCTGGCGCATGCGCATGGAGTCCCGTGCGTAGTAAGGGGGAGGAAGCAGGGAGGGAGGGAGTGGAGCGAGGGCGGGAGAGAGGGACGAGGGAGGACGGGGAGGAGGGAGATGAAGGGAGAGGAGAGAGGGGGGGAGAGAAAGCGAGACAGAGGGTGGGAGGAGGAGGAGGAGGAGGAAGAGGAGGAGGAGGAGTGTGGGATACAGGGAGTAGCACCGAGGAGAAGTGGGGAGGTCATGGTCCTCATGATTATCCTCATCGTCCTTATCCTTCTCATGATCATCCTCATCGATCTGCCCCCCTGATCCTACTCCTCCTCATCGCCCGCATGCTCCTTGTCCTCCTCCTCCTCCACCTCCTCCTCATCCTCCTCCGCCTCCTCCTCCTCCTCCTCTTCCTCCCCCTCGTCATACTCATCCTCATCATCAGAAGCATCATCATCATCGTCATCATCCCCGCCGTCGTCGACGTCGTCGTCGCCATCCGTTTCTTCCTCCTCCTCCTCCTCCGCCTCCTCCCCCTCCTCAACAACATCATCATCATCATCATCATCATCATCATCATCATCATCATCATCATCAGCATCAGCATCAGCATCAGCATCAGCATCAGCAGCATCATCATCATCGTCGTCAGCAGCATCATCAGCATCATCAGCAGCAGCAGCATCATCACCACCATCACCATGACCACCAAAATCACATTACTCAACATCACCCGCAACATCATCATCATCATCATCACCACCACCATCATCATCATCATCATCATCACCATCATCATCATCACCATCATCATCATCACCATCATCATCATCATCATCATCATCATCATCATCATCATCATCCCTGTCTCGTCACCTCCTCGTCACCTTCTCTTCCTGCTCGTCCTCACTATCCGGATCCCTTGCTCCCCCTCCATGCCCCTTGCCGCCGGACGTAAACCTCGTGGACGTTGAACCACGATGCACGCTGAAGACTATGTCACGGCGCAGAGCTGCAGCAGCAAAGGAGAACTGAGGGAGCGAAGGAGGGAGAGATGATGCTGATGATGATGATGATGATGAAGATGATGATGATGATAATGATGATGATGGTGGTGGTGATGATGATGATTATGATGGTGATGGGGATGGGGATGGGGATGATGATGACGATGATGATGATGATGAGGATGAGGATGATGATAATGCTGCTGATGCTGATGCTGATGCTGATGATGATGATGATGATGATGATGATGATGATGATGATGATGATGATGATGATGAATGAGGAGGAGGGTAATGATGATGATTATGATGGCAACGATGATGATGACAACGATGATGATGACGCTGATGATGCTGCTGATGCTGTTGATGCGGGTGATGATGATGAGGATCCTGTTGATGCGGGTAATGATGATGCTGATGATGATGATGGTGCGGATAATGATGATGGTGATGATGACGATGATGTTGATGGTGATGATGATGCTGATGATGACGATGATGATGGTGATGATGCTGATGATGCTGATGCTGATGATGATAGTGCTGTTGATGATGATGATGATGATGATGATGATGATGATGATGATGCTGCTGATGATGGTGCTTATGATTATGATCGACCGTAGTTAAGGCAGGCCAGTTCGCAGCACAGTCGGCTGCTGATTTGTCAGTGGCGTGCAGGGCTGCGGCAACGGCGGCTCGCTGCTGGTCAGGCGTCAGCTGGTCCCCATGGGCCACTGCAGCGTTCGCCGTATGGTACGTCTGGAAAGCGAGCACGGTCAGTCGCAACGCGCCAGCACGCGAGAACGAGCAGCTCGCACAATTGCAATCGTTGTCGGCCCCGATGCCGAGACAGGTGAGCGGAATGGAGGGGAGGCCAAGGCGGGGGCGCAGCACGGGACAGGTGAGGTAATGATACATAGTCAGACTGCGGACAACCAAACAGGCAGTCGACTTCCCCGCGGAGATGCGTTCGACGGCTCGTTGTCCATCCGCCAGCCAGGGTCCTCAGGATGACCGCTGCCAAGCGAGCTTGAGTTTCTTCATGGTCGAATGACACTCCTCCCACAGCTCGCACACCGTCCAGACACCGAAGCATGGAGCCCCCATGCGTGGAGGCGCTTGGAGAGAGTGATGCCACATGTGATATGATAAATGCTGACGCGCAGGAAAATGATGAGTGTCCTCTGCAGCGTGGGCTTCTTGACAACTGCATGGTGACTATGCCGGTGAGAATTAGGAGGAGGAGGAGGAGGAGAAGGGGGAGGACAGGGAGGAACGAGGGAGGAGGAACAGTAGGAGGGGGCGTCATGGAGGAAGGGGAAGGAGGAGGAGACGAAGACATAAAAAGGAGGGGGGAGGAGGGTGTGCGGGAGGATGGGGAAGGAGAAAGAGGCAAGGCAGGAGAGGAAGGCAGAATAGGAATCGGAAAAGATAGCGAACACAAGCATGAACAAACAGAGGACGAACACGGAGAGAAGAGGGAGCGGGAGGGGCAGATGAAGGGGAAGGTGAAGTAGATGCGAGGTGGGGAGGCGGAACAGGATGAGGAAGATGGAGGGGAAACGGGAGAGAAGAGAGGGGGAGGGGGAGACTTCGGAGGGAAGGGGGAGGAAAGATCGGAAAAGGCGGGGAAGGGGGGTCGGGATCAGGAGGGGGGAGATGGAGAAGGGGGGGGGATGAGGAGGAGGAGGAGGAGGAGGAAGAGGAGGATGACAGCAGAGGAGGAGAAGCAAACGACGAATAGCAAGAAACGTCAGGATGAAAGACAAGGCAGAGGAGGAGGAGGAGGAGGAGGAGGAGGAGGAGGAGGAGCATCAGCAGAAGGAGCGACATACATCTCTACTG
Source organism: Prorocentrum cordatum (assembly GCA_963575745.1). NCBI lineage: Eukaryota > Dinophyceae > Prorocentrales > Prorocentraceae > Prorocentrum > Prorocentrum cordatum. Next base: position 403,439 of record CAUYUJ010014252.1, on the reverse strand, counting down.
AGAACAAGGGAATGTCGGCAGGCGAGCGCGACCGACATCAGAGCCGCGCAGAAGCACGCAGGTGGGTGAGAGTGGGAGCGGGAGGAAAATGAGGTGAGGTATGGATGAGGCCAACGAGGACGAGCACGAAGGAGGAGACTCTGCTTCACTCTTCGAGCCATTGGCTCCGCCTCGCGAGACGAATAACTCACTCGGCCTCGCCGCAGCCCTGGCCAGTGACAAGCCAGCTCTGCGCCGCCTCCCACTTCTCTCGCCCGCCAGCAGATATTGAGCACTGGAAGATCTGACAGAGCGCCGAGGCAATGTACGATTCGTCGTCACTCTTCCTGGAATGCTCGAACAACCGCTCTTAGACAAACGTATGATTCGTCGGGCCGCATTTGTTTGTCATGAAGCGTTGCCTAGGCGACGCATTGCTTCAGGCCGCTGCTCCTCCATCAAATACTGTTCGCGCTGGCTCGCACCACAAAATGTCCGCCGCTTCGCACTGTGAAGATCAAATTGCGCACAGCAGGTGGCTTGCCGAAATGGTCACCTGTATGGTCAATGAGATCGTTTCCCATAAACTGCTGTCCGCCCAGACGGACGCTCAAATAGGGGACAAACCAAACTGGCCACCAGAATAGCCGCCAGAATGTCTGCCCATTACCACATTCAGGGTAAACGCCGCCATGGTATCCCCGCTTTGCCTGGAATCCCCGAGAGGGCGGATGAATGGGCTCGAATGTGCTGGGTGGAACTCAGTGCGAGCAGCATGACCGTCGGGCCCATGCCGAGCCAACGAAAAACCGAGCTGCGAAAGCAATTGAGTAACGAGCTGATCGCTGCCCACCGCGGTCTTACATGATGCCGGTTGGCCGCCGCACAAGCCCAACCACAAGGTCGGCACACCAAATAACCCGGCCAGGGAAATGCTTCCACATGTTCTCAATATTGAGGCCCACTACCTCCCATCTGTGCTGGTTACCAGAGTTATGCCACAGATACCACGCCAGACTATGCTGATCTACCCTACAATAATGGTCTCCCGAGCGCCACTCAGCGGGCGACCTTTCAGTTATTTCTGCATTGTGACGAACGAGTGACAGAGCCCAACATCACCTGCGCACCTTCCACATGGTGTGCAGCGACATGCACTGTACCTGCCTTGCCTGCGTAGGACGTCCAGTGCTAGGCTCATCGCTCGGACGCTTAGACCGGACAGACAGCTAAACATTCACAAGCATTCCGGAACCGTGTGAGGGGTGTGCCAAAATGGGCGTCGGGCGCATGCGGCCTGTGCCACTGGGGCCTTCGGTGAAACTCCCTATGGGGCCACGAACCGTGTGAGGGGTGTGCCAAAATGGGTGGCGGTCCCCGCATGCAAAACCTGCAGCTGGGGCCTTCGATGGAGCTCCCTGTGGGGCCACGATCCTCGTGAGGGGTGTGCCTGAATGGGTGGCGGTCCCCACATGCAGACCCTGCCGCTGGCGCCTTCGGTGGAGCTCCCTGTGGGGCCACGATCCTCGTGAGGGGTGTGCCTGAATGGGTGGCGGCCCCCGCATGCGGACCCTGCCGCTGGGGCCTGGGGTGGAGCTCCCCGTGGGGCCACGATCTTCTTGAGGGGTGTGCCAAAATGGGTGGCGGTCCCCGCATGCGGACCCTGCCGCTGGGGCCTTCGGTGGAGCTCCCTGTGGGCCCCCATCCTCGTGAAGGGTGCCAAAATGGGTGGCGGTCTCCGCATGCGGACCCTGGCGCTGAGTCCTTCGGTGGAGCTCCCTGTGAGGCCACGATCCTTATGAGGGGTGTGCCAAAATGGGTGGCGGTCCCCGCATCAACTCCCTGTGGGGCCACGATCCTCGTGAGGGGCATATCAAAATGGGCGGCGGTCCCCGCATGCGGACCCGACCGCTGTGGCCTTCGGTCCCTGTGGGGCCACGATCCTTGTGAGGGGTGTGCCAAAATGGGTGGCGGTCCCCGCATGCAGCCGTTGTCACTGAGGCCTTCGGTGGAGCTCCCTGTGAGGCCACGATCTTCGTGAGGGGTGTGCTCAAATGGGTGGTGGTCCCCGCATGCAGACCCTGCTGCTGGGGCCTTCGGTGGAGCTCCCTGTGGCCCCCCATCCTCGTGAGGGGTGTGCCCAAATGGGTGGCGGTCCCCGCATGCGGACCCTGCCGCTGGTGCCTTGGGTGGAGCTCCCTGTGGGGCCACGATCCTCGTGAAGGGTGTGCCAACATGGGTGGCGGTCCCCACATGCAGACCCTGCCGCTGGCGCCTTCGGTGGAGCTCCCTGTGGGACCACGATCCTCGTGAGGGATGTGCCAAAATGAGTGGCGGTCCCCGCATGCGGGTCTTGCCGCTCGGGCCTTCGGTCCCTGTGGGGCCGCGATCCTCGTGAAGTGTGTGCCAAAATGGGTGGCGGTCCCCGCATGGGGACCCTGCCGCTGGCGCCTTCGGTGGAGCTCCCTGTGGGGCCACGATCTTCGCGAGGGGTGTCCCCATATGGGTGGCGGTCCCCGCATGCGGACCCTGCCGCTGGGGCCTTCGGTGGAGCTCCCTGTGGGGCCACGATCTTCGTGAGGGGTGTGCCAGAAATGGGTGGCGGTCCCCGCATGCGGACCCTGCCGCTGGGGCCTTCGGTTGAGCTCCCGGTGGGGCCACTATCTTCGTGAGGGGTGTGCCAAAATGGGTGGCGGTCCCCGCATGCGGACCCTGCCGCTGGGGCCTTCGGTGGAGCTCCCTGTGGAACCACGATCCTCATGAGGGGTGTGCCAAAATGGGTGGCGGTCTCCGCATGCGGGTCTGGCCGCTGGGGCCTTCGGTGGAGCTCCCTGTGGAACCACGATCCTCATGAGGGCTGTGCCAGAAATGGGTGGCGGTCCCCGCATGCGGACCCTGCCGCTGGGGCCTTCGGTGGAGCTCCCTGTGAGGACACGAACCTCGTGAGGGGTGTCCCCAATTGGGATCTGCATGCGGAGAGGAGAGGCAAGGGATGTGAGGAGGGAGGGGGAGGAGTGAGGAGGAGGTGATGCGGGGCGCTGTTTCTTCAAAACGAGGACCCAACACCACAGGTTGGTGGGGGAAAAACATGCCTTGGTAACCCAGCTGCTTTGTAGAAAGGTCGGTGGAACAATTCGGGCAACCATTAGTGTTACCAAACTGTTGCGCCTCACTCTGGGCGACAAACCTCCTGGCCCAAAATACCGGATTGGGGCTACCATTTTGGCGACTACTCCGGCAACCGTTAGGAAGCCACTTCCGAGCAGCAAGGACTGCGCATGGGATTCTGTGCTCCTGCTAGGAATCGGCGGCGAGCCGGGGGGGGAAGTGATAAGGAGAAGGCCTCCTCAGGAAGCGGCGGGGCTTCTCAGAAGCCGTTGCGCCCTCTGAAAAAACGTTCTGTGTCCTCGGGGAAGGCTTGGAACTTCCCATGAGGCCATGGGACTTCAGGGCCTTCTGAAAAGGCCCGCCCCTTGTCACTTACCCCCGGGCTCGCCGCCGAAGAACACCGTGAGTGTCGCTTCGCAGCACCTGGCCAGCAGGCTACGATGTGCACCTGGCGCAATCGGCACGACCGATTGCAACGGAAGGAGGGGCGCAAAGGAGAAGAAGGTAACGCCGAGGAGAGGGATGGGAAGTGGCAGGAGAGAAACGCGTAAGAGGAGGGGGGGGAAGAACGTGACGAGGGGGTGGGGAGGGAGGAGGCAATTGCTCTGGCGATGCACGAACGCGTGGCACTGCAAAAGACCAACCTGCGCACTGTGCCAGGGACGCGAGCGGCTGAACACAACCGCGCTGGAAAATATCAATACCCTGACAGGCCCTCCTACTGCGAGCATTCGAAGAGGAGAAAACAAACATAAACATAAACTTTTGGCTCTCCGCGTGGACTTCTTGGATTCGCGCTGGACCAGCGCGCCAGGGACGGCGCCGGAGGCGCCGCCGGGGGGCCCAGGCGCGGTTCCAAGAAATCCGCACGGAGCGCCAAGAGTTTATCTCTATGTGGTTCTTGTTCTTCTTCGAAACATCGACAGCTCAGACTCTACCGCCCAAGATCTGATAGACTCAGGCCTCGAACCACTGCATCCTTTCGAGGAACCGCGTCGTGCAGCCTGGCTTCAATCAACGGCGTCCCCCGCACCGCGGGCACTGCAGCATCAAGAGCTGCAGCCGGCTGTTGCTGGGATTGCCGTGGTCAACTTGGCGCATGGATGCGCCGAGGTCTCCTCCTCATCATCATCATACCCATGGTCATACTGGGTGTTCCTCCGCGCGGATCCGAACAATAGACCACGAGGCAACTGGACCCCACCAACACCACCACCACCATCACAACTTCCACCTGCTCCTCCTCCTGCTCCTGCTCCTGCTCATGCCCCTCCTCCTCCTCCTCCTCCTCCTCCTCCTCCTCCTTCTCCTCGCCGCGTCAAGCGCCACGGCCGACTCGCCGCGTCGCACGCTAGGCGTTGGCCGTCACACGATCTACCTCTCGAGCTTCGAGTTGTTGCAGCACACGGAGGCGTCCAGCGTGGTCTTCTCGGTGCCGTCGGCGGCCCTGACGAAGCCCTTCTCCAGCACGCCGTCGAGCACGGCGGTGTCCTGCACCACGATCTTGGACTGGCTGAGGGTGCCCGTGTCTTTGCCAGCCGCCTTCATCTTTTCCACCTGCTCCTCTAGAAGGACACAAGACGACACAAACAAGCATGAACCTCAGGAGACCCGCGCGGATCTCTTGGATCGGCGCGGGAGTTCCCTGGCGGCGCCCCTGGCGCCCCCCTGGCGCGCTCCGCGCGCCAGGGAGGGGTGTCCCAGCCCAGATCCAAGAAATCAGTGCGGAGCTTCGGTTGTAATCCTATCATTGGATTGCTAATATGTTGAACAGGTATGAACATGCTATAAAGTTGGACATTATTTACATGTTGAAGACATATTTCTAACATGTCTCTGACATCTGGGAATTATTTGGCAACATGCTTCCTCTCCATTGGTCGTCGTCCACAGAGCTTCAGTCGTTTCTGTTTATGCTGTTGCTTGTTCTCCGATCCTTGATCCAGAAGTACGTAGTCTTGATGCCCACCGCCAGGGGGGTCGACGCCTCCCAGCCGATCTTCTCCCTGATCAGCGTGTTGTCCGAGTTCCTTCCGCGGACGCCCTGCGGCCCGGGGATGTGCTTGATGGGCAGGTCCTTGCTCTCGAAGGACATGACGAGCTTCGCGAAGTCGTTCATGCTGATCATCTCCTCGGTACCAAGGTTCAGCGGAACGTCGCAGTCGGACATCATGATCCGGATCACTCCCTCCACGCAGTCCTCCACGAAGACGAAGCTCCTCGTCTGGATGCCGTCACCCCACATCTCGAACTCGACTGTGCTCGTGATCGCCTTTCTGCAGAAGGCGGCCGGCGCCTTCTCTCGGCCGCCCTGCCACGTGCCGTTCGGGCCGTAGATATTGTGGAACCTGGCGATGCGCGATGCGATACCAAAGTCCTTGCCGTACGTCAGAGCCATCTCCTCGGCGTACAGCTTCTCGAGCCCGTATGAGTCCTGAGGCTTGGCAGGCCACGCGTACTCCTCCTTCAATTTCGGATCCGTAACGTCAAGTTGCCTATCCTCGTTGTATACGCAAGCGGTGGATGAGTAGAAGAAACGCTTTGCTCCATTGACACGGGCCGACTCCAGGCAGTTGAAGCTTACCATCGTGTTGTTGTATAGCAGCACGGACTGGTTGGATTCGATGAAGCCCATGCCGCCCATGTCCGCGGCAAGCGCATAGACGTGGGTGCAACCCTTAGTGGCCTCGATGCAGTTCTCCAACTTACGCAGGTCCAGCAATCTGAATTCGTGGCAATACTCCTCCTGCTTGAAGTACTCGTTATGCTTCCAGTCGGCCACGATCACGTGGTAGCCGAGCTCCTTCAATGCCTTTCCGAGCCACGAGCCGATGAAGCCACCACCACCGCAGATGCACACCTTGCACCCCAGATCGTGCAAAGGGACCTCTGGATGCTTGGGGTCGCTGTTGCAGACCTTCTCGCCGGTGAGCTTCAACTTGCTCATCGCTGGGCAGTGCGCGGGAACTGATCGCGCGAGCGATACGGCTGTATGGTAGCTCGTAAGTTTAGATCGGGCATGTCCTCCTACAGGTGGATTTTGCACGGAAAATGGAACATACCAGAATCAACAAAACATCAAAATATAATTTGAAAGGTTGAAAGCATATTCGGGAAATCGTCCCCTGACTATTGTTGCTGATTCTAAAATAATACTCCTGTAGAGGGACGTGCCCGACTTTATCGTAAGAGCACCTGGCGCCTCTCGACACAAAGTGGCTGGTGAGGAGGCGGGCGAGGGGGGGCAGGAGGCGGCGGAGTACTCCTCCTCTTCCTCTCCCTCCTCCTCCTCCTCCTCCTCCTCCTCCTCCTCCTCCTCCTGCTCCTCCTCCTCCTCCTTCCTCTCCTCCTCCTCCTCCTCCTCCTCCTCCCTTTCCTCCTCCTCCTCCTCCTCCTCCTCTGGTGGGCGCGGAGGCGCTGGGGGATTTAGACGAGACGGCGGATGAGGAGGAGAAGAAGCAGCAAAAGCAGCGAGGACTCAGAAAAGTGTAACAGAGACGCTTACCCTGGCGAAGGACCCAACCCTCTGTTGACGCGTAGCGGCTATTTGCAGGACCGCCCAATGCGCATAAACAGACTGAGGGATTGGCAATACTCCTGGACGCTTCGCCGAAGAACACAAGGCCACACTCAACCGAGCGGGGCCAACCGACATGGGCGAGACGACACCATGCGGACGCACCACTGGGGCCGTCGGTGGAGTTCCTGACAGGGGCCACGAAACGTGAGAGGTGCGCCGACATGGGGCGGAGCCGCATGCGACCGCAGCCACTGGGGCCTTCCCTGGAGCTCCCCATGGGGCCAGGGCAGCATGTGACCGCAGCCACTGGGGCCTTCGCTAGATCTCACCATGGGGCCACGAAGCGTTTGAGAAGTCCGCCGGAATGGGGTGGGGCCGCATGCGACCGCAGCCACTGGGGCCTTCGCGCGCCGAAGTGAGGCGGGGCCGCCACTGGGGCCTTCGCTAGAGCTCCCCATGGGGCCACGAAGCGTGTGAGAAGTCCGCGGGAATGGGGCGGGGCCGCGTGCGACCGCACCCACAAGGACATTCGCTGGAGCTCCCTATCGGGCCACGAAGGGCGCGTTTCTTTATGATCGGCGATGACGGGCGTCATGGGGGGGGAGGGGAGGCGAGGGGGGGGTATGACGCAACGCCCCTCCCCGCCGTGTGGCTCCGGCACCGCAGCCGCGCCCGCGCGCGCGACGCGACGAGCGACGAGCGACGAGCGACGACGACGACGACGACGACGACGACGACGACGACGCGAGCAGCATGTAGGTGGCGATATGCCCCACCGCGCCTGTGTACACCACAACGCTCGCATGCACCACAGCGCGCGTGCAAACCATAGCGCCTGCGTACACCGCAACAACCGTGTGCAACGCAGCGCATGTGTACACCACAATGCTTGTGTGCACTACAGCGCCAGTGTACATGTGCACACCGCAGCTACCATGCGCAACACACCGCCTATGTACACCACGATGCTTGCGTGCACCGCAGCGCCTGTGCACGCCACAGCGCGTGTATACACCACAGCATCCGCGTGCAACGCAGCGCTGGTATACACCACAATGCCTGCGTGCATAGGACAGGTAGAAGGAGCATTTACGTGAGGATCTGCTGCGGACAACTAGACGCCATGCCAGGAAAGTGCTGATAATCGAATGCGACGTTCTTCCCTCCCCCCTCCTCCTCCACCTTCACCACCTCCTCCTCCTCCTCCTCCTCCTCCTCCTCCTTACCCCTTGTCGTGCGGGTTGGCGCTACAGCGCACATGCGCATCTCAGCGCGTACCGCAGAATGGTCTATTTCATCGGTCCACTTGGTTCTCGGACGGCCAATTTAGCTGGAGCCTCCTGGACGCAGATGGGAGGAGTTAGGGTGATGCGGGTGGACCCGGGAGGACTCGTAGAATCCAGCGGCGCTCCGTTGTCCACAAGGATTAGTTTCAATTGTTTTCTGTGGAATCCACAAGCGCTCCATTTTGTCATAAGGATTCGTTCCAACATTATATAAATGTATATACGACAATGGTGCTGTGTTGCACACGGTTGCTGTGGTGCACACAGGCGCCGTGGTGTACACAGGCACTGCAATGCACGCAGGCATTGTGGTATACACTGGTGCTGTGCTGCGCACGGCTGATGTGGTGTAAGCAAGCGCTGTGGTGTGCACAAGAGCTGTTGTGCCCGCAGGCACGGTGGCACAAACTGACGCTGTGTTGCACGCGGCTGCTGTGGTGTACAGAGGCGGTATGTGTACACAGGCGCTGTGGTGCACGCAGGCACTGTGGTGTACACTGGCGTTGTGGTGCAAATCGCCACCTACATGCTGGCGCTACCCGCCCTCCGTCATTCCTAGGCATTCCCAGACGCCGCCGGCGCGAAACGTGACGTCATCGACCCTTTCCACCCCCGCCCTGGATGATTGCCGCCATCGGCCTGGAATAAAAAACAGGCTTCAGCCGCGTCCGTGCGCACGACGACTATGAGCGACGAGCGACAAGCCACGAGCGACGACGACGACGACGACGACGATGACTGCGGACCAGACTCCTATGCGGATTTCTACGCGGACACCTGCGCGGATCCCACGGCGGCACTGCCCGAGCGCACTGGGGGGCGAGCCTTACGTCATGGGGGGGGGAGCGGGGGCCATAACGCCCGTCATGCCCCAAGCAATCCGCCGCCCCCTGTCGATTCATCGCAGGGGTGCCTGGCGTGCCGAACGATATGGCTTTTGCTTTTGGTTCTTTGTCCAAAAGAACTCTCCCTGAAGCTTCGGCCCGTCCCGCCGGCCACCCGGAAAGGCGCTCAATCCAGAAAAAATCCTCCAAGATGGCTCAAGATGGCCTCCAAGATGGCCACGTTGGCCCAAGATGGCCTCCAAGACGGCCCAAGAGAGGCCAAGACGGCCTCCAAGACGGCCCAAGAGAGTCCAAGATACCTCCAAGTTCGCCCAAGAAGCCCCCAAGACGGCCCAACACGACCCAAGAGGCCTCCAAGAGGTCCTCCAGCAGGGCCCGAAGAGGCCAAAAGCATTGATTTGTCTTAGGTTTTTGAAAGATTTCCATATTCGCTCCCTGTCGGCTTTCCGACGACCCAAGACAGCCCAAGAGGCCCCCCAAATCGCCTCCACAGCGCCCAAGAGGCCTCCAAGATGGCCTCAGGACTGCCCAAGAGGCCCCCGAGACGGCTCCAAGAGGGCACAAAGACGACCCAAGAGGCCTCCAAGACGCCCAAAATGGCCTCTAAGACGGCCCTGGAGCATCCCAGGAGGGCCCCAAGTCGGCCCAGAAAGGCCACCCGCGCAGCCGCCACCAAGTGCGGCGAAACAAATACTGGTGGCGCCACGCGGCGTAGCATGTTTTCCAACCGCGTGCATCGTACGTTCGCCTAGGCAGTATCGAAAAAAACGGCGTCCAGACTATTTTGGATGTATTTTGAACACAGCATGAAAATTGCCACAATACTCTCTTTTTAGACTGATTTTATATATTCGCTATGTGGTAGGACATGCCCGACTTTGGAGGGCGCGCCGCTGGATGACCCAGAGGGGGGGGGGGGGACCCCCCCACCCCCCTTTTCCCCGATCCGTCGTCGGGGAAACCCCCCCTCCCCTCCTTTCCCGATTCGTCGTCGGGGAACCCCCCCTCCACTTTCCCGGTCCGTCGCCGGGAACCCTCCCCCCCCCCCCTTCAAAACAGAGGGGGGGGTCCGAACCCCCCCCCCCCGCTCTCCCCCCTTGGCCGCCAAATTCAAGCCCCCCCCCCCCTTTCGCCACGGCGCCCCCGGTCTCCGGAACCCGACCCCTACCACCCCTAACACTAATCATCACCCTTACCCGAACCCCTAACCCCAAACCCAAACCCTAGCCCCAAACAGGACTCACTACTCATTACGCACTACTCATTACCCTCAATTCACTACTAGCTACTCACTACTCACTTCTCACTACTCACTACTCACGACACACTACTCGCTACCCACGACTCACTACCCACGACGCACTACTCACTACTCCATACTCCCTACTCACTACTCACTACAAATTACTCCCTACTCACTACCCACTACTCAATACTCATTACTGACTAAACACAACTCACTACCCACTACTCACCAAACACAAACCACTACTTATTACCCACTAGCCACTTCCATTACTCACTACTCACACTTCACTACTCACCACTCACTGCCCACATACCACTACTCACTATCCACTACTCGCTACTCGCTACTCCCTACACAGTACTCACTACTCACTACTCACTACTCGCTCCTCCCTACGCCCTACTCGCTACCCGATACGCACTATTCACTACCCACTACTCACTACTCACTAAGTTTCCACTACTCACTACTCACTACGACCTTCTCCCTACTCACTACTCCCAACTCACTACTCACTACTCACAACTAACTACTACGCACTACCCACTACTCGCTACGCACTACTCCCTACTCACTAGGTGACTCCGGACTACTCCCTCCTCACTACTCACTACTCACAACGCCCTACTCGCTACTCACTTCTCCCTACTCGTTAGTCCCTACTCGCTACCCCACTACCCACTACCCACTACTCACTACTCATCACTCACGACTCACTGCGCAGTACTCACTATCAAATACCCACTACTCACCAATCGCTACTCAAAAACACTCTAGTCCCTACTCACTACCCGAGAAGACCCCTCCCCAGCCCCCTGTTCGGCGCAAAGGGGGGGATTGTGGGGGGGGTCGAACCCCCCCCCATTCCAGCGCCAAGGGGGGGAGTCGGGGGTGCTCCGGACCCCCCCCCTCTTTAATGGAGGGAAAGAGGGGGGGCGGACCCCCCCCCTTAAGGGGGGGAGGGGGGGGGGGAGGTAGGTCGAAAATCTCACCCCTCCTTTGAAAGGAGGGAGGGGGGGGGTTCTGCGAGCACCCCCCCCCCTTTTGTGTATTCAGGGCCATCCACTGGCGCGCTTTCCCGACTTAGTGCTACATCGCGATGAGCATATAGCAAGTGGGTCTGCGTGAAAGTGCGTCTGAGCATCAGTGGCAAGTGGATTCCTCGCCACAGGGCCTCCTCCAGGACAGGCGGATCCCTCAGAACAGGACCCTCCCCAGGACAAGCGGATTCCTCGCCACAGGAGCCCCCCCCCCCCCAGGGACAGGTGGATTCCTCGCCACAAGGCCCTGCCCTCTGGACAGGCGTGCTCTGAAAAGAGAAAGATCTGACCAACCAAGCAGGCAAACCGCCTGCGACATCCACACCGTGAGGGCGCGACTGGGCAGATGTCCTACACCCTGGCGGCTACTCCAGACTATACTGCCACGCATGCTACATCGCGATAGAGTGAGTCTGAGTGCGAGTGAGTCTGAGTATGAGTGTGTCTGGGTGTCAGTGAGTCCGAGTGTGAGAGCATATGCGTGATATTGTGCCTGAGTATGAGTGGTCGGAGCGTGATCAGTCGAGTGTGAGTGTTTCTGAGCGTGGGTGAGTCTAAACATAAGCGATCTGAGTGTCATGAGAGATTGAGAGAAAGCAGGCGTGAGTGAGGAATTTGAGACATACCACTAACAACAGTAACCCTATACTTAAGCTGCAAGGTGGGAATCACAAGAACCCATACTCGGGATATGGGAACCAGCTGTAATAGTGTCCATATGGCTTACACGGGCGTGAACGAACACCAACAGGTCAATCAGAGGAGCAGAACAGGTCACTCCACACATCAATCAACCCGCCTGCCAAGCACTGATTGCTCCAACGGCCAGCTCCTTCATGCACACATCGGCCCCACACACACACAGCCAGCCATCCGTCAGAGGGACCAGCGGCGTTGGCGAAGCATCGATACTCCTACATCTGTTCTCACATAAAGAAGACGAACGCAAGGATAGACAGAACACCCAATAATACCACAATCGGTGCGCTTTTTGCTAAGATTCGCAACTTACCCTAACATTATCTTAAACAAAAAAAAACCTAAACATAAACTGTCGGAGGCTCACGCTGATTTCTTGGATCTGCGCCGGACCCCCTCCCCTGCGCGCGGAGCGCGCCAGGGGCGGCGCCGGAGGCGCCGCCGAGGGGGCCCAGCGCAGATCCAAGAAATCCGCGCGGAACCCAAACAGTTTATGTTTATGTGGTGTTTTCTTCTTCGAGATCTGTCAGCGTGGGTGTCCGTAGTACTCTGCGTCCTGCTCCAAGGCCAGCGCGCGCGCGGCAGCGGCCACGCCAGCACTGGAGACCCTGGACACTGCGCCTGCTCGTCCCGCGGGACGGCCCTGAGGAGAGGCGAGGCGGTGGGGCCGCGGCGGCGACAAGTATGGGAGGCACAAGGACATACTAGTACTGTATGTCCTCCTTGGAGGCGTTCGTTCGACCCGAAAATAAAGTATACCCATCTTGTAGTATAACGTTTCCCGAGCGGTGTGGCCAGAAAGCGCCCGCCACGACGCATATACTATAAGAGTTCTCGGCGCGAGCGTCGCCCCTGGGGGGGCGACGCACATATAGTAGAGTCGTCGGCCTGACCTAAGGAACGATAAATAAGGAGCGAAGCCCCTCTTTTTCCAGGAATGAAACTCATCAGGAGCGATAAATCATGAATGACGCATAAGGAACGATCAATGACGCACGCAAGCCTAAGGAACGACCGAGCCCCTTTTGAAAATGAAGTGTTCCTTATTCAAGCCGTTCACTGTATGAGTATGTCGGGGTGACGCCGAAAGTAGAACAGCACATGAGGGGAAGGGGGAATCAAGCCTGCGCTGGCCACGTACGAGCTCGAGCGCAAACAGGGCACTTACAGGGCAGAAGCCGGGATCGGTCCAGGGCCGGGGCTCGGTCGAGAACCTGCTGGAATGACCCGCCCCGGGAGAGGAACAGGAGAAAAGGAGGCGCAGGCGACGCAATCCATGGACAATATTGATGGGACGCACAAAGACATACTAGTACCATATGTTCCCGAGCGGTGTGGGCAGAACGCGCCCGCCACGACGCAGATACAATCAGATTTCTCGGTGCGCGCGTCGGTCGCCCCTGGGGGGGTGACGCACACATAGTATTAGTATGCTGGGGTGCCGCCGATTGAGATCTTTCCGACGATGCATGGAGGACGCGCCCCAGTCTGAAGTGAACATGCTGTGATTATCCTGCAGAAGCCGCTCTAGCGTTAGCACCTCGGCCACAGAGGCCGGCTTTGTAGACTACGCTCCAGCTCCCAGTCGCGAATCAGGCAAAATCTGGCAGTGTGTCTACTGTGCTCATCATCAGTATCACCAAGCACATAGTGAAACACCAGAAGCTCACCAAGTTATACAAATTGTCACTGGCAAAAGCCCGCAGCAAGCGGATCTGACTGGAAGCCACAGTGCTGCCCGAGTCTGCAGGGAGCCAGCCAGAGCTGGTGTCCGACCTCCTCGGAGCCTCGTCTACACCGCAGCTGGGATCAGCTCTGTCATGGTTTCCGCTCGATGGATTCGAACTGGCCGAGGTTTTGACGTCATCGCTGTGATGTGAAGAGGTTGTGGTGCAAATGGTTCGGCACGACTGGGCGCCTACAAGCTCAGGAGAGATCCGGTTTCGCTGAGAGGTGCGTTCGCATTTCCAAACCATTGGCAACAAGCGCCATGTAATCATACTGAATACTGCTGGGATTGCACAACAAGTTAAGCCTATCACTATGTCAAAAGAACCGCTGGTTCTCGAACGCTTGAAGAGGATCACAGGGAAAGGGTTAGGCACAGGGCGACTTCCACCTGACATCGTCGAGCGCACTGCACGTTCTCTAAGAGCAAGCGTACTCCCAAACGCAACCTCCGTGGATGCATGCACTACATATACGACAAACACACTCATCTTGGAAGCCAGCGAAACATATATTTCCAGAAACAAGACCACTCGCTGCTCCATGAGTGCGGCCGTGCCTGGTGCATACCTCCCTGCGTGGAGGCCACGAATCGTGATCGCGGCCATTACCGTCGCGGTGGAAAGCGAATATGCAAGAGCAGATCCCATCGTGCGCATAAAGATGCCAATTCCCAGGAGACCAAGCACGAGCTCAACATACAGTACCCAGAACAGGTGCCCGAGATGTGGGGCGATCTGGCAAGCGGTTCGCCAAATATGAACTCCGCTCCACTTTAGCAGGACTTGAAGCAATACCCACAGAAGCACCAGAATAGTCATCGCCAGTGGATGATCCGACGTAGACTTCCAGCGCCAGACCGTGATGTAGATAGGAACGACCACCATGCATGGCAAAGCCCCGAGAGCCGTCCCAGCGATGAACGCCCAGGCCGTCTTCATGCACTGAGCCTGCGTGGAATGGTGCTTCACCACTACTTGTGGGCACTCAAAGAACACGCACGCAAGCTGAAACGACCCCATATACACAACAGCAATATGCCACACGAGCTGTTCCGATTCACCAGAACATAACATCAGCAAACACATGTATAGCACTGCGCCAAGCATCCACGCCCCACAACGTACGCATAGCGGGGTTTGGTTCCCGAAACACATGTAGCGAGTGTTGCTTGACCACATCAAGGAAACTCCTGCAACGAAACTATGGAAGTACGCCATGTGAATCTCCCATGGCATCCACATCATGCTCGTTGGAAGCAAGATGCACACGAAGAGCAGCGCGCACCCCAGGATGCATAACACTGTCTGGCAGGTGAGCAATGCCTCCTCGGCGACCGTGGGAATGCCCCTGCTCGCGCCATCTCTCGCCTCGACGCAGACCAGCGCACGGATGTGCACTAGCTCAGCTCGGTGTTTTGCTGGCCGCTCCCAACGCAAATCATCGAAGGCGAGGCTCGTGCGCATTGGCGCGCCTCGATTCCCCTGGTCCACGGCCTTGAGCCAAAGTGGCGACGGAAGAACACTGCACTCGGTGCTGAGAAACGTCCTAAACCTGGGCGAGAAATTATCAAACACATGAAGACATGCACGCGATGCACAAAAGGTGCTGCAGGCAGTGTCCAGGTGGTAGAAGAGGTGCAAGACACGGCGCGTAACGCAGATCACACTGCACAGTGCTACATGTCGTTCGCAGGTCTGCTGCTCAAGGAACCTTGCAAATACCAAGGTTCAGAAACAGACGTCGTCATTTTGCAGGTAGCCGATCCTCTCAACTGGGCGGCGTCACACGTAAACGCCCTGCACGCCTGTCCGGTTGGAGCCCACCCCGCGCGCTGGCCCTGCCAGCGGCGCGAAAATGCTGACCAGGTGCTCCGCGGGGCCGTCCGGCTTGAAGAGCACGAACACCGAGTCGTGCGGCGCCACCGCCGCAGCCGTGTAGTTCCCGACAGGCGCCGCGACGGTGCCCACGTCTTGCCTGTCCCAGATCGAGCGAATGACGCTCCCCGGCGCGACGCCCAGCGACGAGAGGTCGACGGTGATGTCGCGGGCCTGCCCCGTGTCGGCGTTCAGCATAAAGACGGCGACGGCGCCGCCAGACACCCGCTTCGCCCAGACCTGGGACAGGAGATGCGATCCAGGCCTAGCGTCGGCACCTGATGCGACGATATCGATATCCACGCACAACAGCATGCCTGGCGACCGCTGCTTCGAGGGGTCGAAGCGCACGTCGACGGAGAGCCGCTGCCGCAAGGGGTCGAAGGCGAAGCTCTGAGACCTCGGCGGGGCAGAAGCATTGCCGCACGGCGCTGCGGCCAGGGCTGCGTTGTGGTTCCCGTACTTCTGCACCTCCGCACACACAGGCTCCCCTGAGGGAGACGCCCGAGTGCTCATCAGCTGGCCCGCCTCGGTCAGTGACCACGTCCCTCCGGGAGGGCAGAAGGAGGGTGCCCCACCCCTCCCGGCAGGAGGGAGGTGGAAGGGAGTCGAGAGGGGAAGGAGAACCAAGGGGGGCTGGAGGCGGGGCGGGTTGGGGGGCCCTGCCCCCACCGCCAGCGCCAGCGGACGAGGAGCAGTCCGCCAGAACCAGCTGGCCGGCGCCCTCCACGGGCACGGACAGGCACCGCCCGTCGCCAGCAGCGGCAGACCTGACCTGCGCCTCGGCCGTCAGGACCCACCGCTGCGTGTCCAGCGAGGCGGTGCAGGGCCGGGCGAAGGCCGGCGTCGGCGCGGAGGTGTCGTACTCGGACGCCACGAGGCGCCCCGCCTCGCCGGCCCAGTCCGAGTTCACGCGGAGCGCCTCGGGGTTTGCGATGAACGGCCAGGCCATATCCATCAGCGTGGCGTTGGTCAGGTCGAAGGAGAGGATCAGCGGCGAGCTGGTCACGGCCCAGGCGCCGAAGTGGGAGCGCCAGCTCCGCGCGCTCTGGAAGTCGTGCCGCTCGCCGGTGCCTCCCGGCGGGTGCCCGACCTCCAGCATGTCCAGGTACGCCCAGCACCCTGGCCGCGACAGGCGCATCCAGGGCGCAGCGCCCTGGAGCCGGGCCAGCATCATGGTCCAGCTCGCGCGCATGTCGCCCCCTGTGCGGAAGAGGTTCATAGGGCAGGCCTCCTCCTCCACCGCCTCCCCGCCGTCGTCGGCGCCGGAGGGCACGAAGGGGAAGCTGGCGTTGTCGAAGCAGTTCTCGAGGAGCACTGGCCTGCCAGAGGCGTTCAGCAGCCGCGCCCACTCCGTCAGGTCCTGGCTCGGGCCGCAGGAGTCGAGCTTCGCGCCAGCGAAGCCGAGGGAGGTCAGCGCGGCCACGTCGCTGCGCATCTGCGGCGGCCAGTTCGGCTCCAGCCGCCCGCGCTCGCAGCAATCGCACGAGTTGAGGTACCAGCCCGAGTGGAGCCCGCGAGACCTCGCGAACCTGTTCATCTGCTCCAAGTCTGGGAACTTGGCCTTGTTGACCAGCGGCCACCCGTCGGGGCTGTGGAACGAGTGGTTCAGCCCAGCCCCGCAGTCCTGCCAGGAGTCGTCGAGCCCCACGGTGTCGTAGCCCAGGTCCCTCAAGGACGTCGGACTGCCATCCACCAGCCTGCTTTCGTCCGCGAGGGCCACCATCTGTGCAATCTGCTTCTCCTGCGTGGCCGCGTTCAGGAAAGCGTTCCAGGAGCGCCAGCCGCGGGGAGGGGTGATTCCCAACCCATTGTCGAGTGCTGCGCTGTGGCCCAAAAAGTGCGCGAGGGTAGCGAACGCCAAGGGGAACCTGGTGCACCACGGCATGGCGGGGCAGTGCTGGCAGCGCTGGGCACGCTTAAGCCGAAATGGCTAGTGTACAGCATTCGTGGCTTGTATGCGTCGTGCTCTGTTGAACAGAGGAGGAGGAGGAGGAGGAGGAGGAAGAGGAGGAGGAGGAGGAGGAGGAGGAGGAGCAGAAGCGGGAGGGCGAGGGAGAGGGGGGGAGCAGGAGGAGGAGGGTCGCCCTTTGCGAGTCTGCGGGCTGGAGCTCTGCTCTGGCGTGTACAGGGTGGCACGGTCGGTGGGCGCCTGCTGGCAGGGCCACCTCTGGGCCTCCCCTCGCGCACACGGGGGCGCGGACCGAGCCGCGCGCAGCCGTTGCCCGGCCTGGCCCTCCCTCCTCACCCGCCCTCCACCTCCTCACCCGCCCCCCACCTCCTCACCCCCTTCGCCTTCCTCCCCGCACCCTCGGTCCATGGAGGGCGACGCGGAGATGCCGGCGGCCGCTGGGCGAGGCGCCGCGGCCAGCGGAGCCGCTGCAGGGCGCAGGCGCCCGCGGCAGCGGAGCGAGGCCCCAGCCGGCGCGCCGGCTGGGGGCTGCGAGGGCTAGACGAGCGCGTTCCACTACTCGCAAAGTATCTACTCGCAAATGGCCTGGATCCGCCGCGGGGGATCTACGACGAATTACATCAAAGCAGGCATGTGCTTTTCGGACGTTTGCGAGTAGGCACTTTGCGAGTAGTGGAACGCGCTCAGTGAAGGGCGCTCCCAGCGAGCCACGTCACGGAGCATGGCCGTGTGCGCCACCTGCCTTGGAGAGCGGTGCCGGCACGCGCTCCGCGAGGGCAGCGGCTGCGTTGCCAGCCCAAGGCGGGCCGCCGGCTGGCCTGGAAGGCCGGGCGCTGCTGCCCGTGGAGCAGCGCGCGGAGGCGCAGGCGGCCCTCGACGCCGCGGAGACCGTTGGCATGCGGGCTGCGGCGCAGCCGGCCGGGGCGGCCTCGCAGCCAGCGCGGCCTGAGGGAGTGCCGGTGCCGCATGATGCGGCGGTGCCGCACGGGGAGCTCCGGCGGATGGAGTTCTGATGGCGTCGGTTGGCTAGGTGGCGACATCCGAACCCTACCCCCACCAACCATCGATTCTCCTGGATCGAGAAGAGGCGGAGGTAGGGTTCGGGTTACGCCACGTGTTCGACGAATTCCGAACCCTACCCCCGCCGCCGCCCACAGAGTTGCCTGCATCGTTGATCGGCGAGGGTAGGGTTCGGATTTCGCCACCGATTGGGACAACCTCCACGAGCAGCACGGCACCATGTCGATGGTCCCGGAGGCACTCCGCTGCGCCATCGCCGACTTCAGGAGGGTGCTGTACTCCTGCAGCCTGGCAGGCTCATGTCGGGCGCGTCCTCCTGCGGGCGGATTTTGGCCGAAGAGTGAAATTCGGTTCCCCCCCAAACAAAAACAATGTAGCAAAGACATGCTCCGAACATCGCCCCCTGACTAGTTCTTGGCTGTTCTTCAACGTGCCCCCTGTAGAGGGGCACGCCCGACGTAAGCCCGGCAGGGGCGGCCGGCGCGGGGCGAGGCGCGAGGCCTCCCAAGGTGCGCTCCTGCGCTCCGGCCGCCTCGGTTTCGCAGCGTCGCGGCAGCGGCGGGGAGGGGCCAGGGGCCGCAGAGGAGAGACAGCGGCGCGCACGCCGACCGGGAGAGGAGGAGGAGGAGGAGGAGGAGGAGGAGGAGGAGGAGGAGGAGAAAAGGAGGAGGAGAAGAGGAGGAGGAGGAGGAGGAGGAGGAGCAGGAGAGGGAGAGGGAGGAGGAGGAGCAGGAGGAGGAGGGGGGGCAGGAAAAGGAGGAGGAGGAGGAGGAGGGCCCCTGGGCCCTTGCACCCTCATCGTGCTGGTTGACTGTGTGCCGGATTTGAGCCGCGCCCTAGCCTCGTCGTGACTAGCCGGGGACTCCCGCCTTCCTCGGGGCCAGCGGAGACCTGCCGTCTCTTCGTCGCCGCCCAGATCCGGCTTGCCTGGGAGGGGTCGTGGGACATCCTCTGGCGGGAGGCGGAGCTTACCTTGCGCAGCGGCGCTGGCGAGGCGCTCACGGCAGCGCAGGGACCGGCGAAGGACGTCAAGGCCACCGAAGGGGCCCTGGCGGACTGAGGCCTGCGGAAGGCGGTGTGGCTCCTGGATGGGAAGTTGCCTCTCGCCCCCGACGAGAAGGCCCGCTGCCGCCCCCCGACGTTGCTCCCCAGAGCGGCCCCCAGCCAGGCATCCCAGCCGCGCCGCCCGCGGGCGTCAGCGCCGACCGCTTCCTGGAGCAGCAGCGCCGCGCGTAGGCGTCCACGCCCCGAGGCCTTACGGCGCTGGCCAGGATGGCGCCCGAGGGAAGCAGTATAGGCGTGGCTGCCACAACGCGAGGAGGTTTGGGACAGCCTCGCCAAGCTGATCCTCAACTGGCAGCTCGGCCGGGCCCAGCGCGGAGCCGTGCAGGCCTCGCTGGGCGCGCGCGCGTCTTGCAGGGGACCGGGATGCGCGCGGCAAGGTCCAGCCGTTTGCCCTCGGCAGTTTCCGCCGCCGTGCTGCCTCCAAGGCGGTGAACAGGGTGTTCCGAGGCAGGCTGGCGGCCGCCCTGGGAAACGGCGAGCACTCGTTGGGAAGGACGGAGGAGCGGAGCACATATCAGCTACACGCAAGAGTGACCCTGGGTAAGAGTGACCTTGGGTGCGCGGTTTTGGGGAGGCCGCGGGGGGACCAAACACGAGCGCGCAAGACGGTACTATCGCATCGTGCTCGATGATTGGGGGATCCATTGCGGCCTTTGCAACGGTCACTCTGGCGAAGGGTCACTCCTACGCGGAGTCGAACAAGGCGGCCCTGTTGGACCTGGACAGCCGGCCCAGGCGCTGCAAGCTGAGCCTGAACGCGAGCAGCGCGCACAACGAGTACGACTGCTCAGACCATGGTGCCGGAGCTGCTGCCGTGGGCTCGCGGCGGTCTGGGCACGGCTGCTGTGCATCTGCACGTGGCGCTGGACGGCCGCCGAACGCTCCCCCCAAGGAGCAACGAGGAAACAAAAGCGATGCACTCACCAAACAGCTCTTCCCGCTGTGCTACAGACCCAGACCCCCGACGCCATGATTTTTTCATGACGTCGACCCCCAGAGGTCTCGACCCCCGGGACCGGATTTTCATCCTGAGTCGTTTTTTGACGGTCCCGAGGGCCAGGAAGGGCCCCAAGAGGCCGAAAATAGCAAAAAACTCCCCGTCATGACTTTTGGCATGACCTAGGGGGGTCTTGGGACACGTGGCAGACTCGGTGGGGGTCGCGCCCGCACGCAGCTACTGCTACCACGATGCCTTGGACGTCACCTCCGCGCGAGCGGTGGCGGCGCAGGCGGGGGCAGCGTGTCCAGACCTCCGACGTCATGATTTTCTCATGACGTGGACCCCCAGAAGTCTGAACTCCTCCTCCTCCTCCTCCTCATCCTCCTCCTCCTCCTCCTCCTTTTCTCCTCCTACTCCTCCTCCTCCTGTTCTCCTCCTCCTCCTCCTCCTTTTCTCCTCCTCCTCCTGTTCTCCTCCTCCTCTCCTCCTCCTCCTCCCCCTCCCCCTCCTCCTCCTCCTCATCCTCACCACCTCATCCTCATCCTCATCCCATCCTCATCCTCATCCTCATCCTCATCCTCATCCTCATCCCATCCTCCTCCTATTGCTCCTCCTCCTCCTCCTCCTCCTCCTCCCTCATCATCATCATCATCATCATCATCATCATCATCATCATCATCATCATCATCATCCATCAGCATCATCATCTCATCATCATCATCATCATCATCATCATCATCATCATCATCATCATCATCATCATCATCATCATCATCATCATCATCATCATCATCATCATCATCATCATCATCATCATCATCATGCTCCTCCTCCTCCTTCTCCTCCTCCTCCTCCTCCTCCTGCTTCTCCTCCTCCTCCTCCTCCTCCTCCTCCTCTTCCCCCTCCCCCTCCTCCGCCTCCGCCTCCTCCTCCTCCACTCCTCCTCCTCCTCCTCCTTCTCCTCCACCTCCTCCTTCTCCTCCTCCTCCTCCTGCTCTCTTCCTCCTCCTCCTCCTCCTCCTCCTCTTCCTCCTCCTCCTCCTCCGCCTCCGCCTCCTCCTCCTGCTCATGCTGCTGCTCCTCCTCCTCCTCCTCCTCCTCCTCCTCCTCCTCCTCCTCTCCTCCTCCTCCTCCTCCTGCTCTCCTCCTCCGCCTCCTCCTCCTCCTCCTCCTCCTCCTCCTCCTCCTCCTTCTCCTCCTCCTCCTCCTCCTCCTCCTTTCCTCCTCCTCCTCCTCCTCCTCCTCCTCCTCTTGCTCCTGAGGTGTGGACCCCCACCCCTGGACGCGTTTTTCGTCCCGAGTCGTTGTTTGACGGTCCCGAAGCCTGGCAAAGGCCTCCAGAGACCGAACATAGCGAAAAACTGCCCGCCATCGTCGCTGCGTGCGCGCAGGCAGGCCTCCGCGGCAGCCCGGCCAAGACGGAGCTGTGCCCAGGGCGCAGCACGGACGCGGCCACCCAGACCCCCTCGCGCTGTGGAAAAAACACTACGGGAGGCTTTTGGCCATTTTCAGCCTCCGGGGGGGGGGCCCTTCCCGGGCCCCGGTCAAAAAACGACTCGCAATCAGGATGAAAAACCGGTACCGGGGAAGGGGTCCAGACAACTGCATGGGGGTCGACGTTGCGAAAAAAATGCGACGTGGGGGGCCTCCAGAGGCCGAACATAGCGAAAAACTGCCCGCCAGGATTTTGCTCATGACCTGCGGGGGTCTGGGCTCGTCGCTGCGTGCGCGCAGGCAGACCTCCGCGGCAGCCCGGCCGAGACGAAGCTGCGCCCTGGGCGCGGCATGGACGCGGCCACGCTGCCCTTCCCCCCGATGTCGCGCCGCGGGCCCTCTCGGGGGGAACGAACTAAAAGGGGGGATAGCGAAGGATAGGTAGATAATCAGCTCACGTAGCTGATTTTCCCAGCGCCTCCCGGCCCTGGGAGGCGCCCATGTATCGAGGAATGGGCCCGGCGGCGGGGCCGAAACCAGCTGAATGCAGCAGATTTCGGGACCTCTGGGGCCGCGGGCTGATAAGATCACGTCGGCGGATGTCTGGGCCCCGGGGGCGACTGTACTCCCGTTTGAGATAGCTCCGGACTGTGGGGCTGGAGAGGCAACTTGCCCTCGCGCTGCTGCGAGCTAAGGCGAGAGTTCTGACTACACGCTCCTCGCGCGCACGTGCGGCATCCTGGCGACGGCGGCCATGGTGGAGGTGCGGCACGCTTGCGGCCAGCAGCTGGAGGGCCTGAGGGGGAGGAAGCGTTGCTTCGCGGGAGCGGCTGGCGGGCTGGGGCTGCAGAGAGTGGAACTCACGGCGGCGGCGGCGGCCCAGGCGGCGTCTTGGCACCTCTGCCTCCCGCGCTGCCTGCGCAGGCGCGGGCTCGACGGGGCAGGCTCGCTGGCCAGCGTGAGCCCGTGGCCGCGGAGGTGCCTCCCGGAGACGACGATGATCCTCCAGATGGCCCTGCAGGACGAGACGGCCCACGCGGGCGACCGGGGGCTCGCGGCCTCGCCGCGCACTCTGGCGTCGGCCCCCCCTTGCTGCGGCTGCGCGCCTCGCTGCAGACGAGGCAAGCCACGACCCACTGGCAGCAGCGGCCCTCCACAGCGCTGGGGGCCCAGGGGCAGGAATCCAAAGGAACAGTGCGGGGGCTTAGGGATCTGGAGGAATCCTGAGGAATCATGAGGGTCTGTATGGGGTCCTATGGGTTTCCTACGGGATTCTTACAAGGTCCTACAGGATTCCTAGAGGATTCGTATAGGAGATCTTGAGGGTTCGCAGGGATCTTTACGAGCGCCTGGCTGGGTCCGCCGTCCCGGCCTGAGCACCGCCTCTCGGAGAGCAGTGCGGCGTCACGCCGGGCGTGCGCCTGGGTGGGAGCCTGCCCTGCTGCACGGGAGTGTGCCAGCACAGGCACACCGACGGGAGCTCGAGGAACTGTGCTGGACCCGAAGGGACAGCATGCGCGGTCCCGCGCGGTTGGCGGCTGGCTGGTCCGCGGCCACGACGCCGGCTGCGCTGTGCTTGCGGCGTGGAACAAGGAGATGGGCTGCGCGGTCTACAGGGAGATGGTTTTGCAGCACGCGGCAGCCAGCCGACCCGAAGCGCGCATAGACCTGATCATCCACGCCCCCCAGGTGGCGGAGCCCAGCAGGGTGCATTTCACCGTCGTCAGCGCTCTGTCCCAGGACGCGCTCGAGCGCGGGTTAGCCCGACACGCCCAGGTCGCAGCCGCGGCGGCGGAGAACGAGAAGCGGACGCGTTACCTTGGACTGTGGACGGTGCCGTTCGCGGTCGAGGACCACGGCCGTTTCGGCGAGGACGCCCTGGCGCTGGTGCGCCTGCTGACCTCGCGCTCGGACACCAGACGGTCGTCGGCAATCCGCCAGCTGCAGCAGGCGCTAAGCAGCGTACTCCAGCGCCACGCCGCGGACGCCGTGCTGGCGGCCACGCGCCACATAGCCTGGCGGGCCCCCCAGACAGGGTGCTGACGGCCCCGGCTCTACTGACGCGGACGGGCACTGCGCGGGGCTGCTGGGCTTGACTTGACCGTGGCACTGGCGGCGCGGGCTGGCGGGGGGCGCTGGCTGGCGCGTCGCCAGCGCTGTTGCTATGCTGTTGCTGCTGCTGCTGCTGCTGCTGCTGCTGCTGCCGCTGCTGCTGCTGCTGCTGCTGCTGCTGCGAAGTGGCACTGGGGGGGCGGCGGCCTGCTGGCGGCTTGGCGCGCCAGGCGCGACGCTGGCCAGCGCGCAAGGGGGGCTGGCCGGTTGGTTGGCGGCTGCTGCTGCAGAGGGGCCCGGGGGGCGGCGGCGGGCGTGGCGGCCTGGAGCGCCACCAGTTCGTGCGGGCCCCCGTGGCGTTCCCGGGTGAGCTCAGGCCAGAGGCCCCCGCTGGCGCACCCCCTTCCCCCTGGGAGAAGCCGCCTGTTGCGCGCCGCTCCTGCAGGGGAACCGCCCCGCTCGACGGGCGGTGAGGGAGCGCGCCGGCTCCCGACCACAGAGCACCCGCGGCAAAGGGACCCGCGGCGCTCGGAAGTGGAAGATGAGGAGAAGCGGGAGAGGAGGAAGACGAGGGTCGCCCTTTGCGAGTCTGCGGGCTCGCGCTTTGCTCTAGCGTGTGTGCACGGTGGCATGGTGGGCGGGCGCTCGCTGGCAGGGCCACCTCTGGGCCTCCCCCCGCGCACACGGGAGCGCGCACAAGCTTGAGAGAGAGAGAGGTCCGAGGGGGAGGAGGAAGGGAAGGAAGGAAGACGGCGACGGCGACGACGGCGACGGCGACGGCGACGGCGACGGCGACGGCGACGGCGGCGACGACGACGACGATGGCGGCGGCGACGGCGGCGGTTGCGACGACGACTGCCGGGGCGCCTTCAGACCGCCTGGCAGGGGTGGTGGCGGTTCGCGGGAGCCGACGCCAGCGCACGCCTTCGGCTCGCGCGAGGGCCCCGTCAGCGCAAGCGGGAGGGGCACGAGGGAGGGGGGAGGGAGGGGGAGGGAGGTTCGATTTTTTATTCAAAAAAATATAAACAAGGGAGGAGGGAAGCGACGAGGAGGAGAAGGAGGAGGAAAAGGGCCAGGAGGAGGTGGAGGAGAAGGACGACGAGGAGGAGGGCTGGGGAGGGGGCCGCGATCCGCGGGGGCGCTCGCGGCGGCGGACGCGGTCGGAGGCCGCCGCGCCCGCTCGGCGCCCCAAGCGCGGCGCGCCCTTCGGTCCACCTGCCCGCGCAGATGTCTGACGGGGAGAAGGGGAGGGCTCGCCGTCGCTCGGACGTCCATTCCCCGTGCATTTTTCGGTGTCGTGCGTGTGTTTTGTTTGTTGCTCGATGGTCCAGGATGATCCTCGATGGTCCTCGCCGAGAAAACATGCACACGCCCGAGCGATGCCAAGAGGAGGAAGGAAGAGGCCCCTGCAGACGGAATCGCGTCGGGAAAAAATCAGGACGGCAAGTTGTTCACCATGTTCGGCCCTCGGGGGCCCTCGCTGGGCCCTGGG
Organism: Prorocentrum cordatum; assembly: GCA_963575745.1. Lineage (NCBI taxonomy): Eukaryota > Dinophyceae > Prorocentrales > Prorocentraceae > Prorocentrum > Prorocentrum cordatum. Next base: position 378,193 of record CAUYUJ010014252.1, on the reverse strand, counting down.
ACCTCTAAAAAAACGACGGGGGATAAAAAACGGACCCAGGGAAAGGGTCTGGACTTCCTGGGGCGCATATTGAAAAAATCAGGACGTCGCATGTCTGGGGGGGAGGAAAAGGAGACCGTCCAGACCCCTCGGCGCTTCCCGGATGAGCGGGGGGCCGCGGCACCGCCCAAGGGCGGCATTGCTCTTCTACCCCGCTGCTGCGCCCTGCTCCTCTGGCCAGCCCCCCCCTCCTCCTCCTCCTCCTCCTCCTCCTCCTCCTCCGCCTCCTCCTCCTCCTCCTCCTCCTCCTCCTCCTCCTCCTCCTCCTCCCTCCTCCTCCTCCGCCGAGAGCCCCGCCGCCGCACGCAGCGCCGGGAGCCCGCCCGCCTGCTCGGACGAGAGCCTCCCCAGCAGCTCTGCCCTCGCTGCGCGGGCCTTCCTCGCGGGTGCCAGGCGCATCCACGAAGAACTCGGAAACTCCGCCCTGGTGTACGGGGCGCCGTCGGGCCCGCTCCTGCGCACCGCCGCCTCGGCGCCGCCGCGGAGCGGCCGCGGTGTCTTCCAGCAGATGCGTGCCGGCGGCGCTTGGGCGACCCCCGCGGCCTCGGCGGACCCTACGAGCCCCGCCCCGCGCTCCGCCGCATCCCCTGCCGCCGCTACTGCGGGTATCTCCTCCGATGCTTGTCCGCCGCCATCGCCAGAACCTCTTGGTCCAGCAGCCCCCGCGGCCCCGCCTGCTCCCTGGCCCGCAGCAGGCTGCTCGGCATGAGGACCGCCATGTGCGGGCCCAGCAAGTCCATCAACCTCGCCACCACCAGCAGCGCAACCACCAGCGCCTGGATGAGCACTGAACCAGATGGCAATCTCGCTGGTGCCGGCGGTGGCGGTGACCACGATCCACAGCCGAGTGCACAGCCACCAGCTGCAGGACAGACTCAAGCAGCGCTGGCAGCACGCGGTGGCGCGTCCTGGACGGCGGGCCGCCACGCTCTACCAGGATCTTGACCTTCGCGCGAGCTGCCACCGGCGCCGCCCCCGCAGAGATGCTCATCTCGGTGTTGCCCTCGATCTGCTGCCGCACCCACTCCAACTGAGCCGCGACGATCATTCGAGGGCCGCAAGGCGCAAGCGCGCCTGGAAAGCCACGGGGACAAGCAAATGCTTGAGCCAAAATGGCTAGGAGGAGGAGACGACGGGTGTTCGCCCACCCCCTCCTCTCCTCCCAGTACTCCTCAACCACCGCCACCACCACCACCACCAGCATCATCATCATCAGCAGCAGCAGCATCATCGTCATCATCGTCATCATCATCATCATCCTCATCATCATCATCATCATCATCATCATCATCATCATCATCATCATCATCATCATCATCATTATCATCATCGTCATCATCATCGTCATCGTCATCGTCATCGTCATCATCGTCATCATCGTAATCCGCCGGCCCCCTTGTGGGGCCACCAGGCTGCGAGGCGCGTGATTCGCAGTTTCCTGTACCAGTTGTAGCTTGTAGTTTCCAGTGTTACAGTTCTGCTTCTTGCTGGTTACTGTAACTAGTTGACTTCTTGCTGGTTACTGTAACTAGTTGATTGACCGCGCGAGGGGGGGGGAGGCCCAAACAAGACTTTTAGCCTCACCTGGGCGCGTTGTCTGAATTGCTGGGGGGGCTCAAAATCGACACCCCTCACGCAGATCCGCGGGGTCAGGGTCCAAAAACACAGGGGATTTGCCACATTTCTGAAATTCGGTGCCACCCCTCACGCAGATCCGCGGGGTCAGGGTCCAAAAACACAGGGGATTTGCCACATTTCTGAAATTCGGTGCCACCCCTCACGCAGATCCGCGGGGTCAGGGTCCAAAAACACAGGGGATTTGCCACATTTCTGAAATTCGGTGCCACCCCTCACGCAGATCCGCGGGGTCAGGGTCCAAAAACACAGGGGATTTGCCACATTTCTGAAATTCGGTGCCACCCCTCACGCAGATCCGCGGGGTCAGGGTCCAAAAACACATGGGATTTGCCACATTTCTGAAATTCGGTGCCACCCCTCACGCAGATCCGCGGGGTCAGGGTCCAAAAACACAGGGATTTGCCACATTTCTGAAATTCGGTGCCACCCCTCACGCAGATCCGCGGGGTCAGGGTCCAAAAACACAAGGGATTTGCCACATTTCTGAAATTCGGTGCCACCCCTCACGCAGATCCGCGGGGTCAGGGTCCAAAAACACAGGGGATTTGCCACATTTCTGAAATTCGAACCCATCACGCACATCCATCGCAAGGCGTGGTAACCCAAACTGCGAGAACTCCCTCGGCCCTTTAATCGCAAGGTGTGGTAACCAAGCCCTTAAACCATACACGTCTTACCAATCGCCAGGTGTGGTAACCCCTCTTGTGATCAGTTGGTTTTGCTGATTGCGACTCGGCTTCGCATGAAGTTTCTATACTGCTTCACGACAGCGCCAAGGCCTCATGACTTAGCTCTTCCATGGCCCATTCTTCGAGAGAGGGGGCCGGCGGCAGGGGGCGAAGCCCTTACGGATCATCGTAATCATCGTCATCACCACCATCACCACAACCACCGTAGTCCGCCACAGTGCCTCTCGGCACGGAGTGGGGCGTGTCCTCAGGTCCTTTCCTTAATTCACTAAGCCTCCATCCTCATTCCTGAGGAGCCTTGAGGGGGCCCGGACCCCAAATTGCCAAAGCTTCTTAGGCTTCTCGCGTGCCCCCCTGGGGTTTCCGGCATCTTCTCGCATGACCTTTTCGGAGCCAAGAGGGCCCCCAGACGGACCAAGAGGGCCCGAAGAGACCCCAAAAAGGTCCAAGAGGGCCCCGAGTCGCCGAACGATCGCTTCAAGACGCTCAAGATGGCCCCCAGACTGCCCAAGAAGCATTCAAGACGCCCCAAGAAGCCTCCCAGAGGCCTACCAAGATGCCCAAATCATTGTTTTCCTTGCAGTTTGAAAATGTTTGGCGTTCTTGCCTTTTCAGCTTCCCGACGCTCCCAGACGGCCCAATGGGCCTCCAAGATCGCTCCAAGACGGCCCCAGAGGCTCCCAAGAGGGCCCCAATACGGCCCCAGAGGCCCCAAGACGGCCCAAGAGGCGCCCAAGTCGGGCCAAGAAGGCCCAAAGACGGCTCCAAGAGGGAGCCCAGATGGGGAAACCAAACGGACATTTCGAGCCCTCCCCCAAGAGGCCCCCGAGAGCGCTCCGAAGAGACCCCAAGAAGCATCCCTGAGAACTCTGACCCACAACGCAGGCACGGTAGCGGGATGGGCCGAAGGCCACTAAATTCGCCGCCCCCTGTTGGCTTGCCACAGGGGTGCCCAGCGTGCTGAACCCTGTACGGTTTGGTTTGGGTCCTTTCCCAAGAGAACTCTCCCCCGCGCGCTGGGCTTCGGCCCAGTGCGCGGGCCACAGGCCCCCAAGAGACCTCAACGTCCGGACAAGGCCGCCCAAGACGGCCCAAGGATGGCCTCCAGGACGGCCACAATGACATCCAAGTTCGCCCAAGACGGTCCAAGATGGCCTCCAAGACGGCCTAAGAGAGTCCAAGATGCCTCCAAATTCCCCCAAGAAGCCTCAAAGACGGCCCAAGATGGCTTCAAGATGACGGCAGACAGCTCAAGAGGCCCCCCAAAGAGATCTACAAGACGGCCCAAGAGGTCTCCAAGAGGTCCTCCAGAAAGGCCCGAATAGGCCCAAATCATTGCTTTCCCATAGGTTTGTGAAGGATTTGGGCAGTTGCTTCTCTTCGGCCGTCCGACGGCCCGAGACGACCCAAGAGCCCTCAAAGGTCGCCCCAAGATCGCCCAAAAGGCCTCCAAGATGGCCCCAGAACGGCCCAAGAGACCCCATTACGGCCCCAAGAGGGCCCCAAGAGGGCCCCAAGACGGCCCCTAGACGGCAGAAGAGGCCTCCAAGACGCCCAAGATGGCCTCCGCGACGGCCCTTGAACACCCCGAGAGGGCCTTAAGTCGGCCCATAAAGGCCCCCAAGACGGCTTCTGACGGCGTCAGACGGGCCAGGAGGCCATCAAGACGGCCAAAGATGTCTCCAAGACAGCACAAGTGGCTTCCAAGAGGGCCTCCAGGAAGGCCCGCAGAGGCCCAAATCATTTATTTCCCATAGGTTTGTGAAGTAGTTTGGCGTTTGCTTCTTTTCGGCCTTCCGACGGCCAGAGACGGCCCAAGAGCCCTCAAAGGTCGCCCCAAGATCGCCCAAGAGGCCTCCTAGACGGCCCCAGAACGGCCCAAGAGGCAGGATATGGGGTGATTTCTGCCAGGAAGCGCCGCCTCCGTCGAATGCTCCGTGGGCGCCATCCCCAGTCAAGCCGTGTTGCCCCTGGTGTCGCTCTCCGCATCTTAAGCGTCAGAGCCTGCTGCAGACCCAACTGCCTGCTCAAAGAGCTGTGTGGCCGCAGCGTCCTCAGGATGGTTGTCCTGGCACCACTTTAACTTCAGGACTGGAGGCGATGAGGCAGCGGATAGCAGCTAGAGGGAGGGTAATATTAATCACATTAAAAAATTTGCCCATTGCGGGTATAAGCGACATGGGAAACGGCCTCCCGAGAGGCCGACAACGACGAAAAGCAGGTCGCCACGGTTTTTTCACGCGGATCTGTTTGGAGTCCCGAAACGGTGCGGTGACAGACCGTGCGGTGCCCTCGCAATCCCTCACGACCTCACCGCACGGTCCGTCACCTCACGGCTTTGGGACCCTGGAGGCCCCTGTCGCATGAGAGTTCTTCGGAAAGGGACTCTCGGGCCGGGCGAAAGGCGGGGATAGCAAAGGGTGGGTTTGAGAATCAGCTCACTTAGCTGATTTTCCCGGCGCCTCCCGGCGCCAGAGGCGGCTATGTATCGAGGACTGGGCCCCTCGGTGGGGCCGAAACCAGCTGCACGCAGCGGATGTCGCACCCCCCCCTTTCCCAATCCCCCCCGTTGGTCCAGCCCGAGACTCGAGTCCCAAAACCGTGCGGTCACCACACCGCTCGGGGGCCCCCGAAGCGCGCGACGCCGGGCGGGACCTCGGAGGCCGCCAGGCGGCACGCATGCACCGATCCCGGCCAGGCTTGGATCGGGCATGTCCTCCTGCAGGCGGATTTTGCACCTAATTACTCCGACGGTGGGACCCCACACGAAAACCTGTTTAGCTTACCCTTTGCCCTTTCCTCCTCCCCCTGGCGGACATCCTCTCCTCTCGCCCTCCGCACTGCCCTCTCGTCCTCCTTTTATTTTTCTTCCTCCTCCTCCTCGTCCTCCTCCTCCTCCTCCTCCTCCTCCTCTCGCGCCACCTTCTCCTCGTCGTCGGCCCCCCCCCATGCCCCTTCCCTCCTCGCCCTCCCGCCTCTTGTCCATGCGCACCTCCCGTTCCCCCTGGTCGTGGCAAGCAACTCGGTTTTCCTGGGCGCCGTCGCCGCGTCGGCCAGCGCGCGCGCGTTTGCCGACGGCTAGATCGCGAAGCCGTCGGGGCAACCCTTCGGGCCAGGCTGTTGGGGCAACCTCGCAGGCCGCAGGGGCGCGGGAGCCAGCCGCTGGGACAGCCCCGCAGGCCCAGGCGCGCGCCGCGGCGCTCAGGCGGGCGGCAGCACGATGCCCAGCTCTGCCGCGAGCTGCTCCGCCTCAGCCCTGGAGTCCACCGCTCTCTTGTCGAACTCCTGGAGCGCCATCCGCAGCGACGCCGGCGGCCCGCGCCCCAGGAACTCCTCGCGCGGGCAGCCGCAGGATCAGCATGTTCCGCATGCACGCGGCGCGGGAGAACATGACGTAGGGGTGCAGCCACCACATCTCGTCCGACATGCCCGTGCGGCCAGCGCCCTCATCCCTGGAGCAGTCGATGGCGACGCCCTTGCGCAGCGTCTGGCCCTGCGACAGCGCGGAGGTCAGGTTAGGACGCATGCGCCAGGGTGAACCCGAGCGGCGCACAGCATGCGCCCCCGAGCTTTACCACGTGAGCTCCTGCTCGGTGGGCCTGAACATGAGCAAGCTCCTCGCCCGCGCTTCGGCCTCGGCGTCGCCGGCAGCGCCGTCGGCGCCCTGCTGCAGCACCTCGGCGACCTCCTTGTAGATCGGGGACTCCTGGAAGCCGCGCACCTGCAGCCAGATTCCCTGCGGTAGGTAGCGGGGGCGGAAGAGCTGGCACGGCGCGCGCCCCTCGTAGCCCCGCTCGTCGTCTGCGTGAAACTCGAAGGACACGACGGTGGCCCGTTGCTCCTGCACGAGCCCCAATTCTTCAGCTCCTCCTGCACGGCCGTGAACCGGACCGCCATGCCGACGTGTGCCGGCAAGGCGCCGTGGATGTCCCCCGTCTTGCGCATGTTCGGGACGTTCAGGAGGCGTCGGCCTGCGCATGGGTCGCCTTGAATCGCGCCGCACTCGTCCACGGCCCGCAGGGAGACGAGGGGGGCGCCGAGGCGCCGCGCGTCGCGACGAGCGCGCGTGTTGATCCACCTCGCCAGCGTCTCCCAGTAGATGCCCATGCCGTGGCCGAGCTGGAAATCCTCGCGCTGGTGCAGTGGGTCCAGGACGCCGTGGTTGTCAGAGGCCAACGTCTTCTCCCAGGCAGACCAGACCTCTGGTGGGAAGCGCTTGCCCTCGCGCATGCAGCCCAAGAACGCGATCAGAGGGCCCCCCGGCTCGAAGCGCTTTGTGCCCTTCAGCTCGAAGACGCAGGGGATCTGAGAGAAGACCCTGATGGCGTGATGGGTCTCCGCCGTCGGCGGCTCCGCGTACTTGTACGACCCGTCGTCCAGGAGCTCGTTCACGTCCGTCAGGAGCCCGATGCTGCCGGTGGGCTTCAGCTGCAGGAAATCCCCGAGGTGCAACGCGATGGGCACGTGGCCGAAGTGGTGGTGCGGCCTCTTCTAGGTGGACTCCTGCACGTCGTGCGCGTCACTGCGCCCGCGGCAGGCGCGAAGGTCCAGCGCGTTGTACAGGGCAGCTGCCACGATGCTTACCTCCTCGATGACCAGGACGCGGACGTGCTCCCACAACCACTGCGACCTCTTCTGCATGCCCCCCGGTCTCATCTTCGCGTTGATGTACTTCTGGACTCGCAGGGCGCAGGCGTTGCGCAGTGTTCTGGCCTTCGCAGTCTCCGTGGAGATGTTCTTCGCCTGCGCGTTCGAGAAGGCCGCGACCATCACGGCGCCACTGTCCTGCGCCGACGAGGGCCACATACACTCCACCACTGGGAAGACGATCTTCTGCACCACGTGCGTCTTCCCCGAGCCGCCCTGGCCCAACAGGAGCAAGTGCGCCACTTTGCTCTCGCTCCAGGGCTTCTTCTGCACGTGGCCCTCCCAGGCGTCGTCGCAGGCCTTGGCGAACTTGGCGACGAAGAGCGTCTGGCCCCGCGCGAGTCTCTCGTTCCCCGGCAACCCAGCGACCAGGGCGGCGATGTACGCGCTGGGCGTTGAGTACACGCTGCTGGCAAAACTGGCCGCAGCGGGGTCGCCGCCCAGGCCGCCTGCGCCCTCGCCCTCGCCGTCCGGAGCGCCTGCATCGTCCTCGTCGCGATTGCCCTGGAGGGGTTCGTCATGCAGGTTTGCCCAGGCGTGTCTCTCCTCGCGCGCTGCGGTCACCAGCGGTCGGTGCCCGGTCGCGGGCGCGGGGGCGGTCGCGGCCCCCGTCGGCTCGGGCGCGCCCGCGCCCTCGCGTGCCGCTTCGGACATGCACGGGAGCGCGAGGAGCTCCTTGGCCAACCTCGCGAAGCGCCTGCGGTGCGCGAAGTTCAGCACGTCCGCCATGTCCTGCCCCCCGTCGATGCCCCACGTCGGGACCGGCTGGAACTGCGCTCGGACCACCAAGGGGGGCGCGCCCGGATGCTCTACGCCCTCGCCCGCCTCGGCGCCCTCGTCTTGACCGGCGCCCCCACCGGTGGTCGCCTTGAGGTACGCGCTCTGCACGGCCGCGTTGCTCTGGTACTGCCGGGGTTTCTTCTCCTCGCGCGCCAGGGCGATTCCCTCGAGGTTGGGCGCCACCTGCATGGCTATCGTGGAGACGTACTGGTGCACCGTCGCCCTGGGTTTCTCTCTGTCGGGGCAGTGGGCGGGGTCCAGCGAGTCGTCCTCCGCGTCCTTACCCTCCGCCCGCGCCTGGTGCAGCGCGAAGAGTTCCTCCTGCACCTCCTGTGTCTCCCAGATCGAGGGCCACTCGTGCCGCGCGAAGAAACGGGCCGCGGCGACGCGGGCCTCCGCGTCCGCCTGAGCCTCGTAATGCGCCCAAGCTCGCGTGAAACAGGTTGACCCGCGCACATTCATGTCACGGGGCGCGCCGGGGGCCTCCATCAGGGGCGCGAGCGCCTGCAGCATACCCTCGTCCTCCAGCAGGCGGCGCGGCCTTCAGCCGAAAATGGGTTACCACCCCCGGCCCAGACGCAAGGGGCTACCCCTGCGCCCGATTCGGCCGCCGATGGGCTATCACCGGCGGCCCGGAGACAAGGGGTTACCCCTGCCCCCGATTCGGCCGACGATGGGTTACCACCCCCGGCCCGGACGCAAGGGTTTCCCCCTGCGCCTGGCCGCCGTCGTCCTCCTCAATTCCTCCTCCTCCTCCTCCTCCTCCTCCTCCTCCTCCTCCTCCTCCTCCTCCTCCTCCTGCGCCTCAGCTCCAGCTCGCATGCTTCGAGCTGGTTCAGCGCGGGGACTCCCGCAGGGACAGACCGGCGGGTTCCCGCCTGAGACTTCGTCGCGAGTCACTCACAGACGAGGCTCCCGCTTGATACTTCGTCCAGATTCTCGCCACAGGGGCCCAAAAGTGACGACAGTTACACGTTTCGAATGACCCGCCTCGGATTAAAAACATGAGGTGCGGGCCCCATAGGGACGGGCTCCCGCCTGAGACTTCTTCACAATTCACTCACAGACGAGGCTCCCGCCTGATACTACTTCCATATTCAAGCCAGGGAGTGAGTGATGACGAAATGATGAGTGAGTGAATGATGATGATGATGATGATAATGATGATGATGATGAGTGTGTGATGAATGAGTGGTGATGATGCTGATGATGATCATGATGGCCACTGAGTGGGTGGTCGAGAGATTATGATGGAGATGGTGACGATGATGTTGAGAGTGGCGGCGGTCCTACCGTCGGAGGACCACTGCCTCCGAAGCCGACTGAGGATGAGTGAGTAATTGAGTGAGTGGGTGGGTGATCGAGTGGTGGTGATTGTGACGATGATGATAATGATGAGGCTTATGATGATGAGTAGTGATGAAGGATTATGATGATGAGTAGTGATGACGGTGATGGTGGTTGATGGTGGTGATGATGGTAATGATGATGAGTGTGTGCGTGTGATGACGATGATGGTGGTTGATGGTGATGATGATGGTGATGATGGTGAGTGTGTGTGAGAGAGAAAGGAAAGGTGGGGTGAGATCCTGCGCGGCGTGCGCAGAGAAAACAAGAACCCCACTTTGGATGTGGGGGAAAACATGCAGGACACACTCAAAAATACCCCCCCCCCCCAAAAAAAAAACGTTCCCAGACTATTGTTTCTCAATTGTTGAAGGTTCCTCTCCTGTAGAATTAGGTCGGGCATGTCCTCCTACAGGCCGATCTTGGACGAAAAACATGTTGTTTAAATACCCCTGCCCCCCTCCCCCCCAAAAAAAGAACATTCAACATTGCACCAAAAACACACACCAAAAAACATATACACACACAAACAGCAGCAGCAACAACAACAATAACAACAACAGCAGCAACAACAACAAAAACAAAAAACAACAAAAACAACAACAACAAACAAAACAGAAAAACGTTCCCATACTATTGTTTGACTATGTTGACTACTCCTCCTGTACGAATGTAGATCGGGCATGTCCTCCCACAGGCGTATTTTGAACGAAAAGTTCGTTTTTTCGAACATCAACAATATTCATATAACATTCCTCCTGTAGAGGGACATGCCCGGCTCAACTGTAGAGGTACATGCCCGACCTAAGGCCGGGTCCATCCCGGGCCCACGATCGGTGCAGCCTCCGACGCGCCCACCTCGCACGGAACTGCTCCTCCTCCGCCTCCTCCTCCTCCTCCTTCGCCCTCCTCCTCCTTCACTCTCCTCCTCCTCCTACGCCCTCCTTCTCCTCCTCCTCCTCCTCCTCCTCCTCCTCCCCCTCCTCCTCATGTTCCTCCTCCTCTTCCTCCTCCTCCTCCTCTTTCCGGGAGGCCTCGCGCGGCAGCTCTTACGTCGGATTTTTTCGGCCAGGAGCTTTTGCATGCCGTGCAGGCGGACCGCGTGCCGCTCCGCCCCACGGGGCTGGAGGCCGGGGGAAAACTCGAGACGCTGACGCTGAGGGACTGGGACGTGGATAGCCCTCTCGCGCCAACGCGTGGTGGGCCAGCACCGGCGGCGCGACACGCCGAGCCAAAGTTCCCGACCGTGCCACGCTGGTTGTGCGTCGGGCCATCGCCACACGAGCGCCGTCGCGCGGCGGCGGCGGCGCCCTCCCCGTCGCCTCCTCGGCCCACTCGCGCACGGAGGCCAGCTCCGGGCGCCCGAGGAGCGATGGGTCCTCGCGCAGCCGCGCCACCGCCCGCCGCAGCCGGGCCATCACCTCTGGGCGCAGCAGCTGGGCCGCGGCGCTGGCGCCCCCGGCGGCGGCGCTGGCGCGGGCCCAGGCCCCCGGCGTCGCGCTGTTTCGGCGGCGCGCCCAGGGGGGAGGCGAGAGGGGGCAGGCCTTCCCAGAAGGCGGCGGGGCTTCTCACAAGCCCTTCGGGTCTCCGAGGGCCCCCCCATGGCGTCTCCGGCGAGGGCTTCGGAAGCGTCTACGAAGGCCAGATGCCTTCGAGTTCTGAGCCTGCTGAAGAGGCCGCCCCCTCTGCCTTCCCCTTCCGGGCGCGCGGCTGGTGAGGGGCAGCGATCGGAGTGGACAGGGACAGGGGGTGGAAACATCGACCTAAAGTCGGCGATACATCGCCGATAGATCGGCGATAGGCCTCCGATAGTGAATCCGCACGTTCCTGGGCAAGTTGGGGCTGTCGGGCCCCTCTCGGCGATCCGGGAGCGACTATGGGGGTCGATGGATCCCCCCCTATGCATATCCCCCCCTTCCGTTGCCCCTGAGCCGAGTCTTCCAGAAGAGCAGATGTACAGGGACCGACCGTCCCAGCATTCCTATAGCCCTACTCTAAGACGAAAATCAATGTCATTAGAGCATGAACCCGATGTGCTTAAACAAGACAATCTCGGCCAGAAAAAAAACATGCCGCGCGTTCTTACAACATTCTCTGGTGGGCCTTGAGGCAAGCTGGGACGCTTCGCCACTGCTTGACACAGGCGGCATGAGCGCAAGGGCGCGCTTCTTCATTTTCGGCGATAATGGGCATTGTAGGGCGGGGGGGGAGGGCCCAGGGGGGGGGTTAATGTAACGCCTCCCCCCGCCGAGCGCACGGCGGCAGTGCCCGGAGCGCACTGGGGGTACGTTATAGAGGGGGGGGAGGGGGGTCCAGGGGGCTATAATGCCCATAGGCCACAAGCAATAAAGAAACACGCTCCTGCCTCTCTCAAAAATCAAAAACTTAGGGGAACGAGGAATGACATAAACATACAAACAAAAACTCAGAGGTCCGCGCAGATTTCTCGGATCCGCGCTGGACCCCCCTGTCGGCGCCGACGGCGCCGCCCCTGGTGCGCTCCGCGCGCCAGGGAGGGGGGTCCAGCGCCGATCCGAGAAATCCGCGCGGTCCTCCGAGTTTTTATGTTTATGTCATTATTCGTCCCGATTCGTCCCCCTAAAACTACTTTCAGCGCGGATGTTGGAGGCCCCGATCCATCCTCCAGAGCTGACTCTTTTTTTACGACGACATGGGAGCGGTTACGGATGAAACTGACTCAACAGGTGGATGTGTCCACGTGTGGCGGGTGCGACCATGCCAGCAACACCGAAGCCCTGACTGGCACCGCCGTACCCGCATTCAAAGTAAATACATTCCGTGCTCGTCGCTGCAGTGCCGAACTGCCTCTTGCCTGCTATGCTAGGCCTGCCGCTACAACGGTGCAGCACGCGTTTGGTGCGGGCTGGCAAGCGCTGTGCGTTGGAATACCCTGAACGGCGGCCCAGGGAGGAAACCCATCCTCTGAACAGAATCCGAAGACTTACAGACGAGCTTTCTCCAACATGCTCTAACACAGTTTAGAACATGCGAGGCAGCTGAGAAAAGTCCTGCTATGGCGGGTGACGCAAGAAGGGGCGGGGGGGATCCTCCTCATCTCCTCCTCGGGAATAGCAGTAAAGAGGGAGAGTGAATAGGAGTCTAGCTACGGCTCTGTACGAGGGGGCAACAGGAGGACCTCGTGGAGCACATCAGGAGAACAAAAATTCGGCGGCCTCCTCATCAGCGGCTAGATCATGGGTACGTGGCTCAGGATCAGCACTATCTGAAGAGAAGTCACCAGGCGTCTGATGTGAGAGGTCGGTATCGGGAACTGCTGCAGGCGTGGTCGCTGCAGTGGCTGGGAGTGTGCCACCAGGCACAAATCGGATCACCCTGTCATTCGTCGGAAGTGGTCCAGCCATGTCGATATCTCCTCCTCCAGCCAGCCTGCAGGGGCTGGGCCCAGGTGGTGTTTCGCGACGGCCTCAGGGCCCCGCAAGGGCCCACCGAGGCCGAAAGTGACCAAAGGCACTCCTTCGAGACAATTGCCTGGCTTTCGGGAGGCTCTCAGCGAGGTACAGCTGCTGGAAAGCATCCCGAGGCGAGAAACCCAGACCGCCGACGGCGTGATTTGTTCATTACGTGGGCCCCTGGACGTCTGGAGCCTTTTCCCTCGGACACATTTTTCATCCCAAATCGATGTGACTGTCCTTGGGCCCAGCAGAGGCCCCTAGAAGCAAGAACGATACCACTACAAACAAACAGAAAGCGCCGTTTGCGCAATGACAGGAAATGGAGGAAAGTACCAGGAACCAGCGCAGACTCCCGAAACTCTCCCAGCCGGGTACTGCGAAGGGCGTGGTTTACCACGGGTATGGTTTGCAACCCGCACCAGCGGGGGGCGGGCCAGAACCTTGACAGAGATCTCTCCCGCGCCCCGACGAGGGCTTATCAAACCTTTAGCGCAACGCGGTGGCCCCCTACGGCCCCGATCGCAGACCACACCCTGGCACAACCACACCATGGGCGGGTTCAGGAAACCCTGAACCCAAAAATGTTGCCATCTCCGGGGAGACATCTTTGACTTCCGCCGGCTTCCGCCAACCATCCGCCAGCCTTCCGCCACCTTCCGCTGGCGGAGCCGCCCTCGTTTTACTCTCCGCCCCCTTCCACCGCCTTCCGCCAGGGAAGGGATGCCAACTCCTCCGACCCGCGACTGGCCATCGCTCGGACGTCCATGCACTGTGCTTTTTTCGGTTTCGCGCGTGGCTTTTTCGCCAAAGGATCAAGGATGCTCCTCTCGATGGTCCTCGCCGAAGGAAACATGCACACGCCCGAGCGATGCCGAGGCGAAGGCGAAGCCGTCTCCGGAACGCCGCCACTGAGGTCGCCGATCGGGGTGCTGGGCCCGCGGCGCTGGCGGCCCTCGCGCCTCGCCATCGCGGGGGACGGAGGAGTAGGAGGATGAGGAGGAGGAGGAACGAGGACGAGGCCAAGGGAGGAGGAGGAGGGAGGTAGAAGGAGGAGGAGGAGGAGGAGGAGGAGGGCCCGCGGCGCTGGCGGCCCTCGCGCCTCGCCATCGCGGGGGGCGCGGCCGCGGCCCCGCAGCGCACGGCGCGGCGGCCGCGGTGCGCAGCGCCTGCTGGCCAGCGCCGCGCCGCAGCGGCAGCGACGCCGCCGCGGCGCCCGGGGGCGGGGGCGCGAGCCTCGGGCCGCCGGGGGAGGCCGCCGCCGCCGCCGTCGCCATCGTCGTCGTCGCCGCTACCGTCGTCACCGCCATCGTCGTCGACGTCGTCGTCATCGCCGCCGTCGTCGTCGTCGCCGCAGTCGTCGTCGTCTTCGCCGTCGTCGTCGCCGTCGCCGTCGTTCTCGTCGCCGCCGACGTCGTCGCTGCCGTCGTCGTCGTCGTCGTCGTCGTCCTCGTCGTCGTCGCAGCCGTCGTCGTCGATGCCGGCGTCGTTGCCGTCGTCGGCATCGTCGTTGTCGACGTCGTCGTCGTGGTCGCCGTCATCGTCGTCGTAGTCGTCGTGATCGTCGTCGCCGCCGCCGTCGCTGTGGTCGCGGTCGCCGTCGTCATCGTGGTCGTCGTCGTAGATGCCGTCGTCGTCGTCGCTGTCGTCGTCGTCGTCGCAGCCGAGGGTCGCCGAGGGGGGGCGTCGCCGCCGCCGCCACTTCCGCGGTCGTCGTCGTCGTCGCCGCCGCCGCCGTAATCATCGTCATAGTCGTCGTCGTCGTCGTCAACACCGCCCTCGTTGTCGTCGTTGTCGTCGTCGTGGTGGTCGTTGTCGTCGTCGTCGTCGTTGACGTCGTCTCCGCCGCCGGCATCGTCATCATCGTTGTCATCATTGTCGTCGCCGTCGTCGTCGTCGTTGCCGCCATCGTCGTCGTCGTTCCCGCCGTCGTCGTCACCGTCGCCGTCGTCGTCGTCGTCGCCGCCGCCGTCGTCGTCGTCGTCGTCTCCGCCGCCGCCATCGTCGTCGACGTTGTCTGCGCCGTTGCCGTTGTCGTCCCCGCCGCCGTCGCCACCGTCGTCGTGGTCGTCGCCGTCGTCGTCGTCGTCATCGCCGCCGTTGTAATCGCCGTCGCCGCCGTCGTCGTCGCCGCCGCCGCCGTCGTCGCCGTCGTCGCCGTCGTCGTCGCCGCCTTCGTCGTCGTCGTCGAAGTCTCCGCCGCAGTCATCGTCGTCGTTGTCGTCTATGCCATCGTCGTCGTCGTTGTCGTCGTCGCCATGGTCGTTGTCGTCGTCGTGGTCGCCGTCGCCGCCGTCGTCTTGGTCATCGTCGACGCCGCCGTCGCCGTCACCGTCGCCGTCACCGTCGTCGTCGTCGTCGTCGTCGTTGCCGCCATCGTCATGGTCGTCGCCGTCGTCGTCGTCGTCGTTGTCGTCGTCTCCACCGCCGTCGACTTCATCGTCGTCGTCATTTTCGTCGCCGTCGTCGTCGTCGTCGTTGCCGCCATTGTCGTCGTCGTTGCCGCCGTCGTCATCACCGCAGCCGTCGTCGTCGTCGTCGCCGCCGCCATCGTCGTCGTCATCGCCACCGCCACCATCGTCGTCGACGTTGTCTGCGCCGTCGCCGTCGTCGTCGCCGCCGCCGTCGTCACCGTCGTCGACGTCGCCGTCGTCATCGTCATCGCCGTTGTCGTCGTCGTCGCCGCCGTCGTTGTCGTCGTTGTCGTCGTCGTCGTCGTAGTTGGTCGCCGCCGTCGTCATCGCCGCCGTCGTCGTCGTCGTCGTCTCCGCTGCCGTCGTCGTCAACGACACCGTCGTCGTCGTCGTCGTCGTCCTCGCCGTCGTCATCGTCGTCGTCGTCGTCGCCGCCTTCGTCGTCGTCGTCACTGACGCCGTCGTCGTCGTCGACGCCGTTGTCGTCGTCATCGCCGCCGCCGTCGTCGCCGTCGTCGCCGCCGTCTTCGTCATTGTCGTCGTCGCCGTCGTCGTCGACGTCGTCGTCGTTGCCATCGTCGTCGCCAACATCGTCGTAGCCGTCGTCATTGTCGTCGTCATCGCCGTCGTCGCCGCCGCCGTCGTCGTCGTCGCCTTCGTCGTCGTCGTCGTCGCCGCCACCGTCGTCGTCGCCGTCGTCGTCGTCATCGTCGTCGTCGTCGCCGTCGTCGTCGTCATCGTGGTCGTGATCGTCGTCGTCGTCGTCGTCGCGGCCGTTGTCGTTGTCGTCCTCGCCGCCGCCGTCGTCGTCGCCGCCGTCGTCGTCGTCACCTCCGTCGTCGTCACCTCCGTCGTCGTCGTCGTCGTCGTCGTCGTAGTCACCGTCGTCGTCGCCGTCGTCATGGTCGAAGTCGTCGTGGTCGTCGCCGCCGTCACCGGTCCTCGTCGTCGTCGTCGTCGTCGTCGTCGTCGCCGTCCGCCGCCACCGTCGTCGTCTTCGTCGTCGCCGTCGCCGACGTCATCGTCGTAGTCGCCGTCGTCGTCACCATCGTCGTCCTGGCCGCCGCCGCCGACATCGTCGTCGCCGCCGTCGTCGTCGCCGCCGTCGTCGTCGGCGTCGCCGCCGCCGTCGTCTTTGCCGCCGATTCCGTCGTCGTCGTCGCCGTCAACGCCGCCGCCATTGTCGTCGTCGACGCCATCGTCGTCGTCGCCGCAATCGTCGTCGTCATCGCCGCCGTCATCGTCGTCGTCATAACCATCGACGTTGTCGCAAAGGGGGACTGTCGTCGCCGCCGCGCCGCCGTCGTCGTCGCCGTCGCAGCCGCCGTCGTCGTCGCCGCCGCAGCCGCCGTCGTCGTCGCCGCCGCAGCCGCCGTCGTCGTCGTCGTCGCCGTCGTCGTCGTCGTCGTCCGGGCGGCCATCGTCGCTGTCGTCGTCGTCGTAGTCGGTGTCGAAGTGGCCGTCGTTGTCATCGCCGTCGTCGTCGTCGTCGTCGTCGCTATTGTCGTCGTCGTCGTCTTCGCCGTCGTTGTCGCCGCCGTAGTCTCCGCGGTCGTCGTCGTCGCCGCCGTCGTCGTCGTCGTAATCATCGTCACAGTCGTCGTCGTCGTCGTCGTTGCCGTCGTCGTCATCCCCGTCGTCGTCGTCGCCGCCGCCGCCGCTGTCGTTGCCGCCGTCGTCGTCGTCTCCGCTGTCGTCGTCGTCGTTGCGGTCAACGTCGACGCCGTCGTCGTCGTCGTCGCCGCCGCCGTCGTCGTCGTCGCCGTCGTTGTCGTCGCCGTCGTCGTCATCGTCGTCGTCGCCGTCATCGTAGTCGTCGTCGTCGTCGCCGCCACCGTCGTAGCCTTCGTCGTGCCATCGTCGTCGCCGCCGTGGTCGTCGTCGTCGTCTTCGCCGTCCTTGTCGCCGCCGTCGTCGACGTCGTCGTCGCCGTCGTCGTCGTCGCCGACGTCACCGTCGTCGTCGCCGTGGTCGTCGCCACCGCCGCCGTCGTCGTCGTCGTCGTCGTCGTCGTCGTCCCCGTCGTCGTCACCGCCGCTGTCGTCGTCGTCGTCGTCGTCGTCGCCGCCGCCCTCGTCGTCGCCGTCGTCGACGTCGTCGTCTTCGCCGCCACCACCGTCGTCGTCGTCGTAAAAGTCGTCGCCGTCGCCGCCCCGCCGTCGCCGTCGTCGCAGTCGTCGTCATCGTCGTCGCCGTCGTCGTCTCCGCCGCCGTCGTCGTCGCCGTCGTCGTGAGTCTCGCCGTCCTCATCGTCGCTGCCGCCGTCGTCGCAGCCACCGTCGTCGACGTCGTCGTCGCCGTCGTCGCCACCGACGTCGTCGCTGTCTTCCTCGTCGTCGTCGTCGTCTTCGTCGCCGTCTTCGTCGTCGTCGTCGCAGCCGCTGTCGTCCTCGTCCACGTAGTCGTCGTCGCCGCACCCGCCGTCGTCGTCGTCGTTGTCGCCGCCGTCGTCGTCATCGTCGCCGTGGTCGTCGTCGTAACCGTCGTCGTAGCCGTCGTCGCCGTCGTCGTCGTCGTCATCGTAACCGTCGTCGTCGTCGTCATCATCGTCGTCGCCGTCGTCGTCGCCATCGTCGCAGTCGCCGTCGTCGTCGTCGTCGCTGTCGTCGTCGCCGCCACCTTCGTCGTTGTCGTCGCCGTCGTCGCCATCGTCGTCGTTGTCGTCGCCGTCGTCATCGCAGCCACCGCCGTCGTCGTCGCCGTCGTCGTCGCCGCCGCCGTCGTCGACGCCGTCGTCGTCGCCGCCGTCGTCGTCGTCGTCGTCGTCGTCGTCGTCGTCGTCGTTGTCGTCGTCGGCGCCATCGTCGCTGCCGTCGTCGCTATCGTCGTCGCCGCCGCCTTCGTCGTTGTCGTCGCCGTCGTCGCTATTGTCGTCGTTGTCGTCGCCGTCGTCATCGCAGCCACCACCGTCGTCGTCGCCGTCGTCGTCGCCGCTGCCGCCGTCGTCGACGCCGTCGTCGTAACCGCCGTCGTCGTCGTCGTCGTCGCCGTCGTCGTCGTCGCCGTCTCTTCGCCGCCGCCGCCGTCGTCGCTGTCGTCGTCGTCGTCGCCGTCGCAACTGCCGTCGTCGTCGCCGTCGCCGCCGTCGTCTCCGCCGCCGTCGCCGTCGTCGTAAACGTCGTCGTCGTCGTCGTCGTCGTCGTAGTCGTCGTCGTTGTCGTCGTCGGCGCCGTCGGCGTCGTCGTCGTCGTCGCGAGCCTCGGGCCGCCGCGCGGGCATACTGCCGCCGACAGCCCGGCCCGGGCTGCGGCCTGCATCCCCGCAGCCTGGGGAGGACGAGCCGCCCACCCGCCAGGGGGGGGGGGCGGCCTCGCAAGCCCACGCTGCGCTTGAGCCCCTGGCAAGCCCACGCTGCGCAAGCCTACGCTGCGTCTGAGCCCCACCCCGTCCCCCGAGGGAGTGCTGCAGGAAAGAGCCCTGCCTTCGACAGAACGAAAGAGTTGGCATCTCTTCCTCGGCGGAAGGCGGCGGAAGCTGGCGGAAGCAAAACAGGATATCCCCGAAGATGACCTGAGAGCTAAGAGATGTCCCTTCTGCCGTGCTACGTTTTCTCGTAAGGATGTCCTCCTTCGCCATGTCCAACACCGTTGCCCTCAGCGCGCTGGCTCTCAGCACGCTCCACCGCCGCCCCCCTCGGCACCCCCTCCAGATGTTCGAGCCTGCGGCGGACATCATCAAGAAGAGGGACGCGGCCAAGGCCGAGGTCGGCGAGGGCGGAGCCGAATCCGAGGAAGCGGAGCCGTCTGGCATTTCGAAGAAGGACAAGCTCATGACGAAATTGCTGCTCCAGCACGAGGACAACTTCACGGGCTCGGCGCGCGACCAGAACGTGGTGGTGAGGCTGATGACGGGTTCCCAGATGCAGCTGGCGCTCGCGGCGGGCATCCAGAACTACCAGAAGGTCGGAAAAGAGGCGCGCTCCGCAGTCGAGCCCAGCGAGTATCGCGGCCACCCACACGGGAAGAAGCCCGACGCGTACCTCCGCATGTTGCTGTTCCGCCTGAGCGAGGCGATCGAGGGCAGGTGCGAGGACGTTCGCGCAGCAGTGGCCCAAGGGCCACACCCAGCCGAGTCGAAAGAGGCGCTGCGCCTGGTGGTCGAACTCGGCAAGAGTCTGAACGACAAGGAAGTGAAGCTCAAAGCGACCCGCTGCTTCGACGTTCAGACGAAGACAGACGTCGACGGCAAGACGGTGGAAGAAACCAAGTGGATATTCGCGGCTATGTTGCATCCTCCACTCATGCAGGCTATGTACTGCCTGAAGGGGAACGGCGGCCTGCAGTCGGTGAACGTGGTGCTCGAGGACGACTCCGCCCCGAGGAGCAAGGCCGCGAAGGAGCTAGAGAGGATGGTGTTAAGGGCGGCCGTAGCGGCGGCGGCGGCAAGAAGGACTCCAAGCGTTCCAAGAAGAAGTGAGCGCCTCTGCTGAGGTCTCCACAGAGACCCGTGGGTTAGATCGGTTTTTCAGGTCTGGAACTTTTTAGGCCCCTGGATCGGTTGTGGGTCCATGTAATCTTGGGCCTCGCGTGAGAATGAGGAAGCTAGGTACCTTTTGGGTCGAGGGCCTGCCGCGGGACTAGAGGGTCCTGCAGCGGCCGCTCTCGAAGTGCCATCCCCTCAGAGGAGGGGTTGCTCGGGGGCGGGACCTCGTGGGCGGTGGGCCAACGCTTCCTGCCTTCCCTGCCTCTGCGCTTCCTCCAGGCCCCAGCAAATTCGTTCTCGTGTGAATTATGCTGCGCCGAGGTTTCGGTAGTTTTGATTGGGCCCGTCGCAAGACATCCAGAGTGACACTGAGAGGGTGTAGCGTTGGTAAAAGGAAGCACACTAAGTCGTTGGTCCGAAAGATACACGTACCCGGGGCCAGCCAAGGTGAGATGGGCCGTCCGGGGGACTGGGCGTTTGCTATTGTGCCCAGTCAGCTTGCCCCGCGCGCGCTAGTGCAGCATCCGCGTGTCAAGACGCAACGGCGCGCTCGATGGTCGGGTGTCTGATTGCAGCGACAAGCGCTGGTTTTTGTTAGGGACGTTTCGGGGCATCATGGTGCGCGCGCGGCTCAAAGCCGCCCATATGTAGTGGCGCCTGTCCCACTTGATAACAAGATGCGTTTCCTCGCCATCATCCTGGCAACCAATGCGTCTGGGCATGCCCTGAGGAGCGACGTTGCAATGTCGCGCCCCCAGGGGGCCGTAGCGGCCACGTTAGGGACGGTTCTGGAGGGCATGTGATGTGCTCGAGAGCGTTTTGGGCTTGCCGCCACCTCGACTAGGTACGGGGACCTGCCTGAAACCACCGAAACATACCCGGACCTAGCTGGGGTGGAGCTGCGACACCCCGGCTAAGTACGGGTATGTTTTTCGGTTTTCTGGGGGCAACCGTACCTAGCTGGGGTGATCCGTGGACGGCCGTCCAAGGGGGGCGGCCTCTGGCGACCTCGCCCAGCGCTCAGAGCCGCGATGTGTCTGCATCGATCAATTCGCGATTGGGCGGTTGTCGCGCTGTGAAGTTCGCGCCAGAATTCGCATGCACCCCCGAGTGCGCGTTGATTCCTCAACGCCAGGATATGTGTCTCTGGGGGCGCGCCTCCTATGCAGCTGGTCTACATCTACAGCAACCAACGCGGGGTCGACCACCCCGCCGATTCGAGCGCACGCGCGATCGGTGTTAACGTGCGCCTCGAGAAGACAGCGGTCTGCAATGCTCGATCGGCCGTCGCTTCTACACTTGTGCAGCCGCCGTCAGCTGCGACGAACCGCCCCCCCGGACCCTTGCCACCCTGTCTAGGCAAGGGTACGGGTATCTTTCGCGCTTGAGAATAAGGGCGGCTCCGCGTGCGAAAGGCTGGCAGAAGTAAAAAATGTACCCCCCAGAGATTACAACATTTTTGCGGTTTTGGTTTCCGGAATCGGCCAGAAGAAAGTAGAGGAAGCGCTGGCAGTTGCATGTTCTGTTGTTCCACCATGTTGGGCCTGTACTGGGACCAACTCGTCTTGGGGCTGCGCCGGCAATGGCTCGCACCGTCCTGGGACTGTGATGGAAGTGCCCCTTGCCTTGAGATGCCTGCACTCGCGTCTCTTGACAAGAAGCGGCACTTGCCTGAGAACTACAACGACGGCAGTCGCACTTTCGTGACGGATGCGCACCCTGTCGCAGGACTTGATCGGGCCCTGCTGCGCCGTCGGGGACATCGGGCCGGGGCCGCCTGCCATGAGCTGACGCCGCTTCTTGCAGCCCCTGCCACCATTCGCCCCGGCGTGGCCTCTGCAGTCGCACGGCTCCTCTACGACGACCTGGAGTGAAGGGGCCCCAGGACACACAAATAAATACACAAAAATAAAAGATTCCCCATATTTTCCTGTATTTTCTGGGTTTTTGTCTTCCCCCGCACTTCCCATATTTTCCTATATTTTCTGGGGAATCGACGATTAATTGTGTTTGTGTGTTTTTTTCCGTCCTGATGGAGGCCATCCAGGGGGCAGGAGCCCCCGGGCCGAGCCCACCACGCGCAAGAGCGACCCCCCCCGAGGGCAAGGGTGACCCTTGCTGCGCGCCTGGAGGGGGGGGCCGCGGCCGGGCCGAGTCCAAGCGCGCAGGCCAGTGCTGGGGTTACGTCGGGCCTGCCCCCCTACAGGAGGGATATTCCATCCTAGCGCTCGACCAGATAGATCGATGCAGAAAGAGACGGGCTCATCTGTTTCATCTGTCGAAAGGCTGTGGACGCTCCCGGGAGACATGTCATAAATCTGGCCCCGTGCAACAGTGTCAAAGGTAGTATAGGTGAAATTAACAGAAGGAGGAGGGGAGGGATGGAGGAGCCAAAACGGCCATGGATGACCGTATGAGAGGGGTTCCCCTCTCTGCGGCCCGGACGCTATGGCAGGAAAACCGTTATGAGAACAAACAACCCTAACGCTAGACCAGATAGATCGATGCAGATAGAGACGGGCTCATCTGTTTCATCTGTCGAAAGGCTGTGGACGCTCCCGGGAGACATGTCATAAATCTGGCCCATACCCATTGTATGACCTGGGCCGTCATGCTACAAGTTCCCTTAGGTGCTGGAGTCCCCGAGCATCTCGAGACGTGACGATCCACTGTATAAGCAATTTGGCCAGGGGGAGAAGGTAGAGCTCCGCAATCTTTGTCCAGTGGATATTAGAGCGAGGCTGCCGACCACGAAAATGAATGTGAGGCAACTTTGATCGGCAGCAGACTTTCCCAGAGATGGACAAATCCTCCGATCTCAGGGGGGTGCTTTTTCCGCTCGAGCCCTGGAGGCGGGAGCACTACAGACCAGCCGACAAAACGTGCTCTTTGTTTGCCAACGCGTGCCGAACATGCAATAATCACAAATACTTCCCCAGCCCTTCGCCAGAAGCCTCCACATCGAAGGTTCGGCACATGCGAGGGACGTGCGTGGGTTCTCTGCAATCATGGGAACCCCAAAACGGATACAACGGCGGATAGTGCTGATCATAAAATCAAAGGTGTCATTTCCTACTCGAAGCTGCTCGGCATCTCGCCCAGACAGCCCAAAGACACCACGGGGGTGCGCTCGGGACCTCAAGGGGGGTCGCCTAGATTGCGACCAAGTGGTGCACGGGAACCCCCCGATGGCCCCGCGGATCTGCTTCCTCCGAAGACAACTTGCTGCACTGTGCGGTTCGCAGCGTCAAACTCGGCACCGCGCTTCAAGTCTAGTCTAATGCAACCAGCACCTCCGATGTTTTCAAAATATCTGGCTGTGCGGCCTGAACCAGAGAAAAGGTCC
This sequence comes from Prorocentrum cordatum, assembly GCA_963575745.1. Classification (NCBI taxonomy): domain Eukaryota; class Dinophyceae; order Prorocentrales; family Prorocentraceae; genus Prorocentrum; species Prorocentrum cordatum. The sequence continues at coordinate 355,440 of CAUYUJ010014252.1, read as the reverse complement.
AGATATACAGTTGCCGAGCCAGCTTGCTGGTTAGCACGTCGGAGGTGCGAATTAAGCCGAGAACGAATCTGCCCTGAAGTCATCGCAGCGGCACGAGAGCGCGCTGCAGCTGAGCAGCGGGAAACTCTGAGGGCGACCGCACGCCCCGAAGGAAGGCCGCCAGGTCCTGGCTGATGGCAGTGCCGTAGCGGCGCACGGCGAGAAGTAGCTTGGTGGCTTCGTTGGCGACCCGCGCGCGCTTGCTGTAGCGATTCACGCTGGCGTCGGCCTTCCAGCGCCCTTGGCGCTTGATCTGCTCGGGTGTTCGGTGCTTTGTGAGACTGCCGTACCTGGCTCCTCCGCGGCGAAGGCAATATGGGCGCGGGCGCAATGCTGACGCGCCGCTGACCTCCGCCAGGGTTCTGAAGTACTCCGAGAACTGCAACTGGCTGAAGGACCAGAGGTTGCCCTGGCCGGCTCTGTGCTTCAGCTCGAGCAGCCTGGGCGTCAGCTGCTTCATCACGCCCCAGTCCAGCGCCGCGCTCTCGTCGAACTCGCGGGCATTGCTCCCGATGTTCTCCTCTGCGGGCGACAGGAGCAGCATCCAGCGCCGCGTGGCCGATCCCGCCACAGGCGCCACCAGCTGCGGCCCCTTCAGCTTGACCAGCTCCGAGGGCCCGAGGTAGCCGATGAAGCAGATCAAGAGCGGGAGGGCCACGTCCCGGAGGCCCTGGAGGAGGGCGGCGCCGATCATCGCCATCAGCCCGACGAACGGGAGAGGCGCCCTGCTGCGGCCTGGCGCCAGCCGGCGGAACCCCCGCAGCGCCTGTCGGGCGCGCGTGGGCGCAGCAGGGCAGCCCTTCCTGAGCTGCGGGTACCTGTGCTCCAGCGCCGCCAGCAGCTTCGAGGCCGTCGAGTGATTCCCCCCCTCGAAGTACAAGTGCCCCAAGTAGTCCAGCAGGTAGGCGTCCAGCTCCCCGGCCTTCAGCTCGCGGACGGCCCCGCCCAGCGCTCGAAGGTGACCAGGTAGATGTCGTGGAGGTCCGCGGTCGCGCCGCGGACCGCGCTGACCTCCAGGAAGAAGGCGCCCTGCTCTCTGCGCGGCTGGGCGCTCTCGAGGTGGGCCGCTCGCCGCTGCTGCCGCCGCCGCTTCCGCGCCGGTGCGCTGTCGGCCATGACCATGTCCACTGGCAGCGGCTCGACCGGCCGGGCCTGGCTCCGCGCGGCTGGGGCAGGCGGCTCCGCCCACGCCCCGCCTCCCGGCCTCCTGGTCGACAGCATGTCGGAGGGCCAGAGGGAGGCGCCCCCTGCCGAGGTGGCCCCGCGCCTCTCGACATCGCGGAGGTCTGGATGTTCCCGAACTGGCCCGCGGTCTTTGAGCCTAGAGCCGCGGTCAGCAAAGTTGACTTCCGATGGGACCCAACGATAGAAGAACTTTGACCCTGTGGCAATCGTAATGCCCCTGGCTCTCTGCGCGTCTGATTTAGCTCTGGATCGGCTGCGCGACCCTTCGACAGAGCAAGGACAAGAGACAGATTGTCACCCAGAACGAGATGATCCTGACCGCGATTTTCAGCACAACGAAGCACGTGGCGGACCCCCACGATCGCTCCACGCCCCTCGAGACGGAGGATGCGCTCCTCAGCGCTCCAGCGGCCGCGCACACGCAGCTGCCAGTCCTCCTGGCGCCCCGCGAGGCCGAAGGGGATCTCCTCGAAGAGGTGCCCGCCGGTGGGCAGGCCTGCCTCCTCGGCCGCATGGTCGTCGCTCTCCCCCTCGAGGACGCTGGTCATCGCCGCGAGCTCGTAAGCCTGCAGCGCGCGGCGGCGAGCGTCGATGGCGCCCTCCACCAAGTAGCGCCAGCGCTCGGCGATCTTGCAAGCGCGACTGACATCCGCCGCAAAGGCCTCCTGCTGCACCACGGCGAAGCCGCCAAAGTCGCTGCCATCCCCCCCAGTCGACGCGTCGGTGGCGGCCACGATGGGGCTGCAGGACCTGCGCGCGTCAGTGAAGGCAAACACGATCAATGAGCACATCATGCGGAGCTCGCTCTTCACGGAGCCCCAGAGCTTCCATCTAGAGTCGCCCGCCTCCTCGATGAAGCGGCAACAGGCGTGCGACAAAGCCAACAACTCCCTTCGCATGAGAGCCGCACAAGTGAAGTGGGCGACCAGCAACTGGAGCTCCCCTCCCGTCATGCGGCCGAGTCCCAGCGCGCGCAAGCAGGCCAAACGGACCCGCCACAAGCGCATGGATGTGACCGAGATGGTGCCAGAGTCGGAGTCGAGCAGCAAGCCATTGAACTCCTGACGGCCCCCAGCGAGCTCGAAACCCTTGCAGGCCCGCCCTGCGCGCCCCAAGGCCACCAAGGCATCGTGGGCCTCGAGGTCGACGCTGGGTTTCTCCTGTCCGAAGATGCCGACGTTGTCCACGTAGACGGCGGCTCTCGCAGCATCTGACTCCAGCTCGCGAAAATTGGGGCTCGCACGCTTGTCCAATAGTATGTCGGATTCCTTGAATCCAGCGGACATCGCCGCCGCGCTCACCATCTCCTGGCAGAAGTAAAGCGACCACGGCCAGCCCATAGCGAGGACACGCAGTCGAGGAGTGGCCTTCTTGCCCGACAGGCCGCGAGCGGCGACGGGGTTCGCGGCGCGCAGCGCCTCCACGTCGACCGACGGCAGCCTGCGGAACCTGCTGAGGCCTGGCGGGGTCTTCACTCGGAAGAAGGCATAGTTGACGCTCATCTGTGCAAGGTACAGCGGAGCGTCGGCGCGGGCACGCACGGCTGCCCAGGCAGCAGGAGAGGGAAGGCGCGCGTGCATCGGCTTCGCGAACAGGTTGTTGACACACCGCGCGTCGAGAATAAGTATGAGCGCGCGGTCCTTCCTCGAGACGAAGAAGACGCCGACGGTCGGGCCCCCATAGTCCCAAAGCTCCAGCATGTTAGCATTGAACAGCGATGAGCAGAATCTAGCATACTCCCACCTGTTGCGATTTAGGGCAGCATCCGAATGAGGCTTGTCGGGGACACTGTCATTGGGGGTCGGCTCAGGCGCCAAGATGAGCTCCTGCCATCGGCACCAGAAGTCAAGTGCCGTTCCGCGAAGACACGAGCTGCCGTCAGTCAAGCCACCCTCCTTGGGCAGCGAGACCAACCCTGGCTGGTACTTCGCCCTCGGGGCGTCGACCATGTCGTAACCTGGCCCCGCTCGGGCGCCGCAAAGCGCATGAAAGGCTTCCGCGGAAGTGCAAGATGGCGGACCAGACGAAGCCACCAGCCTGGAGATGCGCTCCAAGACCTTCATCTGACCGGCCGTCGGGCCGACGGCTTGTGAACCCCGAGTCGAAGTCCGAGCAGCCACACATGCGGTTGAGGCCCCTCGTCGTCTCGTTGGCCCACAAACGCCAATTGATGCTCGCGTTGGCTCGCTTGCGTGCCGCACGACACCCAGCCGAGCTGTCCAAGAAATCCGCGGTGGAGGTAGACGGGAAAGGAAGAGGAAGCGGGAAGAGCTCCCGAGGCACGTTCATGGGGAAGCCCACGTAGTGCTGGCCACGCCGCGCGCCGTGCTCTGAAGGAATATCCGGCCAGGACGAGCAGGCCCAGCCAGGCGCGCACCCCCTCGCCTCTGCCGCCGCCCTTCTTGGCCTTCCGCTTCGCCGCAGCCCCGTCGGCCGCGGCGCCACTCGAGCTAGGTATAGAGGCGTAGCGAGTCGGCCTGATCAGAGCACGCTCCTCCATCAGCTTCCGCCTCTCCTTCAGGACGGACCCCTCCTTCTGGAGCTGCGAGGAGACGAACTCCTCCAGCTCTGGCGCGATCATCACCTGACCGCGGGTAGCGATCGCGCCCGTGTACAGATACTCGTCGGCCCCGTAGTCGTTGGCGGCGTCCACCTGCAAGAGCTTCTCCTTATGCTTGAGCTCGGACAGCTGGGTCCGCCCCAACAGCAACACCATGCACGCGAGCTCTCCCACATTCAACTGATCGTAGGAGACCGCGTGCTCAAGGCAGCGCATCGCTACCTCGTGCTCAGCGACACCGACATCCCCCGGGCCCAAGCCGACGTCCCTCTTCCAGCGGGTGCGGCGGGCCCGGGGGTGTCCGTCGGTCTGCAGGCTGCATGTGCAGCACCACTGGACCGTGCGCGGACCCGACAGCGGCCACCCGCCCCAGTCCGAGCACGAGAGCTGGCTGACGCCGTCCCTGGAGTCTTTGTAGCGGACCCCGTTGCCGTCGCGCGTCACGTTCAGCACGCGGGCATCGAGCTCCGTGGGCGTCGCAGTGCCACGGTCGGCCCCAGGACCCTCGAACACCTCCAAGTCCCCGAGGCCGTCGTCCTCCTCCACGTCGCACTTGAAGGCGACCACCTCGTCGCCGAGGCGGCCCAGCCCCAAGCTCTCCGCCATCACGTGTAGTGACCCCAAGCTACCCCATCCAGCATCGCCGCGCACGCCTCCATGAGACGAAGCCAGCACACGCCAGGCGCCGCGCCCGGAGCGAGGAAGCTGCCCAGTTCCACCAGTGAAGCCAGCCGCCACCAATTGGGATCCTCCATCATCTGGGTGGCCGCCCTTGCTAAATCCCTCCTCGGCCTCGCACTCTCCGAAGATCTCATTCATCTCCACGAAGGTCGGCGGGCCGTCGAAGCCGTGCACGTGAGAGAGGTAGGACGCGGTTCCCACCAGAGACTCGACCACCTGCGCCCCGTTCGTCCGCATCGCCAGCAGACCCGAGAACGGGCCAGCCACCCGCGACTCTGGATGTACGTCCATGTCTGGAGTCACTATCCACCAGAAATCCGTGAGGTAAGGCTCGAGGAGATCCACTCCAGCGTATTTGGCGTACATAGTATTGCTCGCTGGCCTGACCAAGAGCCTCTCGTGCCACTCTCGCTCCCCCGCGTACTTCACCAGCACGCGTGACCCCGAGGTCAGAAAGGAGGAGTCGAGACGCTTGCCAGGCTCCATAGCAACACCCGCAAGAGCAGCAGCCGACCAGCACTCCAGTCACGAAACAGACCACTGCAATGGTATGCGCACTGCCGAAGACAGCCTGCTGGAGAACACAATCTGCGAACTCCTCGAACACTCCTGGCGACACCCACGATGTCAGGCGACCGAGAGCGGCGGCCACGGGGGAGGCAGCACTGAGGAACTGTAGCATGCGGACCGCACGAGCGGAGCGAGCTTGAGCCAAAACGGCCATGGATGACCGTATGAAAGGGGTATCCCTCTCTGCGGCTCGGACGCTATGGCAGGAAAACCGTTCTGAGAACAAACAAAATAATGTGTATAGATATATGCACATTCAAGAATAAGAGATAGTAGTAGTAGTAGTAGTAGTAGTAGCAGTAGTAGTAGTAGTAGTAGTAGTAGTAGTAGTAGTGGTAGTGGTAGTGGTAGTGGTAGTGGTAGTGGTAGTGGTAGTGGTAGTGGTAGTGGTAGTAGTAGTAGTAGTAGTAGTAGTAGTAGTAGTAGTAGTAGTAGTAGTAGTAGTAGTAGTAGTAGTAGTAGTAGTAGTAGTAGTAGTAGTAGTAGTAGAAGTAGTAGTAGTAGTAGTAGTAGTAATACTAATACATACTAATCATACATAACAATAAATAAATAAATGAATAAATACATAAATTGATAAATGCATAAATATATATATATAAATGCTAATAATAGTAATCATAATAATTCGCCAGCCCAACGGGCCAGAGGCGTGCCAAGATCTCCGGCAACTGGTTCACAGTACCTATACGACCACCCTGCGGGTGATAAGGAGGTTGGGGGGGGTGGAGGGGCCGAGCAATCGGCAACAGTGGTGATTGTCCCCCTGACGATGCCAGTGGAGATTTGTTTCTCGGAGGCCTGCTGAGGCTCCTCTCCCTCCCTCTGTCGGGATGCACATGGTGCAAATTCAATTGAGGAGAACTGCTGCGACAGCGACGGCGGCGGCGTCCTGTCGGCGTATCCCTTTTTATGTAGACGGACCAACTCCAGGGGCCCAGACGCACCAGTTTTTCGATTCGCTTCCAGCCGCGGCGGCGAGCCCGCGCGGCCGCCCGAGGGAACGGAGCGCGCTCGGAGAGAGCGGCTGGCAAAGCCTAGCCTGTACTGGTGGGTGCACGGGGCCTCGCCCGCACGCACGGCACGCACGAACACGAAACCGAAATCGATTTCCCGGTAGGGGGGCTCTCCGTTCCACTTCGATCTCACCCCCCAACCTCCGATCACAATCGATCTCACAATCGACGCGTCATCATCATCATCATCATCATCATCATCATCATCATCATCATCATCATCATCATCATCATCATCATCATCATCATCATCATCACATCAACATCATCATCATCATCATCATCATCATCATCATCATCATCATCATCATCATCATCATCATCGCAGCATCATCATCATCATCATCATCATCATCATCATCATCATCATCATCATCATCATCATCATCATCATCATCATCGGCATCATCAACATCATCATCATCACCATCATCATCATCATCATCATCATCAGAATCATCATCAACATCATCATCGGGACACCGACGGGACAACGACGGGACACCACCGGGACACCGGCGGGACACCGCGCGGCCCCGCGCCCCGGTGGAGAATCATTTGGTGCGGCCGCGCCTCAGCCACAGAGGACACCACCGGGACACCGGCGGGACACCGCGCGGCCCCGCGCCCCGGTGGAGAATCATTTGGTCCGGCCGCGCCTCAGCCACAGGAGACTTTCCTCTCGCCCGCCCACGCAGCTTCGCCTCGCCCGCACGCACGGCACGCACGAACACGAAACCGAAATCGATTTCCCGGTAGGGGGGCTCTCCGTTCCACTTCGATCTCACCCCCCAACCTCCGATTTCTAGTTCGCGCGCGCGGGGCGACCCCTGGGGGTCCCCGGACGAAAAAATACCCCGGCAAGGTCCCGGGAGGAGGAGGAGGAGGAGGAGGAGGAGGAGGAGGAGGAGGAGGAGGAGGAGGAGCGCGCTGAGTCCGCCGGACGGCCGGCGGGCCCCCTAGGAGCAGCGCGGGTGGGCCGGAGCCCGGTTATTGCAATGTGGTGGAGGAAGGCGTCTTCCCAGCTGTCCCATAATTTCTGGTCACAAACATCATATAACCAATGTTTGGTGATACTCCCAGTGGTAATTTGCATAAGCTGCGATATGTCGTCGCACCACCGCTTGCGTTGTCGTCCATGTCTGCGCTGTGCTATTCGATTGTCGTGGACTTCCGGCTCCCACGCTGCCGCAAGCCTTGTCCATCTAAGGTTCGAGTATGTTGCCACTCGCTTTGCCCACCGCCATTTTCGTCTGTAGAATACTGTTGTCCACTCGTCCACGTGAGAGCGGGCAGCGAGATCTGTAGCCGCATGTGTGGCTCTGCGAATGAACTCCTCCCATGAAGGTCCCGGGAGAAGCCCCCAGAGCGCTCCAGGAGCGCACTAACAGGGCCCCGAGACGTCCCCGAGAGTCCCAAGAAGGGCCAAGAGAGCGTTCCAAGAAGAGCCAAGAGCGCCCAAGAGGCTCCCAAGATGGTACACCAAGGGTCCGAGATGCCACAAGATCGCTCCAAGACGCTCAAGATAGCCCCCAGACGCCCCACGAGGCTTTGAAGAGCACTCCCAAGACGGCCCCAAGAGGCAAAATGTATTGCTTGTCCTTAGGTTTGGGGGAGATTTTAGCGTTTCCACCTTTTCGGCATCGCGACGCCCCAAGACGGCCCAAGAGGCCCCCAAGATCGCCCTAAGAGGCCCGAGAGGCCTCCGACAGGGCCCCAAGACGGCCCAAGAGGGTTCCAAGACGGCCCAAGAGGCCTCCAAGACGGCCCAAGAGGGCCCCAAGAACGCTCTAAGAGAAGCCCCAGAGGGGAAACACGAAACAACATTTCGAGCCCTCGGCCCTAAGAAGCCCCCAGGAGGCGCATAGAGGCCCCTAAGAAGCCCCAGGAAGCCCCCACGAGGCCCCTGGGCCCCCAAGAAGCTCAACGAGGACCCCAAAAGGCCCCCCAAAGCCCAAACGCCAGCGAGGGCACAATACGGGCCGGCGGAATGAGCGAAGCGATTTAAGAATGAGAATAATCAGACTAATAATAATAGTCCTAATAATAAATAAATACATAAATAAATGATAATAAGTAATAATACGAATACTAAACATAAAAACAATAATACTAATAAGAAGAAGAAGAAGAAGAAGAAGAAGAAGAGTAATAGTAAGCATACTACGACTAATAATTGAATAAAAAATATATTTAGAAATAATAATAATAATAAGACGAATAATACGAATAATACGAATAATACGAATAATACGACTACGAATAATAACATACGAATAATAATAATGATAATAATAATGATAATAATAATACTAATAATAATGATAGTAATAATAATAATAATACGGTTGAAAAAAGTGGGATCAGTTTTGAACACGTGCGGAGTACTTGTAACTTTTCGTCCAAGATCCGCCTGTAGGCGGGCATGCCCGACCTACTGCTGGGGAGTCCCTGTGGGACCGCACCAGCGGTCACCCCGGCGAAGGGCCACCCGTACGCGCAGCCAATCACCAGCGGCAGGCCCCTCGCCCTCGAGGCCTGGGCGCCTCCTCCTCCTCCTCCTCCTCCTCCTCCTCCTCCTCCTCATCCTCCCTCCTCCTCCCTCCTCCTCCGCCTCCTCCTCATCCTCCCCTCCTCCTCCTCCTCCCCTCCTCCTCTCCTCCTCCTCCTCCCTCCCTCCTCTCCTCCTCCTCCCTCCTCCTCCTCCTCCTCCTCCTCCTCCTCCTCCTCCTCCTCTCCTTCCTCCTCCTCTGCCTCTTCTCCTCCTCCTCCTCCTCCTCCTCTCCTCCTCCTCCTCTGCCTCCTCCTCCTCCTCCTCCTCCGCCTCCTTCTCCTCCGCCTCCTCCTCCTTAAAGGAAAAACGAACTGCATGAACTGCATAAATCTAAACTTTCGGAGCCCCGCGCGGATGTCTGGATGTGCGCTGAACTCCCTGGCGCGCGAAGCGCGCCAGAGGCGCTGCTATAGGGACCCAGCGCGGATCCAAGAAAGCCGCGCAGATCTCCGAGAAAGTATGTTCATGCCGCCTTCCCTTCTTCAAGTAACGACGTCTCCTTCTTTGTGTTTGCACATTGCGGCCAAACCGATGACGTCCCACGTCAGTGCTCCGCTCCAGGCGGGTGTCTGGGCGGATGGGGGATGAGCGTCCACTTCGGCTCGCGAAGGTGTTTTTGTCCCTGCGCGCCCTCTCCCGACGCTCCGCCAGCCCGATGCTCCGCCCCAGAGCCCACCCGCGCACAACTGAATGTGCATCAACCAGGCTGTACAGACAACGTCTTGGCCAACATGGCGCTCTACGGGGCTCGAGAAGACGTGCAAGAAAACCAATTGGAAGAATTGTTCAAGTACCGACCTTCGGGGACCAGGGGGGAGGGACACGAAGGCTCCGCAATTCGGCGGTGGACAAACCTCCCTTTAATAGACCTCCCCTTAGCGAAAACGGCCTATGACCGAAACCGACGGACCTGGACCCGCAAAAATGACGGCCGCGACGCCATCTCGCGAACCGAACAAATCGACGTGTCAGGGCAGGAATTCGATCAACCTCGGACAACTGGTAGAATCGTTCAGGTCCCGACCTTAGGGGACCGGGGGGGGACACAAAGGGCTCCGCAATACAGTAAGCGCCAAGCGTTCGGCGAGCGCGGAGGCACTGGGCCAGCGATGCGTGACGGGAGAGCCTCGGCTCGCGAAGGTGTGCACGCGCGGCGTGCTTTGAGCACGGGCACCGCGCAGGGGCTCGGCGGCTTCTGCTGCCCCACGGCTCGCGCCGAGGCTTCTGCGATTCCTCCAGGCTCGCCCAGAGGTTCCTAGATCTGCCTCGAGGCATCTGGATGTGAAGGGGCCCTGGGACACACAAATAAATACACACAAATAAAAAGATTCCCCATATTTTCCTATATTTTCTGGGTTTCTGTCTTCCCCCCCACTTCCCATATTTTCCCATATTTTCTAGCGAATCGCCGATTAATTGTGTCTGTGTGTTTTCTTCCCTCCTGAGGATGTGCATCGACTTGCGCAAACGTTCCTCGATGTAGCGGGTTCCGAAGATCCTGTACCCAAAAGTGTTGCCACCTCTGGGGGGCGCATCCTTGATTTCCGCCGGCGTCCGGCGGCCTTCCGCCGGCGGAGCCGCCGCCGTTCTACTTCCGCAGGCCTTCCGCAGATGCCGGCTCCTTCGGCCTCTCGAAGACGAGGCCCTTTTCTGGAGTGCCGTCTGGATGTGCCTCGACTCGCGCAGAGGTGCCTGGACATACCTGGCTCGATCCCCCGCAGCCGCGACGACGGCGGTGTCTGCAGCGGGCGGCGCGCGCACGCGGGCGCTCGGGAGACGCAGGCGTGCCAACGGAGGAGGAAGATGGGGAGATGGAGGGAGGTGAGAGAGGGGGAGGTGAAGGGGCGAAGGATGGAGGGATGGAGGGAGTGAAATAGGAACGGGAGGAAAGATGGAAGCCTTCCATCCTCTTCATCCGCCTCCCACCCCTCCTCTCCTCGCTTCCGCAACCCTCCTCTGCCACAAGTCCCAAATGCGGGGATCTCGTCTTCCTGTGGAATGCCCAGGCCTCTTCTGAGAAGGGAGCACGAGCAGGAAGCTCTCGCCCCCACCTCCCATCCCCCTTCTCACCTCTCCCTCTCCTCCCCATGCTCCTCCCCCCATGTCTCGAACCAAACCCCGCAGACCCGCATCTCCCGCAGGGGCTCTCGCGAGTGCGAGGCAACCGCCGGGCGGACCAGACCTCGCCTCCGAGCGCCTCCAGCCGAGACAGGGGCCCCACGAGCGAGGGGCAGGAGCACGAACCCCGTCGCCGAGGGCCCGACGGCCCGTGGAGAGACCCCGGCACGAAGAGCATCCCAGGGGTGGAGGGCCAAAGCGAGACGAGCACCCAGTCCGAAGCCGTGATCGCTCCGGACCCTCGTGCAGGCCGCACACCGTCCCATCGTATCTTCCTCCTCCTCCTCCTCCTCCTCCTCCTCCTCCTCCTCCTCCTCCGCCTCCTCCTCCTCCCTCCCTCCCTCCCTCCTCCTCCTCTGCCTCCTCCTCCTCCTCGTCCTCGTCCTCCTCCTCCTCCTCCTCCTCCTCCTCCTCCTCCCTGCTCCGTGGGCGGGCGGACCGAGCCGACCCTCCCTCCGCCCTCGAGGGCGCCCAGCAAGAGGGGGGCGTCCAGGGGGGGGGTGCAACTCCAGGCGGCGCGCCCGGGGGGAAGCGAGCAGGAGAAGGCCCTCTCAGAAGGCTCGGAAACTCCCGTGGTTTCTGAGAAGTCTTTCAAGCCTTCCCCCAAGGAAGGAAAAACTTCTCAGAAGGCCAGAGGCGATACATCACCGATAAATCGGCGATGGCCCCCCGACTGCGAATCCGCACGCTCCTGGGCGTGGTGGGCTGTCGGGCTCCCACCAGCGACGAATGGGCGACTGGAGGTCGATGCACCCCCCTCTGTGCCCATCCCCCCCTGCAACTGACCTCCTCCTCCTCCTCCTCCTCCTCCTCCTCCTCCTCTTTTTTTTTGAATGCAACATTCATGCCCCTGAAAGTGAAGTGTTCTTGCACAGACAGCCAGAGGCGCACTGAAGGCAAGATGAACCTGTAATTTATAATAGCGGGATGAATTCGTCGATATCGACCGAGACACCCCTCTTATCGGGGTGCAGTCCTTTTCGGAGCCGTCTCAAGTTTCTGAAACCTGTCTCCGTGGGGGGCCCGCACTTACGGGACAAACCCAGGACCTTTTCACCGCTAGAATAAAACTTGCACGACATGCACAAGTACAGGTGGCCATTGTCACTGCACGGGAAGGCAATGACTCGATGGCCCAGTCTCTCCAACAGACCCTGGTCCAAACGGGACTGCCCAGGGCACGTTCCTCCTAGCGGCTTGGCCTTCGCACGGGAACCGCGCAGGCACACACGACACCGCCAGGAGGAACCTTGTTGGGACCAGTCGTGGACGAGCTCTACAAGGGGGGCCTTCGAGTCGAGCAGCGGAGGGCCGCGCAACAGGCCTCGAAACTCCAACTTGGGCCAAAGTGGCAAGAGCTCCGCTCCCGCAAGCAAGATCGCCCTCGATACTAGAACCTGATGATCGAGGGCCTCCTGCTCCGCTGGGGACATGGAAGGGTGCTGCTTTGCACCCTCCTTCGCGTAGACGTCGGCGAAGAAGTTCCCTCTTCGCAAGAATCTCTCGCGCGAGGAGAGCCCTTCCTCGCCAGCATCTTTGTGGGCCTCAACCTTATCTAAGGAGACCAGGTTGGTGCCGAAGTAGTGCCTAGCTTGAATGATCTGGCCCGCATACTGCCGCCTAGCGCTGACTCCGTCGGCAGCTCCTAGATTCATTAAATGAACCACGTTAGCACAATCAGAATAACACAGGGCAGGGCCTTCGGTTTGCACAGCGGTCCAGGCCAGGGCCCCAAACTCGGCACCCTGGGGCGTCTGAGGCCACGGGGCCCACAGAGGACCTTTCAAAACCCCGAGGCGCACACCCGAACAAGAAACCATGACAACAGCCCAGCCAGCCCTAGAGAGTTCACGCACTACATGACGATGGCATGAGCCATCCATAAAGAGGTGCCCCCAGAGCCCCGCGGAGGGAGGAATAGAGGGAGCAGCAGCAAGGTCCCCAGGGTCAGGAAGAACATCGACGAACCATTCCAGGCTAGTACCTCCTTCTGTGAGTGGCGGTGGGGCATAGTCTCCAGGATGTTTGAAGGCTCCATGCAAGTACAGACACATGTCGACATGATCTGCACCTAGCTCCAACGCTTCATTCTGAATACTTTTGTCAAGCACCGCTTCCCTCACAGGCTGCACAGACGGGCACGCGAAGAGCCTGTGGAAGAGGGTGTCGCGGTCCTTGCCGCACAGCGCGCACTTGTCATAAAAGTCATACCCTGCAGCTGCCACATCGCTTGCCGTCCAGCAAGCTCTCGTGGCCTGAGCTCGGATCCAGCCTTTGGTTTTGCTAGAAACCTTCCTGGAAGACATCAGCTGTTTGACCACGTCCCAGCAAAGCCTGAAACCGCAACCATATTTGTCCCCCGACTCCCTTTCAAGACCCCGAAAATGAGCTTCCTTACGGTAAAGCTTGACAAGCTTAGGGGACGAAAGGGTCAAGGAGATTTCGCGACCAAAGTCGTCGACAAAGGTGCAAAAGTTGGGCATGGTCCAGCCCAGCCTGTACAAGGTCATACGCAGGGCAGAAATCGCCCCAGCCACTTTGGACCACGAGTGGTCATCCGACGCAAAGACAGCGCTCCAGCCGTCCCTGAGTTCGGCCCAGCTCAACGTCCAGGGAAACCCGTGAGTGTGCAGGGTCCAGACCTCCTTGGCCCAGCGGATGACAGGCGCGCAACAGCCCCTCCAAATAGGGTCATCCGAGAGAAGACACAAGACACTGAGGGACCTGCCCTGGGCTCTGGGTTCAACCGTCGACATGGCCATCCTTCTGAGATTAAGAAGCTCCCTGTCCGAAATCCCAAACAAGTCAGAGCCGTACACGGCTCCCGCCATCGGTCCCGCCGCAAAGACCTTCAAGCACTTGCGGCCCAGGACCTGCTGGAGGCCCTTCAGCTTTTTGGTCTTCCTCAGCGCAGCCGCAGCTCTAGATTTCAATTTGGCCGAGCGCCCTTTGGAGCGAACAGGTCTGCCCGCAGTGAAATCGGAACCCATATTAGTAACCCGAGAGCAGGCTGGTCCAACAAGGGGCCCCAGGGCCTCAGTGAGCTTTCTGGAAACATCGGGGGAGTTGCTGATCATTCCCACTTTGTCCATGGCCAGCTTGCACTCGAGCGTCGCTGTGATGGCTCGGTGGAGCGCCTTGGCTCCCGCCGTGAGGCTGGCAACTACAACCTTAGCAGGTCCCGTGCAGCTGAGACTAAGGTCATCGACGTAGGCGTCGAAGTCGGTCGTAGCTCATGGGCCCTTGGGGATCGAAACGAGGGCTTCATCGAAAGCCTGCATGGCAAAAACACGAATGAGGCTGGTCGCAAAAGAACAACCCGCCACCAGACCTTTGGAAACGAAATAAGGGCCCTGGATGATGCCCCCGAGGGCCAGAAAGCGAGCACACGAATACGCCCTGATGGCCAGTCTGGCCAGAGGCAGCGGGAAATGAAAGTGCACGCACTGCTGCCAAAGGTACCTCAGATTTATGTGCTCATAGTACTTCCTGAGATCCCAGAAAATGGAAGCCGACACTTCTCTCTTGCGAGTGCCCGCTTCAGCCCTGAAAGCCTGCCTCCAAACAACATCCCCCGCTCCCCTGTTGGCCCCAGCAGCCCAGTACTTTCTGGGGTAGGTGAGCTCCCACTGAAGAGCCTCCTGACGACGGGCGCGACCCCAAAGGCGGTACAAGCTCGGGAAGACCCCAATGGGTCTGAACCCGCCCGTCGGCTTGGCCAACAAGGCCATCAGCACCCACGAAAGCTGCTTGGGCAACTCGCCAGTGGCTTCCCAAACAGCAAACCACAGAGCCAGGGCATGCAAAGCCTCATCGGGGAGAAGGCTAAAATGCCGACAGTGGAATCCATCAACGCTCACCGCAGAGGAGGAGCGATACTTTTTGGAAAAAACACGGAGCTCGGCAGGCTCTAAAATGCGCCCATGGGGCAAAGGGTCATGGCCCACACCAATGCCTTTGCCAGCGCCCCAAATAGACGCAAACTTGTCGCCTTCGGCCTGCAGTAAAGACACTGGGTCGCAAACTATGGTACCACATCTGGACAAGGTGGTAGAGGGTTTCCAGGGTTCAGGGTCTTTGATGGCCCTCTGAGCGTTGCGACCACCAGCATCAATGCCCGTACGCACCCACTCTTGCCACTCTAGCCGCGAGGCATTCGCAGCGGTGACCTTAGCAGCGGCGACGGCTTGAGCTACCTGATCGATCAGGTCGTCAAGATCAGAGCTGAGCTCCGGATCCAGCACAGGAGAAAAGGCGCATCTAGCTAGGGCAGCACTGGCCTTGAAGAGCGAGTGGAACCCGGAGCTCTCCTGCACCGCCACGGCCAACGGAGGCTGGAGGATCGAGTTGAGCACCTGTCGTCCAGCCTCCTGCAAGACCGAATCCGAGAGATAGCACCTAACTGCACGAAGCTGATTACACAGCCAGGAGACTGACCGTAAACCTGGATCTTTCTCACGCCCCGCTGGGCGGAGCACAGACTTCCAGAAAACCTGGGGCCGCTTGCCCCTAGCCCCTAAAACCTTGAGATCGGCCCCCAGGAGATTGGCAAGGTCTTTTTCCGCAGCATCAGCCCAAAACTTGTATCCAATGCTCAAAAGCCTGCGCGCTTTTTCCCCATCCCCGTTCGAGACCGCCCCAAACGCTTCTTCGGCCAAACCAAGCGCAGCACTCCAGTCGCCTGACTTGGGCGAAGGGCCAACAGGAGGGAGCACAGGCAACGAAGGGGGTTGGCGGAAGGCAAGAGTCTTGAGATCGCCCAGGGAGCTGTGAAAACGAAGCGACACTGGGCGATGTGGAGTGATGATGGAGCCACCTTCAACATAGACACTCTTGAGACAGAGGCTGGGAGCCTCCGACACAACGAAAAAATCAAACCGATCAGGAGGGCCCCTGCTGGGGAAGTGGGTGTGACCTTCAGGAACAATCGTACTGGCCCTAAGCTTTTTGCCAAACTCGGAAGCTTCGATGACCTCGGGACCCATGTTCCAATCAGCCCCCACCATAAACTCACAACCCACGGAGTCTAAAAATTCCCCGACAACCCTCCACGTTTCTCTATTGGAATCCGAGAGACCTTCACTGT
Source organism: Prorocentrum cordatum (assembly GCA_963575745.1). NCBI lineage: Eukaryota > Dinophyceae > Prorocentrales > Prorocentraceae > Prorocentrum > Prorocentrum cordatum. The sequence goes on along the minus strand of CAUYUJ010014252.1, from coordinate 339,631 downwards.
GGACCAGGTAGAGGCTGCAGACGCAAAACGGGGCGCAACCAGGAACGTGAACCATGGTGGCGATAGCTCGACCAGGAACGAGAACAGAATTCGCAGCAGCTTCGAAAAGCCCAGGGCCATCTCGAACACAGACGCAAACTCCCGACGATACGCCACCTCCCTCACCGAGCAGACCAGACGCCCACAGCGTTTTCCATCCCAGAAACTTGGACGACTTCGAAGCCTGGTCCAGCGCACAGGGATCTTTAAGCCGATGTTCCTGAGCGATAACCACATGTGAACTGGCCGAGGACAGAAAGTTCTTGAGGGTGCCCCAGGAGTTGGCGTTCACTGTAGTCACGAGAAGACCCTCGTCAAGCCTGATGCAGCCGTCGGCAGCACCCTGGGCAGCTGGCGTGGGGGCTGAGGTCCCTGGAAGCCGTTCGTCATCTGGGACGGGCCTCATGCAGGGCCAGGCCCTGGCGGAGCTGGCACCAGGAAGAAGGGCATCGGATTGCGGCAATCGTGCGACTGGAGAACCTTCACGCAGAGCTTCTCCAGCCTTCACGCAATACTGCTTCACGTCCGCACCAGGCAGAGGCAGAGAGGAAATGCGAGAGGCTCCTGGGCTGTCTGGGGGCACCCGAATTTCAGCACAGGAGAGCGGGGCGTCGAACGAGCCCCCGAGATTGCAAAACCCAAACAACACCCTTAAACGCTTGGAGAAACGAACCCCAGAGGCCTGAGACCTGGAGCCTATCACAGACACTCTGGAGGCTAAAAAATTAAAAAGATCCCAGGAGGGTTTCAAACCTGGGCCCCCGCCCTCAGATTCCTGCCCCCCGCCGCCTCTAAGACGCAGCAGGGGGCTCAGAGTCCTTGAGAGCCTGGTCGACCTTGGCTCGAATGTCCTCTTGCAGAGCAGCCGAGGCCTGGCCAGCCTCGGCCGCCCCCGCAACTGGCGCAGCGGCCTTGGCACCCTCAGAAGGCGCCCCTGCTCCAGCTCCAGCCGCGGCAGCAGCATCCTCAGGAGAGCCTCCGACAACCTCACCCTCCGCGGTCTTCCGCTTTTTTGCCACCACTCGAAGTCGATGAGCTTCATGCTGTTCACGAAGAGCCTTGGCATGCGATGCGACCTGGGCGAAGAGGTCCCTGGCCAACTTGGTGACCCCAGACGAGAGGTCCTCCTTCCTTTTCTGGAACTGCTCGAGGTCGGCCACGTCAACGTCATTGTCCGTCGTGAGATCTTCCAGCATGTGGCTGCAGTCGATGATCTTGGCAAAATCAACATCGCCTGCAACCAAATCCTCGAGCTTGAAAGAAATCGACTGAGTCCGCTCCCCTGTGGCCTGAGGGGGCCCTTGAAGGGCCGCCAGCGTCTGCTTGTAGTCCAAATCAGCCTGGTCGAGATGAACACGGAGCGAACGTAGCGAAGCTTCCGCTTCGACGAGCTGTTCCCGCAGCCGCGTGACACGGCCCAGCTGCTGCTCCATTTGTTTCTCCAGCTTGCGCACCATGGAGTGAGCCTGCTGCATACGCGTGTGGTCCGGGACCACCACGGGCTTTGCTGCCGCTTCCAGATGCTTCGCCATGTCGAGGTACTTGGCAGCCGCTCCAACATCTCCCGCCTTCTGGAGCGATTCGCCCAAGGCCTTGGCCTCGGACGCAGTGATGGCGGGCACTGGTCCCACGGGAAGAGGAGGAGGGCCTCCTGCTGCTCCGCCAGCACGCTCATCTCCTTGACGGGCCAGCACATCCCACATCGTCTGGTCGCCTCCGAAGTAGCCCTTGCCTCTGCCTTTGCCACTGGGCCCACGGCTTCCACCTTTGCCCCCGAAGTTCTGAAAGACGGGCCCCTTGCCACAGAAGCCGTTCCCGAACCAGAAGCCAGGGGGGCCCGCTGTGGCCCAGCGACCTCCAGCTGGAGGCCCATCGCCGTGAAGCAGACGAGGGAGAGGGTGAGCACAGTGCTTGCAATGCGAGGCATTGATGCTGCTCTTCTTGCAACCGCAGGATGGGCAGGCGAAGCTCGAGACTTGAGCCTGGCCACGGCGACCTCTCGCAATAGACCATCCTTCGCCATCAACCTGCGGCTTGACCCAGGGCGCATGCGGGAAAGGGGCTGGCACCATCGGGACGTGATGCCGAAGGGAATGCTCCAACAGGAGCTCACAAAACTCGCCACAAATCCTCGTCTGACCAGGCAAACGAGGGGCACTGTGGGGGCCGCTGCTCCCCCTTGCCAATAAGGTCAGGTCCTGTGCCAAAACGGCTCCGGACTTGAGCCAAAATGGCTACGGACCTCCTCCTCCTCCTCCTCCTCCTCCTCCTCCTCCTCCCTCCCTCCTCCTCCCTCCCCTCCTCCTCCTCCTCCTCCCTCCTCCTCTCCTCCTCCTCCTCCTCCTCCTCCCTCCTCGTCTCCTCCTCCTCCTCCTCCT
>CAUYUJ010014252.1:322214-332214 GCA_963575745.1 Prorocentrum cordatum | reverse complement strand
GCGGGCTCAGGAGAGGACGGGCCTGCCCCTGACAGGGTACGGGAAGGCCTTGGCCTCAGCGTGGGCGGGGAAGCGGCAGGGCACTCCCCGCCCCGTTCTGGTTTGGACGCCCGAAATTGGTACAGAAAGAATGGGCACAATGTCCAACAACAAATGTTGTCCCAAACCAACAGCGGCCGCTGTTAGGCAGGCGGCCTTCTGTCTCAAATGGACACAAGCCGCGGCGGCGCAGACAGCGAGCCCTGTTTAAAATGAACAGGAAGTGCTGCTGGGCATTGTACCCATTCTTTCAGTACCCATGTCGGTCGTCCCGATCTGGGGCCGCAATTCCCTCCCCTGCCCTCCCGCCTCTCTCCGAGCCTCTTTGTTCTGTTCTGCTCCGCGGCTCGAAAACAAACTTGTTCCAGTTGCGAATACACTTGCAAGGAGTTAGGAGGGCGTGGACTCCCCGCGAAGCGTCATCTAGGGCAATGGCCTCCGCTCCGAAACCTGAACATAGCGGGTCCATAAAAGCCCATGCTGCCAACAGTGGTTCAGACGTCTGTGGTCCTGCTTGGATGCCCCACCGGCCTGCGATACACGCCCATACCCCCGAATAACTTCTCTCTCCTCCCTCACCATATCCATCCCTGGCCCTCTACGAGTACAACAACGAGCCATGTTTGCCAGCGTGGGCCCCAGATAACGAGCCATTGCGCCCTGGATGTGAACCTACGTGGTACGATTCGCCCCATGCTCGAATAACCATCTTACCTACACATCATAAACTTCCCGCGAACCTCAACAGGCGCAATGACGCACGGACCCTGCTCACGCAGACCCATGGCTCACTCGGGCGAATGATGGTGACGAGGACATCGGTGTCGACGACAACGACGACCACGGCGATAGTAATAGCAATGGTGATGGTTCTGGTAGTACTGATAGTAAGGACAATGATGCTGATGGTGGTGATGATTGTTTGTGTGCTCATCCATGGGAAGGAGCAGATGCTCCATCGGCCGCAACAGTCGAGGCGAATACCGCCAAATGTGTGATGTAGATTCTGCGGCTCGTAACTAGTCTAACATTTGCGATCGAATGCAACCACCTTCCAGTTCATATGATATTGCTGGCGGAAAAGAACGGCCATGGTGAAAACCAGCCTTGGTCTTGCCCGTCAGACGTTCTGTGCAAAGTCGAATGGCCCTCCGGATGACATTTCCATCCGAATACTCGGCATAGTAACAGCACCAAAAAACGGTCAATGAGCCGGCCGACGTGTGAAACAAATTGTACGTACGCCGAGCACCGACCGCGTCCAAATCAACAAAATCGCTCTCAACGTTGATGTTCCTCGGAAAGCGCATATGCCGACGATGCCGTGGAAGACAGAGGCACCGCAACATAGCGCCATCATGGACTGTTCGTACATCCTGGGCGGCCTGATGATTGTAGGTCCACGCTCCAGCTGGCCACGTGGTCGAGGATACGCAAACATGGCGGATCAGTCCATACCGCTGCTTCCAAGTAATTGCTTTGCAAGACAAGACGCTCGCCGAATGAACAACCCCGCTCCGAACGGAAAACGTTCTGACTTGCATGTCCTCCCTGGTACGGCCGTTCGTGCAAATGTAACTACCAACGCATCGCATGAAAACGCCATGACCTCCGCGTGTAGTTCCGGGCCATGAATGCTCGGAATCACAACGGTTCTGGCTCACCAGCCGCAGCGTGCTGGCAGAGAGATCAAATCCGTGGTCGCGCAAAGCGGTGCCAAGTAAGCCGATGATCTGGCGTGCATCGCAAATTCAACGAGCAACAATGATGACGTTATCTGATCAGACAATGAACGGCAGGGTTTTGAAATGCCAAGCCCGACAACACTTCGCACCGTGCGTTGCGGACGGGCTGATTGTGAGTGAAACTATATCAAATTTCCAGTGTTTGATTTTATCCCAAACGTGCGAGAAGCAGTCTGGCAACACAATTGCTTAGAATGTGGGCCCCCGCTTGCTACTACGAGGCAGCGAAATCGTGACTGGAGATGTCAGAGCTTGACGTTCATGCAGCCGCGTACGATGATACACTTGTTGTACGTGCCAAAGCATCCATGCGCACAATGCTGGGTCAACCTTGCGTTTCAGCATGGACCATCAACAAAGCTGGAAGATGATGATGGGGATGGTGATGATAATTGTGGTAGTGGTCGTGATAATACGGGCGACGACAACGATGATAATGCTGACGACGATGCTCATGATGATGATGGTGGTGATGAGGAGGAGGATGATACTGATAATGATAGTGATAAATGAGGAGGAGGATGATACTGGCGATGGTAAAGATGACGCCAACAGCGGCAATTACGATGGTGCTGATGGGGGTGGCACGTGAGTGCGCGCGCGCAGAAATCTGGGCACTCTTCTCCGACATAAAATTAGCCTGGCGACAGACCCAACCATACGCAGTTGTGACTACCGCAAATGTGAATCACATCTTCGCCCGCGCTCCCGATGTGGCCACAACTTCCCGCCGGAACCCGACATGCTCAGGGACACGTTCGTGGCCGTCTTCGCGGGCGCCAACGACGACGAGTACGGCGCCCCCCTGACCGAGGCGCAGAAGCAGGAAAGGGCTCTAAAAACCATAAGGGAGGCTGCCACCGGGGCCTTCGGTGGAGCTCCTATGGGGCCACGATCCTCGTGAGGGGTGTGCCGAAATGGCCCGAGGCCGCCATGCGAACCCTGCAACTGGCACCTTCGGTGGAGGCCATGATCCTCGTGAGGGGTGTGCCGAAATTGCCCGAGGCCGCCATGCGAACGCTGCCAATTGGGCCTTCGGTGGAGCTCCCTATGGGGCCACGATCCTCGTCAGGGGTGTGCCGAAATGGCCCGAGGCCGCCATGCGAACGCAGCCACTGGAGCCTTCGGTGGAGCTCCCTATGGGGCCACGAAATGTTGTACTCGGTGTGCCGAAATGGCCCGAGGCCACCATGCGAACGCAGCCACTGGAGCCTTCGGTGGAGCTCCCTACGGGGCCACGATCCTCGTAAGGGGTGTACCGAAATGGCCCGAGGCCACCATGCGAACGCAGCCACTGGAGCCTTCGGTGGAGCTCCCTATGGGGCCACGATCCTCGTGAGGGGTGTGCCGAAATGACCCGAGGCCGCCATGCGAACGCTGCCACTGGCGCCTTCGGTGGAGCTCCCTATGGGGCCACGACCCTCGTGAGGGGTGTGCCGAAACGGCCCGAGGCCACCATGCGAACGCAGCCACTGGAGCCTTCCGTGGAGCTCCCTATGGGGCCACGATCCTAGTGAGGGGTGTGCCGAAATGGCCCGAGGCCACCATGCGAACGCAGCCACTGGAGCCTTCGGTGGAGCTCCCTATGGGGCCACGAAACGCAATACTGGGTGTGCCGTAATGGCCCGAGGCCGCCATGCGAACGCAGCCACTGGGCGCCTTCGGTGGAGCTCCCTATGGGGCCATGATCCTCGTGAGGAGTGTGCCGAAATGGCCCGAGGCCGCCATGCGAACGCAGCTACTGGGGCCTTCGGTGGAGCTCCCTATGGGGCCACGATCCTCGCGAGGGGTGTGCCGAAATGGCCCGAGGCCGCCATGCGAACGCAGCCACTGGGGGCCTTCGGTGGAGCTCCCTATGGGGCCACGATCCTCGTCAGGGGTGTGCCGAAATGGCCCGAGGCCGCCATGCGAACGCAGCCACTGGGAGCCTTCGGTGGAGCTCCCTACGGGGCCACGATCCTCGAGAGGGGTGTACCGAAATGGCCCGAGGCCGCCATGCGAACGCAGCCACTGGGGCCTTCGGTGGAGCTCCCTATGGGGCCACGATCCTCGTGAGGGGTGTGTGCCCAAATGGCCCGAGGCCGCCATGCGAACGCAGCCACTGGGGGCCTTCGGTGGAGCTCCCTATGGGGCCACGAAACGCTGTACTGGGTGGGTGAAACGCAAGGAAGAGGGGGAGGAGGGAGGAGGAGGGGGAGGAGGAGAGGAGAGCAGGGGAGACGCGGGCCACCGTCTCTTCAAAACGAGGACCCAACACCACAGGATGGTTGGGAAAAATTGGCCTGGCGAAAGACCCAACCATACGCAGTTGTGACTACCGCAATTGTCAATAACATCTTCGCCCGCGCTCCCGATGTGGCCACAACTTCCCGCCGGAGCCCGACATGCTCAGGGACACGTTCGTGGCCGTCTTCGCGGGCGCCAACGACGACGAGGACGGCGCCCCCCTGACCGAGGCGCAGAAGCAGGAAAGGGCTCTAAGAGCCATAAGGGAGGCTGCCACTGGGGCCTTCGGTGGAGCTCCTATGGGGCCACGGTCCTCGTGAGGGGTGTGCCGAAATGGCCCGAGGCAGCCATGCGAACGCAGCCACTGGAGCCTTCGGTGGAGCTCCCTATGGGGCCACGATCCTCGTGAGGGGTGTGCCGAAATGGCCCGAGCCGCCATGCGAACCCTGCCACTGGGGCCTTCGGTGGAGCTCCGTATGGGGCCACGATCTTCGTGAGGGGTGTGCCCACATGGCCCGAGGCCGCCATGCGAACCCTGCCACTGGCACCTTCGGTGGAGGCCACGATCCTCGTGAAGGGTGTGCCCAAATGGCCCGAGGCCGCCATGCGAACGCTGCCAATTGGGCCTTCGGTGAAGCTCCCTATGGGGCCACGATCCTCGTCAGGGGTGTGCCGAAATGGCCCGAGGCCGCCATGCGAACGCAGCCACTGGAGCCTTCGGTGGACCTCCCTATGGGGCCACGAAGTGCTGTACTGGGTGTGCCGAAATGGCCCGAGGCCGCCATACGAACGCAGCCACTGGAGCCTTCGGTGGAGCTCCCTACGGGGCCACGATCCTCGTGAGGGGTGTGCCGAAATGGCCAGAGGCCACCATGCGAACGCAGCCACTGGAGCCTTCGGTGGAGCTCCCTATGGGGCCACGATCCTCGTGAGGGGTGTGCCGAAATGGCCCGAGGCCGCCATGCGAACGCAGCCACTGGCGCCTTCGGTGGAGCTCCCTATGAAGCCACGATCCTCGTGAGGGGTGTGCCGAAATGGCCCGAGGCCGCCATGCGAACGCAGCCACTGGAGCCTTCCGTGGAGCTCCCTATGGGGCCACGATCCTCGAGAGGGGTGTGCCGAAATGGCCCGAGGCCACCATGCGAACGCAGCCACTGGAGCCTTCGGTGGAGCTCCCTATGGGGCCACGATCCTCGTGAGGGGTGTGCCGAAATGGCCCGAGGCCGCCATGCGAACGCAGCCACTGGAGCCTTCGGTGGAGCTCCCTATGGGGCCACGATCCTCGTGAGGGGTGTGCCGAAATGGCCCGAGGCCGCCATGCGAACGCAGCCACTGGGGGCCTTCGGTGGAGCTCCCTATGGGGCCACGATCCTCGTGAGGGGTGTGCCGAAATGGCCGCGAGGCCGCCATGCGAACCGAAATGGCCCGCCATGCTGGGGGCCTTCGGTGGAGCTCAGTATGGGGCCACGACCCTCGTGAGGGGTGTGCCGAAATGGCCAGAGGCCACCATGCGAACGCACCCACTGGGGCCTTCGGTGGAGCTCCCTATGGGGCCACGATCCTCGTGAGGGGTGTGCCGAAATGGCCCGAGGCCGCCATGCGAACGCAGCCACTGGGGGCCTTCGGTGGAGCTCCCTATGGGGCCACGAAACGCTGTACTGGGCGGGTGAAACGCGAGGAAGAGGGGGAGGAGGGAGGAGGAGGGGGCAGAGGAGGAGAGGAGAGGAGGGGAGACGCGGGCCACCGTCTCTTCAAAACGAGGACCCAACACCACAGGATGGTTGGGAAAAAAACGAAACCAATGTGCTTGAACACCTCTATTTGGCGGCGCGCAGAGCAGGGGTTAGGCGGAGGGGGACGGCTTCTTAGAAGGAGGCCGTTTCTTAGAAGGCGCGTGCCTTATATATATATATATATATATATATATATATATACATACATACATACATACATACATACATACATACATACATACATACATACATACACACACATACATACATACATACATATATAGATAGATGGGACCAGCGCCCTCTAAGAAGCAGGGGTGTTTCTAAGAAGCCTTCCCCCCTCCCCCTACGCCCCTCTGCGCGTGGCCGACCTATGCGCGACGAACGAAAAACGAAAGCTTTGCCATTTTTTCGGCGTCCGCGCGCGGGAACGCGCGCGCGTGGACCACACTGCAGCAGGCGGCAAAATGGGCGGTGGCCCGATGATTTCAACATGCGCGCGCACGTGGCCCGCTGGGTCTCGTTGGAGCAAAAGGCAACAACAACAACAACAACAATTACTAGCACGTGGGGACATTCCGTTCTCACCAGTGCCAGGGTTTTCATAGGAGGCGGGCAATACCCCCACTTTGTGGGGGGGCCGGTTCAAGCTCTACCAAATTTCCAAACGACTCTTCGCCACCACCCACACCCAGCTTCCCGCCCTATGACGTTCGGACACTTCACTTCGTGGCATGCGGACGACCGTGGCTACTATTCAGGGCCCCGCGGCCGACGACGACGGCGTGCGCGCGCGAAGAAAAAACGAATGTGTCCCGCATGGTATTATTTGACAGGGATGATGGCCCTGGCAGGTGCGCAACCGTTGTTGCAGAAGTTCGAAAAAGTTGCTCGCAAAAGCCCGTTTGACAGAAATGTTTAAAAAGTGTTGGGTTTCCTACGAATCCGCAAGAGCGCGCGGGATGAAATTTTGACATTTTTTTTGAAAAACCATTGGTTTTTTGATGTTTTTATGTTAAAATCGCTACGAAAACTAAGGTTTTGGAAGGATTTCGTCTTGCGCGCGCGAATGTCCACTTTACCTTATTTTTTGCAAGGGATTCTTGAAGTTTGGTTATGTTAGAACAAGAAATGTCCACTTTAGCTTATTTTTTGCAAGGGAAAACCGATCGTAACAACACAACCGGATCCGGACTCCCCCGTTTTGCCTGAGACTTCCTCACGAAAATGATGAAAATGAGGCTGCGGCCTAGGCGCGGCGGGGGGGTCGTGCACCAGGGGTCCCAACTATAATTATTCTTTAGAAGTAATAATGTTCAACAACAACCACAACCACAACAACAACAACAACAGCAACAACAACAACATCAACACTACCAACAACAACAATAAGTTTAAGACTGTTCGCCCTCATATTCTCGAGTGTCCAATAACCCGTATTTCCCAAACCCTCGATACACGCCCACTTCGTCTTCGATCGAACCCCTTTTGGGGGGTATACCTTTCTTCCCTGCAGTCCGGGCCCCGGCAAGCGGCGGGGCGGCCACGGAACGTCGGCCTGGCCAGCGGCAGCGCTGATCGGCGGGACGGCCGCGGACCGTCGACCCGACCCCACGAGGGACGGACAGGGGACCGACCAGGACGACGACGACGACGACGACGTCGAAGACGATGGCGACGACGACGACGACGGCGACGACGAGCGAAAGCGAGAGCGAGAGAGAACGACAGCAGGGCCACGAAGGGCACGAAGTAGGCCACGAAGGGCGACAGCGGGGACACGAAGGGAATGCGTATGGGGCCACGAAGAGCGCGAGCGAGCGGGGGCAACGAAGTGCAGATAATGCGGGGCCACAGAAGGCAACTATGGGGCCACTGAGGGTAGCAACTGGGCCACGTAGGACACTGAGGGGGACGCAAATGGCGACAGCGGGGCCACGAAGGGCACGCACATGGGGCCACAACGGGCACGACTCCTGGGTGCCTGGGTGTCGGGAGCGCGGCGCTTGGGCAAATTGCAGGAAATCCCAACGCAAGGCCATTCGTCAGTAAGTTGCAAGCAAGTCTCCAGCGAGAGCGCGACTCCAGAGCGCCGGAAGAGCGATTCCATCATAAATTGTAAGGAAGTCCCAAGCGAGAGCGCGATTCCTGAATAAAATGCGAGGAAGTCTCGGCGGGAGCGGGGGTCCTGGCTAAATTGTAAGGAAGTCTCAAGCGGGAGCCGTTGTTGTTGTAACCCGGGGGCCACGGGGCCAGTTTGAGCAGGAAAACTTTCCCTGTCAAAAAACACGGTGCGAGCGTCGAGGGACATACTTTGATTAGGAAAAAACAGCATGCACCGGTGAGGGGGGATCAACAATGATTATTCTTCAGAAATGAGAATTCAACAACAAGGTCAACGCCAACACTGCGGGCCCGGTCCACGGTGCGCCTGCTCACGCCTTCTCCCCTAAGGCGACCCCCTGCACTGACGGCCCGTGGACCCGCGACCCCCCCCCCTTGACACCGACACCGACACCGACAGTGCCTCAGAATCCCGATGGGAATCCCGCTGATGAGAGAATTCTGAAGAACGAAGCCTGAAGTTTTATCCTTCCGAGTTTGCAGACGTTGAGACGTGTGCGCGCGGACGAGGCGAGATTCTGCTGGGCATTCTGTCGCACCATGGATGCTGGCGATGCCTGGCGGATTCCTTCCTCAGGCTCCCTTACTGGGGACGCCTGCAAAGGATTCCCTACTGGGACTTCCCTACAAAAAGGATTTCTTACTCGGGAAAGCCTACAGAAGATCCCAAACTGGGAATTCCCTACCTACACAGGATTCGTTACTGGGGATGCCTACAAAGGATTCCCTACTGGGAAATGATTTCCTACAAAGGCAACCTTCCTGAGGATGCCCTACAAAGGACTCCAGATTGGGCATTTCGACATAGGAATCCCGACTAAGGGTTCCGGAATCAGGATTCCCTACGAAGGGATCCTTACAACGGATACTCTACTAAGCATCTCTCAATATTGCATGGCTCCCCATGCGGAGGCCCCCATGATAGGAATCCTGAAGAATGCATAAGAATTAATAGGGATCCCTGACGGAATCTTCGGAATCGTCGGAAACCCTAGGAATCCTCAGGATTCCCTCGGATTCCTGGGGAATCCTACAACGTCCTTAATCATCCTTACGTAGTCATGGTAGTAGTTGAAGTAGTAGTAGTAGTAGTAGTAGTCGTAGTAGTTGTTGTTGTTGTAGTAGAAGAAGAAGTAGTAGAAGTAGTAGTAGTAGTAGTCGTCGTTGTAGTAGTAATAGTAGTGATAGTAGTAGTAGTAGTAGTAGTAGTAGTAGTAGTAGTAGTAGTAGTTTCAGTCGTAGTAGTAGTAGTAGTAGTCGTAGTAGTAGCAGTAGTCAAAGTGGTAGAGGCAATAACCGTAGTATTAGTAGTAGTCATAATGGTAGTAGAAGTGATAGTAGTAGTAGTAGTAGTAGTAGTAATACTAATAGTAGTAGTAGTTGTAGTTGTAGTTGTAGAAGTAGTAGTAGTAGTAGTAGCAAAATAGTATCAGTCGTAATAGTAGTAGACGTTGTAGTAATAGTAGTAGTAGTAGTCGTAGTAATAGTAGTAGTAGTGGTTGTAGTAGTATTAGTAGCCGAAGTAGTAGCAGTAGTAATAGTAGTAGTAGTAGTAGTAGTAGTAGTAGTAGTACCAGAACTAGTTGTAGTAGAAGTAGTAGTAGTAGTAGTAGTACCAGTAGTAGTGATAGTAGGAATACGCATAATAGGAAAATCAGAAGTCTTGGTCGTCGTAAAAGTAGTAGTGGCAATAAAAGTAGCAGAAGTAGTAGAAGCTGCACTTGTAGTATTGACCGTGGAAGTAGAGTAGTAGTAGTAGTAGTAGTAGTAGTAGTCGCCGCAGTAGTCCTCGTAGTCGTAGTCGCAGTAATAGTAGTACGAATAACAGCAATGCTAGTAGTTGTAGCAGCAGCACGAATAATAACACGAATAATATGAAACGCGGCGGTAGCAGTAGTTATCGTGGCAGCAACAAACATAATAATAGCCGCAGTAGCCGCAGACTTCGTAGTAGTAACAATCAGGAGTACTGGTAGTAGTAGTAGAAGTAGTAGTAGTAGTAGTAGTAGAAGTAGTAGCAGTAGTAGGAGTAGTAGGAGTAGTAGTAGTAGTAGTAGTAGTAGTAGTAGTAGTAGTAGTGGTAGTGGTAGCCATAGCAGTACTACGTAATGTGTGTTTCTGTAGTCATGGACG
>CAUYUJ010014252.1:294714-317214 GCA_963575745.1 Prorocentrum cordatum | reverse complement strand
GACAGGGGACCGACCACGACGACGACGACGACGACGACGTCGACGACGACGACGGACGGCGACGACGACGACGAGCGAAAGCGAGAGCGAGAGAGAACGACAGCAGGGCCACGAAGGACACGAAGTAGGCCACGAAGGGCGACAGCGGGGACACGAAGGGAATGCGTATGGGGCCACGAAGAGCGCGAACGAGCGGGGGCCACAAAGTGCACATAATGCGGGGCCACAGCAGGCAACGATGGGGCCAATGAGGGTAGCAACTGGGCCACGTAGGACAGTGAGGGGAACACAAATGGCGACAGCGGGGCCACGAAGGGCACGCACATGGGGCCACAACGGGCGCGACTCCTGGGTGCCTGGGTGTCGGGAGCGCGGCGCTTGGGCAAATTGCAATAAATTCCAGCGCAAGGCCATTCTTCAATAAGTTGCAAGCAAGTCTCCAGCGAGAGCGCGACTCCAGAGCGCTGGGGGAGCGATTTCTAAATAAATTGTAAGGAAGTCCCAAGCGAGAGCGCGATTCCTGAATAAAATGCGAGGAAGTCTCGGGCGGGAGCGGGGGTCCAGGCTAAATTGCAAGGAGGTCTCAAGCGGGAGACGTTGTTGTTGTAACCTGGGGGCCAAGGGCCCAGTTCGAGCAGGAAGACTGTCCCTGTCATAAAAAAGGGTGCGAGCGTCGAGGGGCACACTTTGATTAAGAAAAACCAATATGCACCAGTGGGGGGGGGTCAACAATCATTATTCTTCAGAAATGAGAATTCAACAACAACAACAACAACAACAACAACAACAACAACAACAACAACAACAACAACAACAACAATCATTTTAAGACTGTACGCCCTTATCTGCTCGAGTGTCGAATAACGCGAATTTCCCAAACCCTCGATACCCGCCCTCTTCGTCTTCGATCGAACCCCTTTTGGGGGGTATACCGTTCTTCCCTGCAGACCGGGCCCCGGCAAGCGGCGGGGCGGCCGCGGACCGTCGGCCTGGCCAGCGGCAGCGCTGATCAGCGGGGCGGCCGCGGACCGTCGACCCGACCCCAAGAGGGACGGACAGGGGACCGACCACGACGACGACGACAACGACGACGACGACGACGACGACGACGACGACGACGACGACGACGACGGCGACGGCGACGGCGGCGACGGCGACGGCGACGACGACGACGAGCGAAAGCGAGAGCGAGAGAGAACGACAGCAGGGCCACGAAGGGCACGAAGTAGGCCACGAAGGGCGACAGCGGGGACACGAAGGGAATGCGTATGGGGCCACGAAGAGCGCGAACGAGCGGGGGCCACGAAGTGCAGATAATGCGGGGCCACAGAAGGCAACTATGGGGCCAATGAGGGTAGCAACTGGGCCACGTAGGACAGTGAGGGGAACACAAATGGCGACAGCGGGGCCACGAAAGGCATGCACATGGGGCCACAATGGGCGCGACTCCTGGGTGCCTGGGTGTCGGGAGCGCGGCGCTTGGGCAAATTGCAAGAAATTCCAGCGCAAGGGCGTTCTTCAATAAGTTGCAAGCAAGTCTCCAGCGAAAGCGCGACTCCAGAGCGCTGGGGGAGCGATTCCTAAATAAATTGTAAGGAAGTCCCAAGCGAGAGCGCGATTCCTGAATAAAATGCGAGGACATCGGGCGGGAGCGGGGGCCCTGGCTAAATTGTAAGGAAGTCTCAAGCGGGAGCCGTCGTTGTTGTAACCCGGGGGCCAGGGGCCCAGTTCGAGCAGGAAGACTTTCCGTGTCAAAAAACAGGGTGCGAGCGTCGAGGGGCACACATTAAGGAAAAACAATATGCACCGGTGGGGGGATCAACAATCATTATTCTTCCGTAATGAGAATTCAACAACAACAACAACAACAATCATTTAAGACTGGGGACACTCCGTTCTCACCAGTGCCAGGGTTTTCATAGGAGGCGGGCAGTACCCCCACTTTGTGGGGGGGCCGGTTCAAGCTCTACCAAGTTTCCAAACGACTCTTCGCCACCACCCACACCCAGCTTCCCGCCCTATGACGTTCGGACACTTCACTTCGTGGCCTGCGGACGACCTTGGCTACTACACTGGCGCATGGGTACAATGACTTGTTGTGGTAACATTTTGTGGAAGCTAGCTTAGTATACGACTTTTCCCCCTGCAATTGAAGATTTCGGCGTGCGCGCGCGAAGAAAAAACGAATGTGTCCCATATGGTATTATTTGACAGGGATGATGGCCCTGGCAGGCGCGCAACCTTTGTTGCAGAAGTTCGAAGCACGTGAAAAAGTTGCTCGCAAGAGCCCGTTTGACAGAAATGTTGAAAAAGTATTGGGTTTCCTAAGAAATCCGCAAGAGCGCGCGGGGTGAATTTTTGAAACCCTTTTTTTGAAAAACCATTGGGTTTTTCATGTTTTTATGTGAAAATCGCTACGAAGACTAAGGTTTTGGAAGGATTTCGTCTTGCGCGCGCGAATGTGCACTTCGTGCCATTTTTTGCAAGGGATTCTTGAAGTTTGGTCATGTTAGAACAAGAAATGTCCACTTTGCTTATTTTTTGCAAGGGAAAACGGGGTAACAAAACAACCGGATCTGGACCACATCGTTTTGCCTGAGACTTCCTCACGAAAATGATGAAAATGAGGCTGCGGCCTAGGCGCGGCGGGGGGGTCGTGCACCAGGGGCCCCAACAATAATTATTCTTTAGAAGTAATAATGTTCAACAACAACAACAACAACAATAACAACAATAACAATAACAACAACAACAACAACAACAACAACAACAACAACAACAACAATAATCATTTTAAGACTGTTCGCCCGTATCTGCTCGAGTGTCGAATAACGCGAATTTCCCAAACCCTCGATACCGGTCCTCTTCGTCTTCGATCGAACCCTTTTGGAAGGTATACCTTTCTTCCCTAAAAGCCGGGCCCCGGCAAGCGGCGGGGCGGCCGCGGACCGTCGGCCTGGCCAGCGGCAGCGCTGATCGGCGGGGCGGCCGCGGACCGTCGACCCGACCCCAAGAGGGACGGATAGGGGACCGACCACGACGACGACGACGACGACGACGACGACGTCGACGACGACGGCAACGACGGCGACGGCGACGGCGACGACGAGCGAAAGCGAGAGCGAGAGAGAACGACAGCAGGGCCACGAAGGACACGAAGTAGGCCACGAAGGGCGACAGCGGGGACACGAAGGGAATGCGTATTGGGCCACGAAGAGCGCGAACGAGCGGGGGCCACGAAGGGCAGATAATGCGGGGCCACGAAGGCAACTATGGGGCCAATGAGGGTAGCAACTGGGCCACGTAGGACAATGAGGGGACCACAACCGGCGACAGCAGGGCCACGAAGGGCATGCACATGGGGCTACAACGGGCGCGAACGAACGGGGGCCACGAAGGGCATACGTAGGTTGGGCCGCGGAGGGTAAGGACGGGGTCACTGAGGGCAGCAACGGGGACACGAAGGGCAGCAACGGGGCCACGAAGGGCGACAGCGGGGCCACGAAGGGCATGCAGATGGGGCCACCACGGGCGCGAACGAGCGGGGGCCACGAAGGGCATACATACATGGGGCCACGAAACAAAGCGGTGGGGCCACGACGGGCTGCAACGGGACCACGAAGGGCAGCGAGGGGGCCACGAAGGGCTGCAACGGGGCCACGAAGGGCAGCGAGGGGGCCACGAAGGGCTGCAACGGGGCCACGAAGGGCTGCAACGGGCCACGAAGGGCAGCGAGGGGGCAACGAAGGGCTGCAACGGGGCCACGAAACAAAGCGAGGGGGCCACGAAGGGATGCAACGGGGCCACGAAGGGCAGCGAGGAGGCCACGAGGGGCTGCAACGGGGCCACGAAACAAAGCGAGGGGGCCACGAAGGGCTGCAACGGGGCCGCGAAACAAAGCCAGAGGGCCACGAAGGGCTGCAACGGGGCCACGAAGGGCAGCGAGATCCCGATTCCCAGGTAATCTGTAAAGGAGTCCTAAGCGTGAGCGCGACTCCTGGGTGCCTGGGTGTCGGGAGCGCGGCGCTGGAGTAAATTGCAAGAAATTCCAACGCAAGGGCGCTATTCTTCAGTAAATTGCAAGCAAGTCTCCAACGAGAGCGCGTCTCCAGAGCGCAGGAGGAGCGATTCCTGAATAAATCGTAAGGAATTCCCAAGCGAGAGCGCGATTCTTGGATCAAATGCGAGGAAGTCTCGGGCGGGAGCGGGGGTCCTGGCTAAATTGTGAGGAAGTCTCAGGCGGGAGCCGTTGTTGTTGTAACCCGGGGGCAAAGGGGTCAGTTTGAGCAGGAAGATTTTCCTTGACAAAAAACCAGGTGCGAGCCCCGGTGGGGCACTTCAATTGAAAAAATCCATGTGCACCGGTGAGGGGGGATCAACAATAATTATTCTTCAAGAATGAGAGTTCAACAACAACAGCAACAACAACAACAACAACAACAGCAACAATAACATCAACAACAACAACAACAGCAGCAACAACAACAGCAGCAAAAAACAGCAGCAACAAAAACATTACCAACAACAGCTACGACTACGACTACGACTACGACTACGCCCACTACGACTGCGACTACGACGACGACGACGACTACGACTACGACTACGACTACTACTACTACTACTCCTCCTCCTCCTACTACTCCTACTACTACTACTCCTCCTCCTACTACCAGTGCTAGTACTAGTACTAGTACTAGTACTAGTACTAGTACTAGTACTAGTACTAGTACTAGTACTAGTACTAGTACTAGTACTAGTTACTACTACTACTACTACTACTACTACTACTACTACTACTACTACTTACTACTACTACTACTTACTACGACTACTACGACTACTACGACTACTACTACTACTACTGCTACTGCTACTACTACTACTACTACCACTACTACTACTACTACTACTGTTACTACTACTACTACTACTACTACTACTACTACTACTACTACTACTACTACTACTACTACTATTACTACAGTTTTCGTGTACTTCAGCGAGTGCGCGCGCATAGGAATCTCGCATTGTGGGTGAAAAAGCAATGCTGTGCTGATTGCGCGTGTTCAGAACTAGTGTGCACACATTGGTTTTGGAATGACTTCAAAATGTGGGCGCGCAAATGCCCCACATGCTGTCTTACACAGCGCACTCGGTCGATCACCGCGTGTGCCCACCGTGGTGTTATCTGTCAGGGATGGCGGGGGGGCAATACCAGTCGGCTGAGCATGCTGAACGGCAGAGCGAGTAGGCAGCGTGGTTGCCAAAAATGGCCGGCGATGAGGAAGGAGGACGAGGAGGAGGAGGAGGAACATGAGGAGGAGGAGGAGGAGAACCAGATGAGGAGCAAAACTCGAAGCCGCTGTGTATCACGTGGTGCAAGCTACGTGGTGCAATCCATGTGGCGCAAGCTATGTTGTGCGAGTTATGTGGTAGAAACGTGGAACAATAATCGCAATGATCTTCACGTCGTCGAGAGATGCCAAGCACGAACCGGCAACTTCGAGCGTATTGGGCGCGTGCCTGGCTATGGTGAGGCGGGCGGCCAAGACTGCGAAGAGGGCGGGCAGTTGCTCCTGCGGCTCTGCTGCGTCCCGAGACCGAGCCACTCGCCAAGCCTCCCAAACGAAGCCGGCACGTCTTCGCGAGGCGCTTGAAGATCTTGATGCGAGGCACGAACGCCAGCTCGGATGCATTGCAAGAAGCTGGGCCACCCAGTACGGCAGGTTCGCGTCGTGACGACCCCGACGTTGGTTTCTGACACGGCGTGAATCGTTCAATCTTGAAGGATCGGCGACTTTTCGATCGCCCAATCGTTGCATGTAGGCCGATTCTGGTCCACTGGCGGCGTTCAACCTTGAACGCCCGCGGCGGGGTCACCGCCGGTCGGCACGACGCGAGTCTACTGTAGATCAACACGGACTGTTTCGCACGTCCCCGCGCATTGACCGAACGGGCAGACATACGCCGCGCAGGACTGGTCGGCATTATGGGCGGGGCAACGAGCGGCAGACATGCGCTGGCGCCTGCAGACACATGCTGGCGCGGTCGCGGTATTATGGGCGGGGCAATGGGCGGCAGGTAGAATGAAATGGAGCCCACACCATGCATGATTGTATGCACTGCTTTGGTATACAGCACGGCGTGACTCAGCTGAAGACGACGAAGGCGATGAAGGTGATAGCTGCTTGAGCAAAGCTGCGATGCTGGCCTCGCGTTTGGAAACGGCCCAAACCCCTTGATTGGAGCAACGTCTAGTAGGAGTGACATCGTGTGAACAGAGCCGCAGGTCACGCGCGAGCAATGAAGCATGCAGATCACGAGCCCAAGCGGCATAATTGATCATCACGAAAACCGACCCCAGGGAATCACACGCTGGATGAGTGCCAATCTGAGAAGGGGGGGATACCTTGTTGCATGTGTTCTTCTTCCACTGCGTGACAGCCCACATTGTAAGCTTCACCACCCCGTCGAAATCTCGCAGGGGGGCACCGCGACTTACAGCCCAGCTGGGGACCGCGCCGCATACGACATCGTAGGAGCAGAGATGCTAAGGACATAGTGCTAAACCTGGTCATCCTACGATGGCCCAGCATGCGCCGAATCCGAGACAGCAGCAGCAGCGCAACAGCTTCCCAAAGTGACTCACACCTCACATTCTAAACTTCAAGTATGGATTGGAGGTCTTACCGCTGTTCCTGTCAAGGAAACCTTGGAGCATTCCACATGCAACAGTTGCTCGTGCTTGGTCAAGACGAACAAGACTTCTGCGATTCCATGAAAATCCAGACTGGGTTCCTAATCAGGTCCTCCAAGCTCAGGCCCCGCAGCTCCATCACCAAGGAAACCGCGGGGCGGCGGTGGTAACGCACTCCTGCACGGCAAGCGGCGCAACGATCTGCTTTGGCTTTTTTGACAAGATACCCACAGGCATCGCTGCACCTGCCTGATCAACTTCTCCGTGGAGCGCTCAAATGCATCTCAGTACTGCCTAAAAAAATGCGGTAGATGGTGCGCCCGCCCCTGCCCACCTCGTCGTCGTAGACAGTGCAAAGAGGCAGCGGCAGTCTTCCACTTGCAACAGAAGCCCATGAACCCCAAGATGGCCCCAACCAATCCGCCCATCCGTTCGCTGCATGCCGTGGTCTGCGAAGAGAACTACTGTCGCGGCGCAAAGTGGGTCAGCCGAGCCAACTCAACGCGCCCCTGGGCAGGTCGCAGCGTTACCTCATTCCTGAAGACCAACTGTCTGGCGGTCGGAGTACCACTGCTTCTCCTTTCGCAATTACGTACCAGGCAGCCTCACGCATGCTCCGTCGTCTTCGACATTGCTGATGACAGGTCTGGATGACACCCGTCGGCTCTTCTTCCGCCGCAGGTTGAATCTAGGCTGGTACTAACTCGAAGGCGCCATTGCCTTGAGCAGTAGTATGCCCACACGGGCGGGGTAACCAGAAAGCAAGAGTGCATTTCTATCCCGACTGTGGCGGCCCTTGATTACCTGTCACCTACTCATATGTTTGGGCCAGTCTCAAAGAAAAGACTCAAAAAATGCCGTCATCACCCAGCTTAGTCAGGCAAGCAATCTAGTCATCTGCTCCACTCCATGCGTACACCGCTGGTCGCTATCTGTGTCCGGCCAGCAGTCCACTCCCCCCCCTGTGGGAACATGCGTTGCCCAGGGACCGCTGGCACCCCACCTCGTGAGTCCCTCTTTTCATGTGGCCTGCACACAGAAGGCCAGGGAGAGGAGCAGAAGGATACGCAGGAGCATCAGTGACCTTCTTGTCTTGCCGCTGCCGCGAAGACCGCAGGCGGGCCTCGCATTGCGCCATCCTGTCGAGGGCGTACTTGTAGCCTAGGTGGTGGATGTCGTAGATGTTGTTGGTGGCGTTGGAGGGCGCGCTCTTCACCTCCAAGTAGCTGTAGTGGAGGAGCACCAGATTCCTGATCGTGTTGTCCATGGAAGAAGTCGGAGCCGACCACGCACAGCAGGATGCGCGTGAGGAGGAGGAGGAGGAGGAGGAGGAGGAGCGGGAGCGGGAGGAGCACCCGCAGCAGCGCAGCGGAGCTGCCCTGCTGGTGTTCCTGGGCCGCCCAGCAGGAGCATGTACTCGGGACTTTTGCTTGTCGTCTCGCGGCGGCGGCCCCTGGCGACACGCGATGCTCTGCGAGCGGACAGCGTGCGTGTCGTTCCGCTCCTTACGGGGAAAACGCAGGAAAAAATCCTAACCGTAAGCGGGCATAGACGGACGACCACGGCAGCGGCCTCCGCGTGGCCTTAGACGTAGTCGAATTTGATGTTGTGTGGGTTGGAGTCGACGGCGGAACAGGAGCAGGAAGAGAAGGAGAAGGAGAAGAATCAAGACGGGAAGAAAAAGGACCCCCAGGCCCCACGCCCCTTCCGCTCTCCCCTGCTCAACCTTGCAGTTCGGCTGCGGGCCGCGCCTTCTGGCCCCACAATTGCCACTTGTGCAGGCGGGTGTAGAGCCTGTGCCGAGATCGCCGGCGCATTGATTCGCGTTCTTCTTCCTCCTCCTCCTCCTCCTCCTCGATCCCCTTCCCCTCCTCTTCTCCATCCTCGTCCTCCTCATCATGATTGTTAGCGTCACTCTCCCCATACTATTCCTCACCCTTTCCCGCATCATCATCATCATCATCATCATCATCATCATCATCATCATCATCATCATCATCATCATCATCATCATCATCATCATCATCATCATCATCATCAGCATTATCATCATCATCATCATCAGCATCATCATCATCATCATCATCATCATCACCATCATCGTCATCATCATCATCATCATCATCATCATCATCATCATCGCCAACACCATCATCGTAGGCATCATCATCACCAACATCAGCATCACTGTCACCACCGTGATGTGTTCAGCACTGCTTCTCATGATCAACATCGCCCTCCGCCTAGTATTCCTTTGCCTCGTTAGCACCGTTATCATCCACGTCCCAAACCTTCCCTTATCCACCTCCCCTTCCTCCTCCTCCTCCTCCTTCCCTCTCCTCCTCCTCCTTTTCCTCCTCCTTCTCCTCCTCCTCCTCCTCCACCTGTTCCCAATAGGGACCAATAGGGACCAGTTCGGATGAGTCATACAGAGCACAACACATCACTCGGGCACAAGCCCAGATCAAGGAGACTGGGGGATCACCCCAGTCGCGAAATACTTGCACCTGCCCAACGCACGATCATTCATGGGGAGGGTGCCGTGCAAGAGACATGTAACGAGCGGCAGCTTACCATTCACAAACAGCCGTCTTTCTCTGGATTTGAAGCTCTCAATACACGTCTTCCCCAGAGTGAGCGCCTTAGTCGCCCCGTAGTGTCTACACCTGGTGCACCAGACAACAGGCACGTCGGAGCCCACAACCCACGACACGTTCAGACGATGGCCGTCAGGAATCGGGAGCCCTCAGGACAGTCAACAAGACGGAGGTAAGGCACGACAGGGGTGTTAGTCAGTGCAGAGATCTTCCTTAAACAACACGAACATCTGTAGTGATCCATTTGCCAGCGAGGGACATGTGGGTTTCTCAGAAGCCTACCAACCCTCGCACGCACAGATCCATTGCTGATGTCAAAAACTTCAGCGGTGGGGGCCCACAAGGACAGGATGTTACCAATTCGGAGAAAAACTCCCCTATACAATTTGACAGCACTTGTGAGCTTATCGGCTGTTGGCTGATCGAATTCATGCGTTCGGGCGCCTTGGCCTGCCAGCCAGCCCGCGGCTTTGTTGCATCGGATGTCGAACAGGCCGGCGTCGCCTGACGCAGTTGATTCCTCTTGTGGGCCTTCACTTTGTGGAAGCTAACCCAAGAGGTCTGGTCAATATCGAGCGCCACCTGTCTCCAGAAATGCCCGTGGTCGTTTTTAGGCCCCAGGGCAAAGGCGGGAGACATCTGAGCCCACAAAAGGGCCCTAACATCCACCATCTGGGGCCTCATAGCTCCAGCACCTTGTTTAATGCGCGCGCACGCTTGCACGACAGCTATGTGCCCACCAATCGCCGAGCTCTGGCCAAGCAAGGCGGGGACAGCATCATTGATGCCTCTGACCAGGTCTCATGAACCCGCTCTAGCAACGTACCCACCAGTTGGCCTAAGGCAGGAGCCATCTTCATAAAGCCTGTCGCTTGGGTCGAATTCGAACGAATCTACGACTATCCCACCCTGAAAATAATGGATGGCCAACGTGTCGGACGGAGGGGCACATTTAATCGAGCCAGCCAACCCCTCGAAAACAACAGACTGGGGGCACCTGCTGTAAGGGCTTGGTTGAGTATCTCTTCTGAGAAGATCTCCGATCCCTCAGCATTCGCGAAACTACACCCAAAACATGTGTGGAAAACCGTACCTTCTTTCCCACAACCGCGGGGGCAGAGGAGGTCAACACTACATCCCCACTTCCTGAGATTGGACGCCGCGGGTACGCACCCACCGAAAACATTCCTACAGCACAAGACCTGTCGTTGGGCCATGTCGCGTTTACGACTCAACGCTTTGTAGCTCAATTCCCACCACAGACCCTGATTCAGGAAAGCCTCTGAATCAGGGTTGGGGTGGGTTTCACGAACTGTCTTGGCCGCAGACTGGATCCTGGCGTATACATATATATATACACATACATATATATATATATATATATATATATATATATATATGTTGCTGTTCAAACTGTTTGGCTATGAAAGACGGGGCTTGGACGGAGGCAGCCAGCGAGTGGCCTCGGAGATCTCGAAACACAGACGGCCCCTCGAAAGTCCACCCCGCCTCCAGACACCGCAGCAGAAGGTCACTCATTGGGCCCCGACCCTCTTTAAACCATTGTTCCTTCAGACGATTTGAATTGAACCGAGCCCTGGCTGCCGCGAACAGCTTGGTCAGACGATCAGCCCAAAGTACATCAGAATGGAGGTGTTGCAGGTCTTCCCGAGGAACAGAACTCATCCACCATTCAGCACAATATCTCTCGATAGAAGCTGTCGCCACATATTTTGGACCTTTGGTTCCGGAGAGAGACTTCCCCAGTTCTATCTTCAAACCGCGTAGACTCCGGCCACAAGACTTCGACACCTGAAATCGTAGGCGGAACACCTGCGAGGGGCTGAAAGCGTTTACCACCGCACCGTAGACGACAACGGGTACTGCATTGGCCACAGTGAATCTCGATTTGTGGCCTTTATGTGATCACTCCATACTGGATATATGTTCCCTTTTGGCTCTCATTTTTCGCCACCTGTGTGCTCTGGTACTGTGCGCTTTGGGATGTGCCTTGTGCCTCCCTCCTGCGAAATCGATGCCGAGGTTCCTGGCTGCGCACTCTCCAGGGCCACCCATGCTGCCGAGCGCACTCTTTGCCAGCATCATCATTTTGCCATAGGAAGTCACCATTTTCAACTTGCGCATAGCGAGCGGCAGTCCGCGTTCTGTTTGAAGGCGATGTCCGACACGATGTGCATGTTGTTTAATTTCTTTCAGGACGTCGATCATGACTGGTTCCCACTGATGTTGAGATAAGCCATCTATGTGGAGTGGAAGCATAGAGCTGCCACGCGGCCTTCTCGCAACCTCATCTTCAATTAAAAACGCGGGGCAAGCATGGCCTCGAAGGTGGCCTTGGAGCTTCCTGCTACAATCCCGCGACCAGGACAGAGAGGACCCATGAGGATCTGATCATATTTCAGTAAGCGTTCCCATGCATGAGTGGACATAGAAAGCCGCAGAGCTTCCACTGGGAACTCCACCAAGACTGAGTTGCACATGATGGGGCCCCAGGGCGCGTGCTCGTAGAACTGCAGCAAGTCCCAGAAAACTGACATGTAAAATTGGTTCGTGCTCTCACTTCCTTCTGCCAGTGCTGCTTGGGGCCACGCAGTGTTACCAGGCCCGCGACGCTGCCCCGTGGAATATGTTTGGCCAAGGCCATTGTTACAATCCGACTGTCTTAGACGGTGCTTGCCAAATCTGTCACTACTGCGCATCGGAGCTGGATAGAACCCCCGCGGGCGTCCACCACCTGCAGCCCTGTGCGTTAATTGCACAATGAGTCCCTCAATCGATGTCGGAGCCGATCCTGTCGCGTCCATAAGCATCAGAGCTTTGCCGAAACCCATGACTGCAGAATCATCCAGGAAAGACGACTGTCTTGGGTGCCACCCACTAGGCTAGCACGTCTGCAACTTGAACCTTTTACTCTGGTACCTGATGTCTTCGGCTTTGGGCAGAGGCATGACAGACAGGGAAAGGTGGATGCTGGCAAGCGCTGCCGCTAGGGGATCCCCCACAATGCCAGGCCTTGGACCACTTATCGCTCGGGAGAGGAATGCCGGGGCATAATCTGCAGGTCCTGTGAGTTGTAGCTTCAACGGCATGGGCTTGCACTTCAGATATCCATGAGCAGCTTTAGCACCATTGCCCACGGCACCGTCGCACCATTCCTTCCACTGCCGCGATCGGATCTGCGACGTCGGAAGGAGGATGCAATCATGAATATGTCGCGCATATGTTAGGACTTCCCGCAACCAAACAATCCCAAAGACACGTTCACACCTGATCAGACTGCCCACACTGCGCAAGAGAGAAGTCCAACACATAGCTCCTTCTTTCCAGCAACGCCCAAACAGGGCCGTTCTTGCGCTTGGGTAACTTCGCGAGGTCTTCCACTAAACTGCGCCAGTACTTGTTAGTCTTGCCGTCGAGGAAGAGGGTCTTTCTCGCCAAGATTATGCATTGCCCATGAGAGCGCACGCTGCGGATGTAGCTTGTGACACGAGTGCGCGAGGGTGACTTTTCTGCACGGTGCCATATCCCACTCAGGCCCTGCGCCACCTGCAAGACCAGGTGCATCATACCCCGCGGGCGTCAACACATCTTCTTGCCACGCGAGCTTGTTCCAACCATCGTGCACCTCATCCAGAACTTCGATGGCCTTCCCACGGCCTTCACCCACGAAAGCGCACTGCTGCTCTGCCGGGCCAGCGCCGAGGGAGAAGAACCGGTTGTCTAACTTGCCACTGAGGTGAGTGTACGTTTCTGGATCTTGTTCAGACATTAATCCGGTCATGCGCGTCCCTGGCGGTTGCTGGAACTTCTCCGGCACGTGCAACACTTCCATCCCAGCAGACTGCTTGAATCGAAGACGGACAGGGCGATGTGGACCAGTTGGTGCATCAGCCAGAACACATACACCATGAATCATCTTCTCGGTGCGCTTTTTTTACCCGGAAGAATCTATCTTGGATCCACTGCTGTCCAACACATACGAGGGAGTAGCAGGGTTGCCTCTCACGATGCCCTCTAGGATGTGCAAGGGCAATACAGAGTCGAACGCTGACGGAGACTTGCACCAGTCGCCTCCCATGATGCACAGGGCCCCGTGGATGAGCGCCTGTTCGCCGAGGAGACGCGCGATCTTCAAGTTGCGCGGCATGAGACCCTCTCCCACGAACAGGCAGCATGCGCCGATCATGAACATGCCGAGCTCGCGGGCACGCACATAACACCAAGCTGCCCTGGCTCCTGGCCCTTGGAAAACTCCTTCATCAGGTGCACAGGCTGTCAGAAAGTTCTCGACAATTATCAGCACTCCTGCTGACGCTGTGCCCAGCTCAGTCTTTCCTGCAGGGCCTCCAACCACTTGCCATCCTCGTCGATAGAGAGTGGATATAACCTGAAAAAACCGTGCGGCAACAATCTTCGTTCTTGAACAAGGACCATTGACGCAGACAGAAGTGGTAGCACAGCTTCCACGGACTTCCAAGCGGATCCGTTGACAGTGACGACTGCTAAACCTTTCGTCTCTACTTCTGGACCTTCTGGAGCTTCTGGACGGGGTTCTTCATCGGGTGCCTATCTTGGGAGCCTTGTAGCAGTAACAATGCGCGGCCCCCTTTCCGCCTCCCTTGTCGACGGGATGAGGCAATTGGTGGGCTGGTTGTTGCTGAGGGCGCCCTGGACTTTGGACCTGAGACCTGAGACGTCCTGCTGCCTGTCCTTCCCAGCACCTGGCCCCGAGGATGCCGCTGTCCCCGCGGTCGCTGTAGCTTGGAACGGAGGTGCCGCTGATGCTACTGCTGCTGCCGCCCCCTGTCCCGAGCCTTGTCCGTTTCCTCCACCTCCTCCATTGCCTCCTTCATATGTCTTACGCTTTGTACATGTCACACCGCTTCTTGTGTTCTTCATGTTCAGCTCGTAATTTGCCAGCTTGTTCTTAAAACGTTCCAAAGAGCTTCTTCGTTGCCTCCTGCAGCATGTGTTTGAGCTGGGTGGTTATTGCTTGTGCTTCTTCTCTTTCTTGGACTGAGATGTCGACAAAACCTGAGAACCCAAACAGCTCTTCCGACATCTCCGCGAACTCCAATTTGCCTGCCAACACGTATGTGATCGATACGGTTGGTAAGGTCTTTGGGACCTCCGGACCTTTGACACCCAAGTGGAGTTCATCAACCGCTTGCTTGTATAACTTCTCTTGGTCATCGAGTTATTGCTGTAACTGCTCAATATGGCCCACATGGTGGCCCAGCTGTAGCTGAACCTTGTCGAAGGCCGTGACCTGTTCCTGCAGCTGGCGTTCGATGTGCTGAACTTGCGTATGTGATTTATCCGCTTTTGCGTGTGCTGACAGCTGTGGTGGTGACGATGCTTTTCGCGTTGCTGCCAACTCCTTTTCGTACTTGATTGCCTGCTCTGTCTTTCCAAAATTGCGATGTAGGACAATGAACTGCTCGAGACCGGCGATGGTGAGCCCTTGGTCTCCTGTGAGATCTGCGAAGGGCGAATTGGCTGCCACATCGTGTCGCCCGAACGCATCATCCAGCGACTGCCAGCCTCCATCACGTGGACCTGGTCCACCACCACTGCGCTTCGGCCACTCTGATAGAGGGGGGGCATACTTTTGGCATGAGCGTACTGTCCTTCCATGGCGTCTTGCAATGTTTGCACCAGCTCAGTGCCACTTATTGCGAGCGCACCCGCAAACAGTGCATGTCCAAGTGCCAGCGAGAGGAGCGACACGAGGCGCCATCTCTGCGTGGTACAGGTATCTTTAGCCGAAATGTACGTTGTGTCAGAATTGTGCGGCAGGCCACAATACAGTACCAACAATGCTGTTGGGGGCCGTCGGTTTCCCCCCCGCCAAAACACGCCCGTCCCTGAGCCAACGCTACGGAATTGAGCCAAAATGGCTACGGACTTCACCTGCTCCCCCTCCTCCTCCTCCTCCTCCTCCTCCTCCTCCTCCTTTTCCTGCTCCTCCTCCTCCTCCTCTTCCTCCTCCTCCTCCTCCTCCTCCTCCTCATCCTCCTCATCCTCCTCATCCTCCTCCATATTCTCATGTCAGCCAGCGTGGGCCCCAAACAGCGCGCATCGACTAACAAAATATGTGCCGAAGACGACAGCGACAACGACCACGAAAACGACGACGCCGACGACGACTACGACGACACCGACGACGATTCCGACGACGCCGACGACGACGAAAACGACGCCGAAGACGACGACGACGTCGACGACGACGAAGACGACGACGACGACGACGTCGCCAACGAACACGACGACGACTACGAGGGTGGAGGGCGGACGACGACGGCGACAACCACGACAACGACGAGGCAGGAGGGACGACGGCGACGACGCGAACGACGAAGAAGGAGGGAGGACGGCGACGCCGACGACGACGCAGACGAGGGAGGAGGGAAGACGACGACGACGACGGCGACGAAATAGGAGGGACGACGACGAGACGCCGACGACGGACGACGACGACGATGACGACGACGGCGGCGACGACGACGACGCCGACGTCGACGACGACGCCGACGACGACGACGCCGACGACGTCGACGACGACGTCGACGACGACGACGACGTCGCCAACGAACACGACGACGAGGATGGAGGGAGGACGACGACGGCGACAACGACGACGACGACGACAACGACGAGGGAGGAGGGAGGACGGCGACGACGCGAACGACGAAGAACGAGGAAGGACGGCGACGCCGACGACGACAACGACGAGGGAGGAGGGAAGACGACGACAACGACGACGACGACGACGACGACGACGACGACGACGACGGCGACGGAATAGGAGGGACGACGACGAGACGCCGACGACGGACGACGACGACGACGACGACGAGGGAGGAGGAGGAAGGACGACCACGGCGACAACGACGACGGAAACGACCACGACGCCAAAAAGGACGACGACGACGAACACGAGGAAAGACAGAGGACGACGTAGGCGACGACGACGACGACGCGGGAGGAGGGAGGACGGCGACGACGACGACGACGACGACGACGACGACGCAAAAGCGCGCGCGCACGCTTTTGTTGAAAATCCGTGTTGCGAAACGTTGTGTTTTTGTAGGTTTTTCTGGACACGCGATTTTGAAATCCTTCCGAAACCTATGGGTTTCGAAGGACTTCGGCATACGCGCGCGACGACGCGCGCGTCTGCACTTCGTCCAGTTTTTTGCAGAGGATTCTCGCGACGGCACACGCGCAAGGGCCCTCGACAGATTTCGACATGCGCGTGCGCGAAAACCGTTTGGTAGCATTTTGTGAAAATCTTGATTAACCTATGGTAATCTTAAGATTTCGCAAGCGCTCGCTCGTAAGCATTTTTAGCAAACCAGCGTTGCGAAACAATTCGTTGTTGTATGTTTTTTGGAAACTCGATTGCGAAATCGTTCCGACACCGGAGGTTTTTGAAGGATTTCGGCAGGCATGCGCGCGCCACAACGCGCGCGTACGCACTTCGTCCAATTTGTTGCAAGGGATTCGCGAAACAATCTTATGCTAGAACAAAAAATGTCCCCGCGTATTGTTTGTTACAAGGGAACCTCAAGGGGACCGATCCCGGCCCCCCGGGGATAGTAAATTCATATGTAGGATAGACATGTGGTCAGAATCATACATGATGTACGTACCCGAAGAGGGGACCGATAACGCAGGGGGGTAGAGTCTATTCTCTTTTTAGAAAGTAGAATCCACCAATGCTCCACTTGAAGTTGACTACCCCACTGCTCGCGCAAACATCCCACCCACCCACCCGCAACTTGGTTTGCAAACCCCATGCGGGAGCGGTTGTGATGAGTGTTCGGCGCTGGCTGGTGCATCTCTGCGGCCGCGACAGCCCGCGCATGCACGCGCGCGCTGCGGCCAGCTACTTTGGCGCGACCGACGCAGCCGCGCTGGCGGTGACCGCTGGGCACATGCCAGCGGGCACTTCAGTGCGAGTCGGCGATTTGGGCGGGCGCGGTAGCATGGCAACGTCGACAACGGTAGACAAGGTGATAATAGTAGCGATGCTGGTGACGATGCTGACAGCGACGATGGCGCGGCCAGTGACGGCGTGGATGCTGATCACGCTGGCGACGATGACGGCGTCATCGCGTCGGTGAAGGTTTTGGGAAGAGTTCGAAATGCGCGCGCGGCCGACGCGCGAGTGGCCAGCATAGTGTTATTTGACACAGATCGTGCCCCCCCCGCACGCGCGCAAGGGCGCGCGAATGATTTCGGCATGCGGCGCCAGAGGCCGCTTGGCAGAATCCGATGTACATGTTGAAAACCTCTGGTTTTCTGAAAAAGACGCAAGCGCGCGAGCGCACGTTTTTTTTTATCTTTTGACAACTGGTGATTCAAAACCAATTGTGTCTTACATGTTTGCTGGGCACTCGGTTCTGAAGTCCTTACGAAACCACAAGGTTGTGAAAAGATTTCGACATACGCGCGCGTGCGCTCTTCGTCCCATGTTTTGCACGGGGATCTTGCAAACTGATGATTTTTTACAAACGAATGCGCGCGCACAGTGAATAATGCAAACGATGAGGGGGGAAGCCGATACCGGTCTGCCTGGGATGGTATGAACTCCGATGTACAATGTAGGATGGACGATGGGGGAGAATCATATGCAAATTGCAATGCGAAGAGTTGAACCGTTAACCCAGGGAGGTAGATCCTCATACTCTTGCTATGTGTTGTAATATATATATATATATATATATATATGTGCTGCAGTAAATGCGGTGCAATCTCTGTGGTGCGATCTATGCGGTGCGATCTATCTTGTGCAAGCTGAGGCGGCGAGGAGGCGGCGACGGGGCGGCCACGGCGACAACATAGCCGCCAGACCGACAGACAGGCCCAGACGACGGGCGGCGACGAGGCGGCGACAGGGCGGCGCCGGTGACAACAGAGCCACCAGACCGACAGATAGGCCCCGTCGCTTAGACCAGAAGTAAGAAACCCTAACTGCAACCACTGTTCGGAGAATAATCCCCCGCATGATATTACTCCTCCTCCTCCTCCTCCTCCTCCTACTCTCCTCCTCCTCCTCCTCCTCCTCCTCCTCCTCCTCCTCCTCCTCCTCCTCCTCCTCCTCCTCCTCCTCCTCCTCCTCTTCGTCGGCTCCAGCGGCTCCCTTATATCATTTCACATCCTCCTCATCTCCCGTCCCCACATAGTCATCAGGAGCAGCATCATTAGACTCGAACTAGCCTTTATACGTATCCCGCTCCTGCAAGTATTCATTTCTCCCTTCCCCCTGAGTCTCCTCCTCCTCCTCCTCTTCCTCCTCCTCCTCCTCCTCTGGTTGTCCTCCGCCTTCTCTACCTCTCCTCCCCTCGTCCACCTCCTCCTCGTCCTCGTCCTTCTCCTCCTCGATCCTCCTCGATCCTCCTCCTCCTCCTCCTCCTCCTCGTCCTCCTCCTCCTCGTCCTCCTCCTCCTCGGCCTCCTCAACCTTCGAGGTCGGCAGACCGAGCGCGTGTGCTTGCCACCCCCTGGGCCTGCGGAGGCCCCTGGAGAGCACTGCGGGAGCCTCCCAAGGCCTCCCGGAGGCGTCCAGGGACGGCCCTCCAGAGACCAGAGGCCAGCAGTGAAGGGGCCCAGAGGCACACAAATAAGTACACACAAATGCCAATGCTCCCAATCTTTTCCCATATTTTCTGGGATTTGTCTTCCCCCCACCTCCCATAGTTTCCCATATCTTCCTGGGAATCGACGATGACTTGTGTCTGTGTGTTTTTGTTCCCTCCTGAAGCTGGCCAATAGAAGAAGGAAAAGCCACATAAACATAAACTTTTGCGCTCCGCGCGGAATTCTTGGATTCGCGCTGGACCCCCCGGCGGCGCCTCTGGCGCCGCGCGAATCCAAGAAATCCGCGCAGAGCGCCAAAAGCTTACGTTCGTGTGCGTTTTCTTCTTCGGGTCAAGGAGGGAGTACAGGGCTCATTTCGACGCCGCCGACTCGATTCGATTCCATTTCGAGGGGGTCCGATTCCGATTCGACTCGATGCTGGATTCCGGTGCGGGATCCGATTTCTCACTGGAGGCCTACTAGCCTACCGATGTCTGCCGATTCGGCGTTTCCCGGCTCGGCTGCCGATCTCCGTCGATCCGATTCATGTCGATCGCCGATCCGACTTGTCGATCCGATTCTGAACTCTCCCGCGTACGAGGGCACAGGAGACCTCCGTAGACCTTCGACAGCAGGGAACGACGGGGCGCACGGGGCCCAAAGAGAAAGGGACGCAGGCGGCCACAGCCAGGGACGGGGATCTTCTGACCCGGGTCAATCCAGACCCGGGTCAGCGGGAAACCAAAAACTGCAATGCAGGAAAAAAATCTGCAACGCAGATCTTCGCAAACCCTGGTCAGCCAATATGCGCGGCCGCCTCGCGGCCACGAGCGGCTCGCTAACCCGGGTCAGCCAGAGGGGGTCTTCGCAGGATCCTGCAGGATCTGGTGCCCTGGCTGACCCCCATTTGCATTGACCCCCGTCTCAAGGCTTCCGACAGGGACGAGGGGAGACCCGTCCAGGGGCACGGGACATCCGCTGCTCCTTGGGGAGAGCACCCGTCGAGGCCAGCCGACGAGAAATCACCCAAAGGGGGCAGCCCTGTGTGCGCGGCGCCCCTCTCTGCGCAGAAGGCACCTGTGCACCACCACCGTGCCTGGCCAGGGCCGTCCTGGGCCCTGGCGTGGTGTGTATGAAGGGGCCCTGGGACACACAAATAAATACACACAAATAAAAAGGTTCCCCATATTTTCCTATGTTTTATAGGTTTTTGTCTTCCCCACCACTTCCCATATTTTCCCGTATTTTTTGTGGATCGACGATTAATTGTGTCTGTGTGTTTTTTCCACTCCTGAGTGTACGCCCCCTGGCCGAGGTCAGGAAGGTCGACACGCCGTCGCGGGGCCCAGTATGGACATGGCCAGGCACGGTGGTGGTGAATATTAGGCGCGGCCGCGTCGAGTGGGCCCAGCACGTCGCCGCGCGCGCGGGCCCCCCCTGCGGCAGCTGGCAATGGCCTCGCCGACGAGGCGTCGTAAATGCAAAACCCTGACACGTAAGGTCCATAGTTGTGGGGGCTGGGGTCGGTTCCCCACTCTTCACAAGGGGGGGCACAGGGCGAGGGGGGGGGGAGGCTTCTTCGAAGGGGGCTGCTTCTCAGAAGGCGCTGGCCTTCCGTCTACGGACAGGGCCCGCGCCTTCCAAGAAGCAGGGGGCGCTCCTCGGAAGTCCGCCCCCTCCCCCCTGCCCCCCTCCGCGCGTGGCGACCGAGGCCCACGCGGCCGGCTCCGTCCAAGGGCCTGCCGCATTCAAGGCGGCGGTCGAGGAGCCGCACGGGGTCGGAGGTCCGCGCCAGGCGCTGCCGCGCACCCAGGAATGGGAGCGCAGAGGGGCAACAAAAAGTGGAACCCTTGACTCTGCCCCCTCCCCTCCCCCCACATTCAAAGTTGTTCCCAGACATTCCAGAGCGCAGGCTTGAGAAAGGACAAAAAAGTGGAACCCCCGGGGCCTCCACCACGCCGGAGCCCAACATTGAGTCGGGGGGAAGGGGGGGGGACGAACATGGTATCGACGACGAAGGGAATCCACTTGTTTGTCCCCTTACCGGAGGGCGCCCAGCATCTGGGACGCGCAGGGGGATATTATCAGGTAGGGCATGTCCTCCCACAGGCAGAGCTTGGACGAACAATGAAAGATGGTCCACAAGTCTCAAAAAAACAGGGACAGGCCCGACTTCAGCATACTAGCACTATGTGCCCTCCTCGGAGGCGTGCGTCCGACCCAACCATATAGCACACAAGCCTTGTCGTCTATCGTTTCCCGAGCGGTACGGTCAGAAAACGCCAGCCACGACGCATAGACAATAAGAGTTCTCGGTGCGCGCGTCGCCCCGGGGGCGGGGGGGGCGACGCACACACACACATAGTTACGCATGTTGGGGTGACGCCGATGATACGCCTACGCTGGCAGGCCTGAGCTGGACCAAATCGCGGCACGTCGAGGGCATTGGATAAAGAACCCTTAGACAAGGGACCCAGGATCTGGAACCTGGTGGAACACCAATCGAGGCTTGGCTTTATGCTGTTCCATCGTACTTAAGGACCACATCCCAGGAATAATTTCGAGCACCCGGAAGAGTGTCGAAAAAGTGTCGAAACAGTATCGAAACAGTGTCGATACAGTGTCGAACGAGTGTCTCCCAGGGTCCGACACGTGAAAACCAAGCTTCGGTGCTTTCTAGGTGCTCGAAATTCTTTCTGGTGGTCAAGGCTCAAGTAGGCTGGAACATCATAAGCTTGGCTATGGATATCACCGCCGCCCTCATCAGACGAGGCACCCGCCAAGGTCCGAAGCCTCCTGAGCACAGTCCTTAGTTAACGAACGCCCCCGCCGCATCGGATCTGACCGGAAACGGGTCAGGTCGCAAACGACCCGTCCTTCATCGGATCGAGATCCGACCGCTGCGCCCGAATCCGACGGACCCCAGCCGACGCCGGTGGCCCGAGCCAGGTCGAAGGAACCCATTTCTTCAATCCGCGGCCTGCAGAGGCCCCGAACCCTTCCCCGGGCGTGTGGTTTTTCGTCCCGGATCCATTATTGAGGGTCCCCGGGCCCGATGGCGGGCCCCAGAGGCCGACATCCAGGAAAAACTGCCGGATTGAAAAACAACAACAACAACAACAACAACAATCATTTAAGACTGGGGACACTCCGTTCTCACCAGTGCCAGGGTTTTCATAGGAGGCGGGCAATACCCCCACTTTGTGGGGGGGCCGGTTCAAGCTCTACCAAGTTTCCAAACGACTCTTCGCCACCACCCACACCCAGCTTCCCGCCCTATGACGTTCGGACACTTCACTTCGTGGCCTGCGGACGACCTTGGCTACTACACTGGCGCATGGTTACAATGACTTCTTGTGGTAACATCTTGTGGAAACTAGCTTAGTATACGACTTATACCCCTGTTCCAACAATGGGCACGTGTACCGTTTTCCGACGTTTTAACGTTTCTGTACCACACAAGCCAAGACCCTTATTTTGACTGGTATCACGCGCGTGGCGCCAGCATACCACAGGACTTGTTTCCGTTGTTGTGAGACGATATATGCTCACAAGAATGATACACATGATACACATGATACGTACTCACAAGAATGGA
>CAUYUJ010014252.1:234714-292214 GCA_963575745.1 Prorocentrum cordatum | reverse complement strand
ATCCTAAGGAAACCCTGAGGCAAGCTGTGAAACACTTAAGGAACACGGAGCCCCTCCCCAACGGAAAGGGTTCCTTCTTCAGCGCCCCGACTGTACAGTCAGACTCGACTGCGCTTTGAAACACGAGCCGCACTCCATCTTCGCAACGTCGAAGCACCGCAGCGCATCGCAGCCAAGCGCGGTTCATGAATCGTCTGGTCCGTATGCGTCAGATCAGGAAGGACAATGCTCCCGAACGACGCTGCATCAGGGAAGCCGGATGGTATACTAGCGTGGCTGCCAGCCGCCACGCAGATCGAAAGCCAGAGGAGGAGGAAGCAAGAGCCGCACTCCACCTGTGCAGCTCTTCGCCCACGAGGAGGGCGAGAGGAAAG
This sequence comes from Prorocentrum cordatum, assembly GCA_963575745.1. Lineage (NCBI taxonomy): Eukaryota > Dinophyceae > Prorocentrales > Prorocentraceae > Prorocentrum > Prorocentrum cordatum. Next base: position 291,840 of record CAUYUJ010014252.1, on the reverse strand, counting down.
GCAAGAGAAGGAAGAACAGGATTGGCAAGCGGAGGGCTGGGAAGAAGGCGATCATCTCACGGACTGGCGCCCGCCGCCCCTCGCCCTTCGCCCGGGAGCTGCCTCCTACCAAAGTGTTGGCCATCGCGGCGCCAACCCCCACCCCTGCGCGGTGCTCCCCGTTCGCCCCGCTGCCTGTGCCAGTCAACCTTCTCGAAGAACTCGTCAGGGTCGGACTGGGCGCGACGCGGGCCGTGACGCGGCGGCGGCAGAGGCTCCTCTTCGTCCTCCCCGGATCTCCGACGCATTGAAAAAATCAAGACGGAGGTTTTTCTCGATTTTGGGCCTCTAGCGGCCCTCGCCGGGCCCTGGGACCGTCAAACAACGATTCGGGATGAAAAACAGGTCCTGGGGAATGGATCGAGACTTCCAGGGACCCCGCATGGAAAAAATCACGACATCGGATCTCTGGGTCTTCCTCCACCCTCTTCGTCCTCCGCGTGTCCCTTCCCCTCTCCTGCTCCATCTGCACCTCTATCCGCCGACTCCTGATTCTCTCGTGTCTGGACCCTGGCCAGCGCGCTGGACGCAGCCCGGCTTCTCGCCGCCGAAGGCCTGGAAGCGCAGTGCAAACCGACGCCCTCACTGCACTGAGCTCGGAGCTCCAGCGACTGCACAAAGCGTCAAATCTCGGGCCGCCACTGGACAGAAGCATGTCCAGGGCGAACTGGCTATCCTGAGTACCGCAGGATGCGCGGGGAGCCCCTGGTCGTCCGCCGTACCGCGTGCACTTGTAGAGACGAGTCGGGCAGGGCCTCCGCATACGTGACACTGGGCGCTGGCCATGCTGCGGAGACCCCCTGCACGTGATCGAAAAGTGCTCCGACAGTGATCCGCTTGCGCAGAAGAGCAGCCCTACAAGCCAACCTAACCATAAACTATGCGAGGTCTGCGGGGGCCTGTTGGGTCGGCGCGGGAGGCGCCGCGCGGGGGTGCAGCGCTGACCCAAGATATCCGCGCGGACCTGCGAAAATATGTGGCCGACTCCGGAAACATTGCGCTGAAAAACCTGACCATCTCTTAGGAGAACATGTCGGTGGCAACTCATGGGAGCCTCCCATACCATCTTGTCGGCTCTTGCGAGTCGACGCTAGTCGCTAGTCCACGCTAAATCGACGCTACTCGATGCCAAATCGACGCTGGTCGACGCTGACTGACGCTGAATCGGCGCTATCTCGACTCCCACGCGCTAATCGACGCTAGTCGGCGCGAAAGACGGAATTCACAAGGTACCCCAAGCTCCCACGATTTGCTACCGAAGAACACAGCCTACTTGCGAAGCCTTCCGCCAAGCTTCCGCCGGCTTCCCCTCCTTACCCTCCCTCCCTGGCGCAGCCGCCCCAAAACTTGCTTCCGCCGACCCTCCGCCGGCCTTCCGCCGCCCTCCCGCCGAAGAAGAGGTGCCAGCTGCACGACCCCCCCCCCGAAGGCGGTGCCCTTTCTGCAACGCCCCACATTTGCCAGCCTGGAACATGCCCCTATCCCTATGCTGGGCATCTCCTCACCACGATGCCAATCTCAGGGATGCCCTTCTTTTTTGAGGGCGCATCCCTGAGATTGTCATCGCCTCTTGGCGTATCCGTCTTAGGGATAGGGATGAGCTCGAGGCTGGTAACATGTGCTTGTGCTCTGCGCTCGGCGCGTGCAGGCCGCACCCTCGCGAAGCCAGACCGAGGGATGGCCCCGAGGCGCGGCCCTCGGAGCCCTGGTGCCCGAGAGGACCGCGCGGGAGCGAGGGAGGCTCTCCCCCTCCGCCTGCAGTAGGGGCTCGACCACAAGAAACCTCACGAGAGGACCCCGACCCTGAGACCCCAGGACGCCCATTGACCTTTGGTGTGGGACTGTCACGCCTTCCACCGCAAAACCATCGAAACCCAGGAGAGCCAGGGCACCCTGGAGGCAGGCAGGGATTTGTTTTGGCATGGGCCCCCGCTGTACTGCTCCTTAGACTCCCTTGCCGCCCAAAAAAGGGGCACAGAGCATGGTGGCGAGTGCGACGCCGTGCTCATCAACACGCTTCAGGACCAGCACATGGTGCTCCGTGCTGGGGCCTGAACGTGATTGAGCCGAGGCCCTTGGTGCTCGCATCAGGGATAATGTAAGAGATGGGGCTGGCATCCCAGTGGGAGACAGTAGTGCTGCAAGTGTAGATGATGCATGCGAGTCGATCACGCATGGCGTATAGCGCGTATTAACAAGCACCGTAAGGGGACCAACACGACTTCGCAAGCTGACGGAGCCAGCCCCGCGGCCGAAGAACGCGCGCACCTCGATCCGCCGCCCCAGGGGGAGGACAATCGGAGTGGGAAGAAGGGGCGATGAGAGAAAGGCGCGCGGCTGCTCTGCCTCATCACAATCATAGGGGGACGGATAATGACATAATCATAGTAGCTCGGCGCTCCGCGCGGATCCGAGAAATCCGCGCGGACCCCCGAGCTTTTATGTGTATGTCATTCTCCGCTCCCCTATCATCACAAACAGAAGAAGGTTGGCATGGAGGAAGCGGGTGCTGATGGAAGCGGGTCCTGGACCCCACGGCAAGCCCTTCAGGGCCAGCTCCTCGTCCTGATCGGCTGATGACGGCCCCCCGGAGCCCGAGGAGGGCCCCCAGAGGCCTGTGAAGCGACGCGAGACATCGAGGACGAGAGACATCGAGGACCCTATTGCACTCATGACCCCTTTCCTTCGTGGCGGAAGACAAGGCGAGGAAGGATCCGAAGGGTGTGGTTGACCAAGGATGCGGTGTGCAAGCCGAGCCCTCGGGGGCGGGCGAGGACCTCGAAAGAGCTCCTCTTCAAGACTCCAAGATTCCCAATACGAACGAACGAACGAACGAACGAAGCAGCCGCCGTCGGAAAGCCGGCAGCCCTGCAAGGGAGGCTGGCGCGCTAGTCGAGCGCAGGCATTATACGAAGGCCTCTCGATGTGGAGTTCCATACTTCCCTCCGTCTCTATGTGTTCCGATTTCATCATGGGGTTCAGCGTGTATATATATATGTATGTATATGTATGTGTACATGCATATGTATAGTGATATGTATACGTGTATGTAAATATGTACATGCCTATATATATATATGTAGATGTATATATGTATATGCATATGTATGTGTGTATAGTAAGTGTATATGTATATGTAAATGTATATGTATATACATGTGTATATGTATATGTATATGTATATGTATATGGATATGTATATGGACATGCATATGTATATGTGCATGCATATGTATATGTATATGTATATGTGTTATGTATATGTATATGTATATGTATATGAATATGTATATGCATGTGTATATGTAAATGCAAATGTATATGTATATGCATATGTATGTGTATATGCATGTGTATATGTATATGTATATGTATATGTATGTGTATGTGTATGTGTATATGTATATGTATATGTATACGTATACGTATACGTATATGTATATGTATATTATTTGTATATGTATATGTATATGTACGTGTATATGTATATGTGCACTGTTTGTGCAACCAGGAGGACCGATGCTGTCACGAGACTTGCGACCGAGCCGTCTCTGGGGCCCGAGCCGGCAGAAGGATTATTCGGGGAAAGCCCCCCACTGTGAGAGCACAAGAAAGAGGAGGAGGAGAGGAGGAGGAGGTAACAATTTGAGCAAAAACGGTGACGGACCCACGTCCGTCCCCTGTCGGCTTGCTGACTTCAGCACAACGTGTTTAATTGCAAACCGCCAATGTGCACTGTTTTTGCAACCAGGAGAACCTATGCTGTCACGAGACTTGCGACCGAGCCGTCTCTGGGGCCCGAGTCGGCAGAAGGACTATTCGGGGAAAGCCCCCCACAGCCCATGCATGTTACTGGCCATAACGCAATCACTCACATTCCCATAAAGTAAAAGTTAAATTAGCAACTGCAATTCAGAGCACGAGATAATTAAAGCAACAACCTCCCTACGTGTGCGTGCTCGATACTACCGGCTGAAGTGATCAGCCATCGAGCGCCCGCTTCCGCCAGCCCCCGCGGGTAGGCCTGAGCCAAAGCGGTCCGCCGGCTACCTTCGAGGATGAGGTGCGGTCGAAGGGTCTTACAGCACAGCGACTTCCCACGACACCGAGGATGAGGTGCGGTCGAAGGGTCTTACAGCACAGCGACTTCCCACGACACCTTTGGACGAGCGGGGCGAGCGGTTCTGAAACATTCCAGCCTGCAAGTTTTGTGGGCTTCTCCCAGGGGGTGTTAAACATGCGCTGGTCTACAACAGCTATTTTACAACTACGGTGGGCCATCAATCTCTTCATTTCGGGGACCTGCCACGCCATACTTGTGGGAGGGTTCTCAATAACAACTGGGATCTGTCTCATGATAGCAGCTCTGATGAAACGGACAGTGGCGGAAAGGGTCTTATTACCAAGGCTCACTTTGTGCTCTTGCTCTGCTGTCAAATTCGCTCGACCACGGAGCTCTCCGGGGCGACGGCACGTGCGCCGCGAGGCCGCTGACCAGGTCGCGCAAGGGAAGGCGACCCAGAGCCCTCGCACGCGCCTGCCGGCCATCCAGCCCAAGATGAGCTGCTGGGCCGAGCGGCGGGTGAGGTCGAAGGCTGCGTCGGCCTCCATGTCAATCTGGATGCAGCCGTTGTCGCCATGGCGCTCGAGGGCCTTCGCGACGCCGCCAGCACCGCTGAACAGGTCAAGGAACACCTGCCCACGGCGCCGGCCCCGCCGGCTGGCCCGGGCGAGCCCCTGGCGGAGGTGGTGGATCACCTTGGTGTCTGAGGCCCGCTCGACCGCCTCCAGGGCGTCGCCTTGGCGCATCACGGCGCCCGCCCGCAGCCCGCGGCGCCGGCGAGGGCCGGCGGTGGCGGGAGGCGAACACGCCCGCTCAGCACCCCGTCGAGCTGCCTGAGGACCTGCTCGCCGTAGGCGCGGGCCCGGCTGTCGAGGTCGTTGACCTCGGCCAGGTACCTGGTCCCCTTCTTGCACCGACGGGTGCTGGACTCGCACGGGTGGCGGAGCCGCTCCTGGATCTCTTTCAGGCTGCGCCGGCACTCCAGAGCGTCCAGCGAGGCCCCCCCGTGTCTGACCTGGTAGGGGTTCTTGCCTCCGAGGCTGACCTTCGCAGCGTACTCGTTGAACAGGCGCCTGAAGGCGGCGCTCGAGAAGGACCACAGCGGGCTGGCGTCGGAGGTCTGGGCCTTCAGCCGGCGAAGGAAAGGCGCTAGCGTGGGTCCGAACTGGTCGTCCAGCATGATCCCCTCGTCGTAGTGTCCCATCTTGCTGCGCGCCTCCCCCTCCTGAGGAAACAGGAGCAGGCCCCAGCACGCCTGGGGGCTCCTGGCGGCTGGCATGACCAGCGAGGCGCCCACCATGCTCACGAGGTCGGACGGCAGCCTGAGGTAGGCCTCCCACGCCAGCACCAGCCCCAGGGCAAAGGGGAGCTGGCCGTCGGCTGCCGCTGCACCAACGATGGCCATCACGCCCGCCAGTGGCAGGGGGCTGCGGGCCCTCGCGCTCGCCCGGCGCCGGAACCCCGCCAGCGCCCGGCGAGCTCCTGGAAGCTCCATGCCCTCCACTGGGCCGTGGAAGGCCACGGCCGCCAGCACCTTCTCGCCCGCATCCTCGTTGAAGCCCTCGTAGCACAGGTAGTCCATGTACCTGCTGAGGGCCCGGTCGATCTGGAGGTCGGTGTCCAGCGGCTGACCCTCCTGGCTGCTCCACTCCAAGAAGGCCTGGTGAAACTTCTGGTATTGGGCGCGGGAGCGAGGCCCGATCTTGGCCATCTGGAGACTGGTGAAGCCGTGGCGCCGGGCCTCGGCGATCTCCCGCGCCTGGTGCTGCCGTCTCTGCTGTCCGCGGCGGGCTCGCAGGTCGTGTGCTGCTGCTCGAGTCGGTCGTGCCGCAGTCGGCCCGCCCCGTGCGCGGCGGCGCCTGGCCGTCGCTGCCGCCGGCGCCGGCTGGCCAGCTCTCCCCCGAGCTGGAGGAGCTGTCGCTGAGCTCGCCGGCGTCCGCGGCGGCAGCGCCGAGCCCGGCCTCCTCAGCAGCGAGCTGGCCCCCAAGGCCGGCGAGGGGGCGGCCGCAGGCGTCCCCGCCAAGGGCGGGCCCAAGGCTGCGGGCCGCGCTCTCCAGCTCGGCTTCGAAGCGGCTGGCGAGCACGGCCTCGGACGGCGCAACATCGCCCCCCGCCGCGCGGGGCCCGCCCCCGCCCAGCGAGATGGCTAAGCCCGGGAGTCGGGACGCGCGGTCGGATGGATTCAACTCTGAGGCGACCCATCTCCACGACCTGGAGGTTGGCAACAACTGACAAACACAGAAGCTCACGACATGTTCGGTTCATCTGATGGCTGCTGGATCTACCCTTACCCAAACTCAATACCACACTCATGTTGTCCACAAGAAAGAGTATACGTTTTCCGTGCGTGCTCGTGGACCTCAGCTCGTGACGGAAGCCGATCATGCATGCTCGGCCCTCGGCCCTCAGGATGCCTTCGGCCCGGGCCCATCGGCCCCGGCACGCCAGCTTCCAGTTCTCGAAGGCCCCGATGTCGTCCCGCGTCATGCTCTCGAAGTCCGTGGTCCTCTCGCCGTTCTCCGCCGCTGGGCGGGGCGGGCCGGGGTCTGCGGGGCTGCCCAGCGCGGCCGCCCTGGCCGCGACGAGCCCCTGCACCCCGTAGCGCCACTTCTCGGCATGCCCACAGCAGCGCCGGACCTTCTCCACGGGCCACTCCTGCGTGACCACGCCGTAGCCGCCGGCGTCGTCCAGCCCGGCGCCTGAGGAGTCGGTCGCCACGACCGCGGCGTGGAACGGGCGCTTAGGGTCCGCGAAGGCGAAGGCCACGAGGGCGGCGGCCTGCCGGAGATCTCGTTCGGCCGAAGGCCACAGGCGCCACCTCTTGTCGCCCGCCTTCTCCGCCCAGGCGTAGACGCTGCTGAAGACGCTGAGGAGCTCACGCCGCAGAGTCGCGCTCCACGTGTAGTGGCCGACCAGGCGCCGCATCTGGCGTCCAGTCAAGTAGCGCTGGTCCGCAGCAAACAGCAGGGCCGCGCGCAGCCTCCAGATCCTCTCGCGGCTGAGCGAGATGCGGCCGGAGGCCCGATCGAACTCCATCCCCGCGAAGGTCTGGGAGTCCGAAGGGCCTTCGACCCCCTTGACCTGGAGGCCGCGCTCCTCCAGCTGCTCGGCCACGGCGACTCCGCCGGCCTCGACCGCCTCCAGGTCCGTTCCCACCACGGCCACGCCGTCGACGTACACGGCGGCGCCTGGCTCGGTGGCGACGTCGGGGGCCGAGTGGCGGTCTAAGAACATCCGCCCGTCAGCGAAGCCGGCGTCCTCCGCGGCGTTGCGGACCATCGCCTGACAGAAGAACAGCGCCCAGTTGAACCCCATGGGCAGCACCTCCATGCGAGGGGAGATGCGGATGCCTGAGGGGAGACCAGGGGCCAGATCAGGAGCGGCCTCGGTGATCCACTTTGCGTCGATGCTGGGCAGGACGAAGTAGTCGTTCATGCCGGGGGGGAGCTGGATGCGGTAGAACGCGTTGTTGACGTCGGTCTGAGTCATCATCAGCTCCGCCTCGGGTGGCAAGTAGAGAGAAGACCAGCTCGATGGTGTAGAGAGCTGGGTGTGGCAAAGATCCAAAAACAGCTTGTTTGCTCGTCGAGTGTCCAGAATGAGTCGGAGACGATCTGGACCTTTCTTTACGAAGAAGACCCCCACGGTGGATGGCCTCTCGCTCGTGAAGGAGACGAGCCCTGAACGTGCCATGTCCACCAAAAACTCGGCGTTCGTGCCAATGTCCCGAATCAGCTCGGGGTCAGAGTACGGCCGCACTGCCCCGGAGAGGTCCGGGTTGGAGTGCAAGAGACAGTCTCGCCACCCTGTCCACATTTGCAATGCCGGCCCTCGAAGACAAACGTCGCCACGAGCAAGGTCCGCTCCAGGTGCCGGCAACGAGACTGCGCCTCGTCGATAGGGTGAATGTTCTGCCGAGGGCTCAGTGCACCCTGGCGCCGATCCGCACAGCACTCGAAAGGCTGCCGCGGGCTCGATCATGGGCGGCCCAGCTCGCTGCACCACGTCACGGGTGTGGTCCAGGGCGAGCTGCTGCCCAGCTGAGACGGAGTGATGCTGCTGTACCTCGCCGTGGAAGTACAAATTATTGACTGCGTCGATGATCTCATTGGCCCAGGACGAGCAAGCTGTGCGCCGACGAACACGTGACCGCACAGCACGGCTGACGCCTGCCAAGGATGGCGAGGCGCATGAAGCCGCAGGGCCCCTCAGAGGGAGGAGCTCCCGCGGCGCGATCATCAGGGCGACTAGGTGCCTCGGCCGCGGCCCTTGGCCGCGGCCTGCCTCTCTCCCGTGGCTGGGTCGCCCCCGCCGCCGAGGTTGAGCTTTGCTTGGGGCCTCGAGAGCTCCGCCGCCTGCTGCTTGATCTTCGTCTCCATCGCTGCCGCGGACGCCGAGCCCCCGCCGCCGCCAGCCGGTGGCAGCCCGCGGGACGCCAGGCGCTCCTCGCGGAGCTTGCGCCTCTCCATGAGCACCGCCGACTCGCGGTGCAGCTCGTCCGAGATGTGGGCCTGCAACTCCGGGGCCACCATGAGCAGCCCCCTCGTCTCCGCCGCCCCCATGCAGAGGAACTCGTCCTCCGCCGTGTCGTCCAAGAGTGGACGCCCCAGCACGCGCTCTCTATATCTCCACTCCGTCATCTAAGCGCGCCTGAGCATGAGCTCGAAGCTGGCCAGCTCCCCGATGTTCAATTGGTCATAGGTGACGGCCAGCTCCAATACTCGCATACACAACTCGTGCTCGGAAACCCCAACGTCGGCGGTCGTGAGACGGCACTCGGCCTTCCACTTCGTGTGCCTCGAACGTGGATGACTGTCCTGGTCGCCCACGAAGTTGGCACACCAGACAGTCGCACGTGGCCCGCGCACGGGCCACTCTCGCCAGGCCGTCTCCGTGAGCCGCTTGAGCGAGTCCTTGAAGTGCCGCTTGCGCACACCCTCGACCTCCACGAGCGGCAAGAGCCTGGCGTCCACCTCCGTGTCATCCTCAGGTGAGGCCTTCTCGACCTCTCTCAGCAGGAGCAGCTCGCCTTCCTGCGACGCCAGCGCGAAGCCGCCCGCGGTGCAGTACTCGTCCACATCGTAGTCCTGCAGCGGGCGGCGCTCGGGTGTTGGGCCGCTGGCGGCCTGAACCTGCCAGCGCATCCCCACCGCGGACGGCAGGGCACCCGAGCCACGCACAAAGCTACTCGGAGGAGCTGCCCCAGCCAAGCCCGCGCCAGCTGGGAGTGGCCCCTTCTTGCTCATCCGTCGCAGCACCGAGACCGTCTTGTCCGCCACTTGTGGGGCTGCCTCGAACAAGGAGCCGCCCAGCGCGAACTGCAGCGCGTCGACGAACTCCTCTGGCGTCGGGGTCCACTCCTGTCCGTAGATCCTGCCCCCTGCTCGCCAGGTCCTCCCGAACTGCAAGGACCCGGTCCGCTCTGGCAGGCCCATCTGATCGCACAGCGCCGACCCCCGGACTCCCGGGGGCTCCAGAACGTGAATGTACACGTCCCCGTCTGGCGTGAAAGCGTACCAGATGTTCCCGTTCTTCCCCGCTGCTTTCAGACCAGTCATCTGGAGGTCGCTCTCGGCGTCGGCGGTGGTACCAGCACAAAGGAGCACGCGAGTCTGCCAAACCTCTCCGTCCTTCCACAAGACGCCGATCCTGTGACCAGCTCGCCAGGCGGCCATGGCTCACGGCCAGGCCCTTGCAGCAGAGGCACCCTCCGATACAGCCCAGCAGTAGCCCTGCGGCGAAGAGATACGTGAAGGCAACTTTCAGATCGCCGATGCTGTTTGCTATCACCACACAGTTGCCGGCCTGGCTCGCCCACTGCGATGCGAGCCCGCCGGCGACGGCGGCCAACTGGTGGGCCCCCGAGAGAATGTGCCCGAGGGATTGCATAGGCGGTGGCCGCAAATTAAAAGCTTGAGCAAAAACGGTGACAGACCCACGTCCGTCCCCTGTCGGTTTGCTGACTTCTGCACAACGTGTTTAATTACAAACCGCCAAAGTATATGTATATGCATTTGTATGTGTATATGTATGTATATGTGCATTTGTATATGTATATGTAATTGTATGTGTATGTGTATGTGTATGTGTATGTGTATGTGTATATTCCCTACCTAGGCTCTGCCTAGAAGGGTTCTTACCCTCTGTGCTTCAAGGGCCGGGCAGTAGATACCGCCCCGGGCGGTTCCCCCTGTATCCGCCCCGCGGTTCCCCCACGTACGTCCTCTTAGCTTAGCGTTGCTTATCTCATCTTAGCTTAGCATAGTTTAACTTAGCTTATCTTAGCTTAGCATAGCCTAGCTTAGCTTAGCTCAGCTTGGCTTAGCCTAGCATAGCTTAGCTTAGCCTAGCTCATTTTAGCTTAGCTTAGCGCAGCGCAACATTAGCATCGCATAGCATAGCATATCATATCATAGCATAGCATAGCGCAGCATAGAACAACGAAGCATAGCATAGCATAGCATATCATAGCGCAGCATAGCATAGCATAGCATAGCTTAGCATAGCAAAGCGCAGAATAGCAAAGCATAGCATAGCAGAACATAGCATAGCATAGCATACCACAGCGCAGCATAGCATAGCATAGCATAGCATAGCGCAGCATAGCATAGCATAGCATAGCATAACATAGTATAGCATAGCATAGCGCAGCATAGCGCAGCAGAGCATAGCATAGCGCAGCATAGCATATCATAGCATAGCCTAGCATAGCGCAGCATAGCAAAGGCAAGAGCAATAGCAAAGCCAATGCAAAGCAAAAGCAAAGCAAATGCGAAAGTGTAGATGTAGATTTAGATGTAGGTGTAGGTGTAGATGTGGAGATAGGTACAGATGTAGATGTAGATGTACATGTAGGTGTAGATGTAGGTGCAGATTTAGATGTAGATGTGCGTGTAGTTGTAGATGTAGATGTAGATGTAGATGTAGATGTAGATGTAGATGTAGATGTAGATGTAGATGTAGATGTAGATGTAGATGTAGATGTAGATGCATGTGCACATGTAGATGTAGCTGTAGGTGTAGATGTGGATGTAGGTCTAGATGTATATGTAGGTATTAAGCTGTACTACTACTACGACTACGACTACGACGACGACGACGACGACGACGACGACGACGACGACGACGACGACGACGACGACGACGACGACGACGACGACGACTACTACTACTACTACTACTACTACGACCACTATTATTACTACTACTACTACTACTACCACCACCACCACCACCACCACCACCACCACCACCACCACCACGACTACTACTACTACTACTACTACTACTACAACAACTACTACTACTACTACTACTACTACTACTACTACTACTACGCGCGCTACTGCTACAACTGCGACGATGAGGAGAAGGAGGAGGACGGCGTTGACCGTTACTACTAATATTGCTCTTGCTCCAACTCCTAGGTAGGGTCGCTCTGGGATAATGTATATGTATATGTATATTCCCTATCTCAGGCTCTGCCTAGAAAGGTTATTACCCTCTGTCTTAAAGGGGCCGGGCCATGGAACCCGCCCCGGGCGGTTCCCCCGTCATCCGCCCCGCGGTTCCCCCAGCTACGTCTCCTTAGCTTAGCGTTGCTTATGTCATCTTATCTTAGCTTATGTCATCTTAGCTTAGCTCAGCTTCATCATAGCTCAAGTTTGTCTTAGCATAGTTGACCTTCATCTTAGCGTAATTGAGCTTTGTCATAGCAAGAGCACGGCATAGCATAGCATAGCGTAGCATAGCATAGCGCAGCACAGCATATCCTAGCATAGCCCAGCATAGCATAGCATAGCGCAGCATAGCATATCATATCATAGCACAGCATAGCGCAGATTTGCATAGCATAGCATGGCGCAGCATAGCATAGCATATCATAGCACAGCGCAGTATCGCATATCATAGCATAGCATAGCACAGCATAGCATGGCATATCATAACATAGCATAGCATAGCAACGAATGCTGCTTTCCTAGAGGGCTCCAACTTCTAGGTAGGGTCGCACTGGGGTAATGTATATGCATATGTATGTGTACATGCATGTTATATTATATGTGTATGTAAATGTATATGTATACGATATGTACATGTATATGTATATGTATGTGTATATGTATATATATGTGTATATGTATATCGAGGATCGAGAACCCAGGATCGAGGTCGAGGACCCAGGATCGAGGTCGAGGATCGAGGATCGAGGACCCAGGAGCGAGGGTCGAGGATCGAGGATCGAGGATCGACCCCGCACTTCGCAGCGGCGCGCGGTTCCGAGAGCTCACGGCGCCCTGGCGCGAGGCCTGCCGCACTGCAGGCGGAGGGCCGGGCGCGTGGCGGCTCCCCAGGGAGCGCGGAGGGCGAACCCCGCCTGGAGAGGGCGCCCGCTCTGCGCCGCGTGGGTACCAGGGCTGCGTGTGTGCTGGGCGTTCTCGTGCATCCCGGGGGGAGGGTACCCTCGAATGCTGGGCGTTCTCGTGCATCCTGGGGGGGGTAGCCTCGAATGCGGGGGGGGGGGCCCTCGAATCCTGAAAGAGTGGTTGCCACATGGGCGCCAGGCTTCGTGTGTGCTGGGCGTTCTCGTGCATCCTGGGGGGAGGGTGCCCTCGAATGGTCTTCAGCTTGGCCGGCGGAGGGTCTCGTGTTCTCGACGAGGGTCATTATGTCCCAGGTCTGGCCGTGAAGAGAATATCTGGAAGTCACGTTCGCGCTGCTGGCTGCTCTCCTGCCAGCGTCGAAGGCATGCAGCACCTCTGCTTGCCAGCTTCTCCCGACGGGCTTTGCTGGGCCATTCTGGGACAGTTTCGGAAGCATCGAGGACGCCCGTTTCCCGCCTCCGCAGCTCCTGCGGGCTCGACCTAGAGCCAACCCGTGCAATTAGGTCGGGCATGTGCTCCTACAGGGGGATGTTGGAATGAAAAATTAAAATGATCCCGGCAAAGCAACATAACAGCAATGTGTTGAAGCATATCTGGAAGCATTGCCCTTGAGATTCATGTAGGAGTCCTGTTGTAGACTTCTGGTGCAATTGCAGCCGCAGGCGCAATCGTAATGGCAGTTGCAGCGGCAACGGCAGTCGCAGTCGCAGCCTCAGCCTCAGCCTGCCTCAGCCTCAGCCTGCCTCAGCCTCAGCCTCAGCCTGCCTCAGCCTCAGCCTCTGCCTAGTAGTAGCAGTAGTAGTGGTAGTAGCAGTAGTAGTAGTAGTAGTAGTAGTTGTAGTAGTAGTTGTTGTTGTAGTAGCAGTAGTAGTAGTAGTTGTAGTGGTAGTAGTAGTAGAAGCAGAAGAAGTAGAAGTAGTAGTAGTAGCAGTAGTAGTAGTAGTGGTGATAGTAGTAGTAGTAGTAGTAGTAGTAGTAGTAGTAGTAGTAGTAGTAGTAGTAGTAGTATAGTAGTAGTAGTAGTAGTGGTAGTGTAGTAGTAGTAGTAGTAGTAGTAGTAGTACTAGTAGTAGTAGTAGTCGTAATAGTAGTAGTAGTAGTAGCAGCAGCAGTAGTAGTAGTAGTAGTAGTAGTAGGTGGTGGTGGTAAGTAGTAGTAGTAGTAGTAGTAGTAGTAGTAGTTGTAGTAGTAGTAGTAGTAGTAGTAGTAGTAGTAGTAGTAGTAGTAGTAGTAGTAGTAGTAGTAGTAGTAGTAGTAGTAGTAGTAGTAGTAGTAGTAGTAGCACCAGTAGTAACATGCAGGCGCTGCAAGGCGTGTCTGTATCCGTGTTTCCATCGCTCTGCATTATCTCCCTACTGCGCTGGTCTGTACCATCGTTTGCACAGCAGCAAAACTGCCTGCAGGATGCAGACTGAGGCGCCCCGTATCTCACTACCCACGGCTACACACAAGTGCAGGCTGAGAAGCACCACGCACATGCAGGCTGAGAAGCACCACACGAGTGCAGGCCACGGCATAGCGCTACACACGAGTGCAGGCTAAGAAGCACCACGTCTCGCTTGCCAGAGATCACTCCCAGGTCACCTGATCCGGCAACAACAGCCATGGCGTAGCTGCCACAGGGGCCGCAGACAGCAACGGCTCTGTCACCCAATTGGCGTCACTGTACATCCTAAAGCGCGTCTGTGTCCATGAGCCTGTGTATCGCGCCTTGCGAGGCACCAATGTGCTGTACGTGTTGTTGCCGTAGCAAAAGACGGCCTCTGGGGCCCAGTGCGGAGTCCAGCGGACAACGTACACCCTGTGGACGCCATCCAGGATGATGTCGCGCGCACCCTCGATCTGCGCCACCCATCGAAGCCAGTCAAAGGCTGAGCCATCGGTGATGTCAACAGCACCTGGGGCAGTTTCGCCGTGGTGGTAGTGCAACACCGTTGCGCCTCAGCCTGCGTCAGCCTCGGCCTCAGCCTCAGCCTGGATCAGCCTCAGCCTGCATCAGCCTCAGCCTCAGCCTCAACCTCAGCCTCAGCCTCAGCTTGAGCCTGCCTCAGCCTCAGCCTCAGCCTGCCTCAGCCTCAGCCTCAGCGGTGGATTCCCCATAGTCACTGGCGGCGCTGGGGGCCTCAGCATCAGCCTCAGTGGTGGATTCCCCATAGTCACTGGCGGCTCTGGGGGCCTCAGCCTCAGCCTCAGTGGTGCGTTCCCCATAAGCACTGGCGGCGCTGGGGGCCTCAGCCTCAGCCTCAGTGGTGCATTCCCCATAGTCACTGGCGGCGCTGGGGGAATCAGCCTCAGCCTCAGTGGTGCGTTCCCCATAGTCACTGGCGGATCCGCGGATTCTCCCCGGATCCTGCCCGGACCCCCCTGGGGAGTCATGATGCTTTCTTTTGGGACCATTCGAAACCTATCAGTCTTCGCTGTTAGGTCAAAATACCCAAAACATATTCCAAAAATGCTCAAACATGGTCAAACAATGGTCCCCAGACTATTTTCTCGCCAGCCGCGCTCCGCTCGCCAGCCGCGCCCCGCTCGAAAGGTGTCAGCATGGCCCTCCAAGGCCCCTGCATCCTTAGCCGAAGAAGAAAAAGAAACGCCGCCAACGTAACCTTTTGGCGCTCCGCACGGATTCCTTTGATCCGCGCTGAGCCCCCCAGCGGCGCCTTCGGCGCGGCCCCTGGCGAAAACCCTCGCGGATCGCCAAAAAGTTTATGCTGGCGCCGCTGCTTCTGCCTCGACGACCTGGATCCGGTGATCGGCGGCGGGCCCAAAGTGCGAAGGGGCGGGCCTTCTCAGAAGGCTCGGAAGTCTCCAAGCCTTTGAGAAGTTCTCGAGGCCTTCTCCGACGGCGCAGGAAGCTCCTCAGAAGGCGCGAGGGCTTCTGAGAAGCCCTGCCGCCTTCTGAGAAGGCCTTCTCCTTCTCACTTCCCCCCCTCGCCCGCCGCCGAGGTGTGGATCGATGAGGATCCGGGGCCCAGGTTCTGTGCCTGGATCGAGGCGGATCGAGGGTCCGAGGAGGACCGAGGAGCACCGAGGAGGATCGAGTCGATCGAGGACCGAGGGTCCAGGCGGACCGAGGAGGGTCGAGGGTCTGAGCCGTATGCGCTGCGGGCCCCCTCCTCGGGCCCCCCGCAGGCCCGCAGGAGGCCCCCCAGCCGTCGTCGCGGCCGTGCTCGTCGCGCGGCCTGCGCAGCGGGTCGATGCTGGCCGGGCTGCGGGGGGCGACCCAGACGAGCGCATTCCACGACTCGCAAAGAAACCACTCGCAGACGGCCCGGAGATCCGCCGCGGGGAATTTACGATACATTGCGCAGAGGAAGACACATGTATTTCTCCGACGTTGGCGAGCGGGCACTGTGCGAGTAGTGTTAGGTCGGGCATGTCCCCCTACAGGCAGGTTTTGGACGAAAAATAAAGAACACCCGAAAAAATACGCAAAGATAGTCAAACATAGTCACACACACACACAAACAAAACAAATTATCCCAGTGCGACCCTACCTAGGAGTTGGAACCCCTAGGAAAGCAGCATTAGTAGTAACAGTAACGCTAAGCTAAAGCTAAGCTGAAGCTAAGCCACAGCTAAGCTAAAGCTAAGCTAAAGCTAAGCTAAGCTAAGCTAAGCTAAAGCTAAGCTAAAGCTAAGCTAAAGCTAAGCCAAAGCTAAGCTAAAGCTAAGCTAAAGCTGAGCAACAGCTAAGCTCAAGCTAAGCTCAAGCTAAGCTAAAGCTAAGCTAAAGATAAGCTAAATCTAAGCTAAAGCTAAGCTAAAGCTAAGCTAAAGCTAAGCTAAATCTAAGCTACAGCTAAGCTCAAGCTAAGCTAAAGCTAAGCTAAAGCTAAGCTGAAGCTAAGCTAAAGCTAAGCTAAACGCTAAGCGAAAAGCTAAGCGAGACGCCAAGCGAGACGCTAAGCTAAAGCTAAGCTACAGCTAAGCTAAAGCTAAGCTAAAGCTAAGCTAAAGCTAAGCTACAGCTAAGCTCAAGCTAAGCTAAAGCTAAGCTAAAGCTAAGCTAAAGCTAAGCTAAAGCTAAGCTGAAGCTAAGCTAAAGCTAAGCTAAACGCTAAGCGAAAAGCTAAGCGAAACGCTAAGCGAGACGCTAAGCTAAAGCTAAGCTAAAGCTAAGCTAAAGCTAAGCTAAAGCTAAGCTAAAGCTAACGCTAAAGCTAAAGCTAAAGCTCCCAGGGGACTGGGGGGAACCGCGGGGCGGGGACTGGGGGAACCGCCCGGGGCGCTTTCCACTGCCCGGCCCCTTTAAGCTAAGAGAGTAAGAACCCTTCTAGGCAGAGCCTAGGTAGGGAAAAAGTCCCCAGGCTATTTGTTGACTATTTTTGAATATTCCTCCTGTAGAGGGACAGGCTAGTGGACCGCGCTCGGTGAACGCAGAAGTCCGAAGATCGCGAGCGGTGAACAGATCCGGACCCGCGCCCTCGCGGCCTGGATGCTGGGCCGCGGTCCCGCGCATGCGCGGTCGAACAGATATGCGCTCCGCGCGGGGTATCCACGACAAGCACTGTTTTTCCACTGGCTGTTAGGCGTGTTCGAAGGATGCATGAAGCACTGGCGCTGCATAAGATTACAAGGAAGACTTGGGAATTGGCCACCTTCAGATTCAGGATCTGAGCAGGAACTTCCAGCACCAGGCATGCACAGCTGCAGGGCACCTGCGCCCAGCAAGAGCAACTCATCAATCGCTGGACGGCGGCCCAATGATCTGACAGCGCGGAGCCTCAATCCCCAACCCCGCGCAGCCGCGGGGTCGCGGCCCAAGGGCGCCCGGCACGCTGAGGCTTCCTTCCTTGCATGTTTTGAATTCTTCTCCGTCTGCACAGATGGGTTCCCGTCTGGCCTCGCTGGAGGGGAAAACATGCGTGTGGCCTGGAAGCCCGGCTCTGACGGGGGGGGGCATGCGGGCCATCGTAGGCAAGCGCGTTCCACTACTCGCAGAGCAGCTACTTGCAGATGGCCTGGATCCGCCATGGGGGATTCACGATACATTCGGTCGATGCACACATGTGACTTTCGGACGTTTGCGAGTGGGCACTTTGCGAGTAGCGGAATGCGATCGGTGACATCGTGTCTCACTGCCAACGGTTCTACCTCACCGGGTGCATGCCGGCCCAGCTTCCCCCTGCGCGCCTGCTTGATGAGCGCCAGGGGCCGCTCCCCGAAGGGAGGAGACTTCTGGGTGTAGAGGAACTGGCCACCTGTGCGGGGGGGGAAGGTCTCAGTGGGCCGATGCGGACAAGCAGCGGACGTGGAGAGGAAGGGCCTGCACAAACGAAACTCTAGGAGCAACTTCGAGATGGATGAAAAGGAGGAGGAGGAAGACGCTGAGGAGGAGGAGGAGGAGGAAGAGGAGGAGAAGGAGGAGGGAGGAGGAGGAGGAGGAGGAGGAGGAGGAGGAGGAGGAGGAGGAGGAGGAGGAGGAGGAGGGAGGAGGAGGAAAAGGAGGAGGAGGAGGAGGAGGAGGAGGAGGAGGAGGAGGAGGGAGGAGGAGGAGGAGGAGGAGGAGAGGAGGAGGAGGAGGTGGAGGAGAGGAGGAGGAGGAGGAGGGAGGAGGTGAGGAGGGGGGGAGGGGAGAGGAGGAGGAGGAGGAGGACCGGATGGTGAGAGGTCTGGTGGATGGGAGGCGGAGGCCCACGACTTGAGGCCTGGACTCGGCGAGGCGCTGCCCCCCGATGGCACCCGTTGCGCCGACAGGTGGCCAGCGCACGCCTCGCCCGGCCAGGGCCCGCCTGCGCCCTGCACACTGCACCGCGCCGCCGCGCCGCTGCCGGGCGGTGGCGGTGCCTGCAAGGAGCGCGCCGCGGGGCGCGTGTCGCGCCCCGCGTGACCCTGCCGCAGGCCCGCCCGGCCCTGCCGCAGGCCCTGCATTGCGCCACCCGGCCACGCCAGGGCCCCGGCTCGTCTTGGAGCGGCGGGGGCTCTGCCGGGTGCTGCAGCAGCGCCGTGCGCTGCCTTGGCCTGCCGTTTGCCGTGCTGGCGAGTGTCGTACGCTGCCCTCTGCCGCCTCCTCCTCCTCCTCCCTCCTCCTCCTCCTCCTCCTCCTCCTCCTCCTCCTCCTCCTCCTCCTCCTCCTCCTCCTCCTCCTCCTCCTCCTCCTCCTCCTCCTCTCCTGTACTGTGTACTCTCGCGGCCGTCGAATGCCAGCCGCCCCAAACACAAGCACATTCACTCAGTAACATGTGACTGTGGAGCGGGCATCACCAGGCCGAAACGTGAGAGCAGCTGGGCAGGATTCCACCTCTCCTCCCACAGGCCTGGAACTGCAGCGGCATGATCGTTGTCATCAGCACGCCTGACCTGGATCCCTCTGTGCGCTGCCCTGATCAGGGACAGCAAGTCCAAGGGGGGCGGGGATCCATGTCCAGAAACAGCCCACCCTGCATATTGTTTCGCCCAAGAGGGGAAAACACCACGCAAGAACCTCGATCTCTGTTGTCTGAGATCCTTGGTCCTCGGCTGGCCCTGACACTTACCAGCTAAGGACATGACACCTGACCATGCATATCCACCACATTTCAAGCAGCAGATCACCCACCCGCTCCCAGCCGCCCCCCCACCGTCCCTGACGAAAACCTTCGCTTTGCAAAGGTTATGGCCCTGCAGCCTGGACAAGAGGGTGGTCCCACTTAAGACCTCAGCGGGAACATCGTCGGCAGTATCAGAAAGGAGGGGCACCCTGAAATCAATGCGAGGGGCCCACTTCCGATGGCCGTCCTTGCACATCCTAGCTAACTGCCTGGCAGAAACAGACTTGGATGGCTTAGGCTGGGAATCGCGTTCCATGTTTCCGTCCACCTCAACGGGCACAGGGAAACCAGACGAGTCCACCCAACCCCTATCAGCCATCATGACATCTTGCATGTCACCCCATCTAAGCAGCTCCTTCTGGTGCTCAATCAGCAGGGAACGGAGCTCCAGGAACTGCTCAGGGAGAGGGTGGCACGCAGCACCTAAGTTAGCAAATCTGTCAGCATGCTTATTACCGAGGCGCTCTACCTCCGTGCATCTACCATTAAGCACGTCGGCCACAGTCGCATGGCCTTTTTACTTTATAAGCAGACACCCCGTTCTCAAAAACATGCCAAACCTTGGTCCAGAGATGGGCCCGAGGATTCTGGGAAGAGCAACTGCTGGCCCTGTCCCAGACACAGCCCAGGGTCCCCTGGCAGTCCATAAACAACGTGTTATCGGAAAACGGTTCAAAAAACTCGGACGCCATTCTGTAGGCGTAATCCCCACCGTCTCGGGCCTGTTGCCACGGGGCCTCTTCGCAAGGCACTGGCCCGTAGGCCGCAGAAATCAAATCACCGAATTCGTTGGTCTGGACCAAGCTCCACCCAGCCCTGCGGATATCTTCGCACTGAGGGTTGGTCGCAGATCCATCAGTGAATATTCTACCGCTCAGCCTACCAGAGGCCGGCTTGTTGAACCACAAAACTTCACACGAGGATAGGGAGAGAGGAGGAGGGATCAGCTCTCGAGGATGAGGAAAAAAACCCAGCAGCATAGTTCTCAAGATCTTGGCCCCATTCCTTCACTCTTCTCGACGCTGCAGAACATGCAGCAGATAAATATTGACGTCTGTCACCGTCGAAGGCCTCGCACTCGAACCTCCCATGGAAAAGAGTGCCCTTGCTGGCCTGGCACAGCTGGCAGATGTCGTCATCGGCCAGCCCGTGATCCTTAAGGCGAGCCTGAGTCCAGGAACCAAGAGCGAACGCATTTCTCACACATGCTTTGCGACGTTGTCCCCGGACCTGGCTACACCCATCCTTCAGGAGATCTCTAGCCCCCTCCCACAGCACAGGCCTACACCAAACCCCGTTGAGCGTTGGCCTAAGGAGGAGAGCACGTTTATCAGCCCAGTGTCCTGCATCACGCTGCGCAAGACTGCTAACCATTACCGGCGATAGAGATAACAGGTCAACCACTTCTCCTCGAGCAGTCGAAACCTGTCTGGCTGAAGTAGGCGTCCAGCCTAACTCTCGCAGCGTGAGCAAGTAGACATGTGCTGGACTGGTACATATACCCCACGGTCTTCTGACCTGCCCGAGGTCGTCCACGGCTCTCTCATAAAATCAAAAAAACTGCATAACATCCAGCCCAGGAGATCCATCCCAGATAGCCTTGCACCATTGTAAAACCACATTCATATGGCATATAGCATAAGGGGCCCATACGGGCTCCAATTGGGTGCGACCTGAGCCTGAACGACATGAGGGCCCCCGACTTGTCTTTGCTCAAACTGCGTGCTGCTGCAAGCCTCATGGTGCGCAGCTGCTTGGGGCATAGACCTGCCACCGCAGATCGCTAGAGACCTGCCGCTCGGGGTCCAGCACGCTGAAGATTGCCCACAAAAGCCCCAGCATTCTTCAGTCTCAGCCATCTTCTGGATCGCTTAGAAGCCTTCAAAAGCCGAGCACGAGCAGTAGGGTTTCGCAGTGAGCGTCGAGCCACGGCGTCACATCCCAACGATCGAACAACACTTTGAGACTTGAAACCATACTGACCCCAAATTTCACGGAGCACCACACCTAACTCCTTGCACGAGGAATGTACTTGGTCTTTTTACCAGAGAGGACGAGCTTAAGCTTTTCGAAACCCTCCTGCCCTCCTGAAGCATCACCCCAGCTCCTCCCAGCTGCACCCCCCCCCCCCCCCCCCCCGCCCACGCACAAACCTCGCAGCACCAATCGATTGCATGGATACATCGTCGATCACACTCCTGATCGCGAGGGAAGGGTAAGCCGCAGTGACTGCAGAAAGAAGCCTGCACAGCACCACTCGCGCAAACGATAGAGCCAAACTGCAGCCTGCTAAAATCGTACCTGTCGCGCGCAAAATGGCCGAGATCGCTCCCTGGAACGTGAGAGCTCGAGCACCAACATGCAGCTGAAGAGCAGCGCGCGTAAGACGGTGACTGGGACCAGTAGCTTTGGCCTCCTCAAAGAGAATCGACGGAGCAACTCGCTCGTAAAACTTGTCCAGATCGCTAAACAGGGCCCCCGAGTGGAAACGCTTCATCCGAGCAAATTCACACGTCATCGCATGGTTCCACCCTGCCCGATCACACTCCTTGTCCCCCTCGCCCCAGAAGAACTAAGCAGAGTGCACACGCCCCCAATACCTGACCACCTGCTGACGTACTCTGGCCCAGACCCTGAGCACCGAAACGATAAGGGCAAGCGGGCGCAATCCAGCACCGTCAGGTTTACCCTGGAAGACGATGGGGGTGGCATACTTATCTGGCAACTTGGGGCACCTTTCCCAAAGCATAAGCAGGTCCGTCAAGCGATCAACATACTCCACAAGAAGTAAAAGCCAACTCCTAAGATTCACACAGTCGACCCCCAGACCCGTCTCGTGTTTGAACTCACTGAGAGCCCACCTTACTTGTTCCCTATCAGGCCTAACAAGAGGAGGCTCAGCATCTGCTTCGGCGTGCTGCGCAAGCGAGAGAGGACAGTCATGAGTAAGCCAATGCATCCCCCAGTCCTCCTGCAGGGCGGCAATCGCATTGTCGCCTTGGAGGGCCCATCCCTCAGCAGCACGAGGCTCCTGGGCCGGGGCCTTTACCTTAGAGTAAGCGCGCGCGGCCTTGCCAGCCTTAGCAGAAGCAGCATCCTGGGCCCAAGCCTTTCAATCCGACCATCTCTTCGCCGAATGATATTTAAGCATCTTCTCAAAAGTCATCTTGCAAGCCGGTCCCAGGTAACCGATCTCGACCCCCTCGGGGTCCTCGATCTTGCGAATCAGATCAGGAAGGCTAGGGGCCAGACATTGGAACTCGGCACCTAAATTGTCCATGCTCAAGCCGAGAATGGACGCTCGCACCGAAGGCCACATCGCAGATCCCTCCAGGTCATCTGCAAACAGTGCAGCCTTAACAAGAAGTGCGTCTAGAGCTCGCCAGGCACGAAGGCGAGGGGTACTGTGCGCAAACCACTTACCTTTCAAGACAGTGTCCAGGGAAACCTGCTTCCTCCTGAAACCATGTGTCCTTCCCGTGAACTCCATCTCCTCCCCCGTGATGTCAAAGATATGGCATAGCTCAAGTTCAACAATCTGGACCCATTGGTCCCAAACCGCCTCCAAGTCCAGGTCCCCCGTGCCCCTAGGGTTCCAGGCCCAGGGCAACTGCAGAGACTCACGTAGGCATCCAGTCTGAGGCTTAGTAGGGAATACTTTCCACTTTTCTCTAACGTGGACTGGTATAGCAAGACTTACCCCACGTAGAGTAAGTTCCACAGGAGAGCGCGGCGAGCAAGGTGCCTCACTCCATACCTTAATGGAGCTAACACAAGACGGCAGACCTGCAGAAACAATAAAATAATCGCATTCCTGTCCAGATCCCGCGGCACAAGTCTTTCTCCCTGGAGAAATCACCGACGCCCCAAGCCGATGACACCATTCAGAAAGCCCAGACGTCCCAGGATTCGTATTGGCGTCGCAGCCTATCACCCAAGGAAGAGCCAGAGAACTGATATATTTTCCAAGAGCTGCCATCACTGGAAGGCTGTCGCCCTGGACCCCCTGCGAGTGATAAAAATACACAGGCAGCCAGATAAGCCCACCTGACAGAACCCCATCAACATGTCTAGCAATGATCCTGCCGCGCGTCTCAGGCACGGCATAGACCTCCTCCAACTGCACCGTGCGCTGGCAGATGTGGGAGAGGCCTCCAGCCAGCACGCCTGCCGAAGTGGACAAAACAGACGAGCCTGTGCAGACTGCAGGACAAAAATCAGCATTGAGACCCCGTGCACGTAGGGATCCAGAATATTGATTTACCAGGTCACGCTCTGAAACCCTCGTCTCTTGTGCAGCCCAAAACTGTGGCTTCGGACCTCGGACCTCCTCCATCCTCCACTCCAAGATCAGCTCCCAGGAAGACCAGGTATTCGCATTACGGGAAAAGAATGCCCACTCATTTCGCTTTCCTTTAGCTTTCCTATCCCTGCGGGTCCTACGACGAGGAGCAGCAGCGAGAACGGAGCCAGGAGCCTGTACACAAAGCTCACCTTCCTGCTGATGAGCATCAGCAGCAACACTACGATCTCCATCAGGAAGCTGGTCATCACGCCGTGGAACACCATCAGCATGTTGAGGAACATCCAGCTCCTAACAGCCAGGGAGTCGAACTGCTTCTGCCTGAAGGGGCGGCTTCCAGGCAACTTCTGGGGCCGCCCTGATGTCCTGGAAACCTCTGTGGGGCTGCACCGCAGGCACCGCAAATCCCAGATCAGGCCAATCAACATCAATAACATTGTTCTGCCAGAACTCATCGTTGCAGTCTTGTACCGCACTGACTGGAACAGAAACGATAACATCATCAAGTCCCACCACAGCCGGGCGAGCAGAAGCACCTGGAAGGGCATCATCAAGTTCAACAAAAAACTGTACCTGCCATTAGCCAACATTCAGACAACATGTGTGCATTATTTTCACACCAAAGGAAGAACGCATATTTGCTGTCGTCGCCGTTGCCTTGAGGATTAAACTCGCACCCGCTTCTGACGTGTTGAGGCAAGCTGCTCATGGAGAACTCGCTTTGCTGCTGCAACCTTCTGTGCTGCTTCTTCTTTGTTGTCATCACCTTCTGCAGCCCGTCTGGCCTCATTGAGGGCCTCTCCTGCAGCAGCCAGGTCCTGTTCGGCTTGTTCATCGAGCTCCATGTCATCGTCATCAGCACCAGCACGAACATTTTCGCCACTGCCAGCAGCGACCCCGGTCTGGCTCTGGGATGCCTTGATGGAGACGGCCTGGGCCTCCAGCATCTGCCGCAGGGTGCCCAGGTGCTTGCCTCCATCTTCGTCGGCACGGAGCTTGCCGAACCAGTCCTTGAACTCTTGACTGGCTGGGGCGAACTGGGGCTCGCTCATCTTGAGGATCTGCTCTCCATCTTGTGCGAGGCCTTTGGCATAGGCTTCGCGGGCTTCTTGCTGGAGAACTTCGGCTTGCCTCTTGGCCTCATCCAAGGCCAACTTTGCGTCATCCAGCTGCTTGTCCAACGCCTCGTTGGCCTTCTCAACCTCCTGGCGCTTCTCATCCAGGTTGGCCTCGAGAGTGCCCACAGTCTCCTTCGCCTTGGTAAGGCGAGTGTTGACGGACATTTGCTGGACGTGCAGCGGTTTAGCTTCTTGAAGTGCTTTCTGCAGCCGCTCAACTTGCGCTTCCGCCAAGGTACGATCTTCATCATGGGTTGCGAAGCGGGCCGTTTTTTTGCCAGTGGGCCAGCCTCTCCTTGATGTCCTTGGTTTCTTTCCCATCCTCAACATCGCTGCGCCACGGAAGCTTCGCTTCACCTGCCTTGCCGCCTTTCTCGGTCGAGTCGAGCTTTTTGAGGATGGAGCCCAGCGCCTCCTGCAACTGCGGAGCACCTTGCGACCTCTTTCCTTTCGGCGGCTGCTGCTTCGAGCCACCTGCCACTTCTTTATCATGTGCCTTCTTGGCTGCTCTCGATACCCCAACGGGCGCAGGGCAGCCGCAAGCACACTTGATCCGAGACGCCCAGTTCCCTTTCCGATGGCACTTTGTGCAACTCCACAATGGCTTACGCGGCCCGAGGAGGACGTCCTTCGAACCTGCACCATTCGACATCGCACTGCCTGCACGAGAGAACTGAGGTGTGTGCTCCACCAGGAGCACAGCAATCGTGAAAAACCTCGTCTGGCCAGGCAAACGAGGGGCACTGTGGGGGTTCCTCCTCCTCCTCCTCCTCCTCCTCCTCCTCCTGCCTCCTCCTCCTCCTCCCTCCTCCTCCCTCCTCCTCCTCCTCCTCCTCCTCCTCCTCCTCCTCCTCCTCCTCCTGCCTCCTCCTCCCTCCTCCTCCTCCTCCTCCCGAGGTTCGCTTGCCTCGCCTCGCCCTGCCACAGAGGCTTGCGAAGCCCTGGCTTCCATACACACTGCTCTGGCGTGGCATATGGTGTGTGTAAGTCCACTGCTGTGCCGTAGATGGCGCTCACTTGCGACGCATCTGCGCAACCGGCTACTTTGGGTTGCGCCGACGTCATCGGAGGGAAGACGGGGGCGAATGGCAAAACGTGGACAAACAAGTACCACATGACAAGCTGGAACCAACAAAGCCGACTGCGCACCCTACCTAACTCAGAAAAACCATCGCCGAGCATTGTGAGATTTGACCTCACCTTCCGTTCCCGAGATCCAGGAAAAGACCCTCTCGATCGAGGGCGCCCACAAGCCACGAGCATCTGCCCAGCAACGCATGGTGAACATATTGGGGACTTGTTCTGCCCCGCCTGACCTGGAGACCCACTCTTGAATCGAAGCCGTCCGAGGCTATAAGAGGCTACCCCAGGCCACCAGATCGTCCGATGCCAGCCGAGGCTATACGATGCTATCTGTGGCTGTCCGAAGCCACCTGAGGGCAGAATGAGGCAGCAGTTGAATGGTCAGAGGTGGTATCCTCAGGTTCCTGAAAGACAGGACAGGTACACAGGATCCTCAAGTGCCCCGAGCAACCCCGAGTTCCTCCTCCTGCCTCGGAGCAGGGCGAGTTGAGACAACGGCAGCTCGAAATAGATGCCTGGACCCCTCCCAGGGTCTCGGTGCACCAGTGTTCCCATCTGCGCCCAACTGTGGCGACGAGGGGGCCCCCGAAGGCCGAACTCCAGTTGCCTCAACTGGACCTACTCTGGCAATCTTCGCCCCTGGCTCTCCTCCTCCTCTTCCTCCTCCTCCTCCTCCTCCTCTCCTCCTCCTCCTCCACTCTCCCTCCTCCTCTCCTCCTCCTCCTCCTCCTCCTCTTCCTCCTCCTCCTCCCTCCCTCCCTCCCTCCCTCCCTCCTCCCTCCCCCCTCCCTCCCTCCCTCCCCCTCCCTCCCTCCCTCCTCCTCCTCCTCCTCCTCCTCCTCCTCCTCCTCCTCCTCCTCCTCCTCCTTCAATCCATTCCTTCTCCTTGTAAATAACTGTTCCCTGTCGCACCCCGAGGCCAGGTTTGAGGGCGGGCCGAGAGTTTTGCTTCAGACTTCCTCACCATTTATGACCCTGCAGCTTAAAACTTGACAACAGGTTCACAGGTGGAGGGCGGGTGGTTTTCAAAATGTGGCTCTCGCCTCAGCGTCGCGCACATTCGTTTTCAACAGTTGCAAGAGTGTCACGGATTGACGGCGGATGGTTTTCAAAATGTGGCTCTCGCCCTGGCACCGCGCACATTCGTTGTCGAAATTTGCAAGAGTTTCACGGATGGAGGGCGGGTGGTTTTCAAAAGGTGGTTCTCGCCTCAGCGCCGCGCACGCTCGTTGTCAAAAGTTGCAAGAGCTTCACGGATTGAGGGCGGGTGGTTTTCAAAATGTGGCTCTCGCTTTAGCGCCACGCACATGCGATTACAAAAGTTGCAAGAGCTTCACGGATTGAGGGCGGGTGGTTTTCAAAATGTGGATCTCGCCTTAGCGCCACGTACATGCGTTTTCAAAAGTTGCAAGAGCTTCACGGATTGAGGGCGGGTGGTTTTCAAAATGTGGCTCTCGCCTTAGCGCCGCGCACATTCGATTACAAAAGTTGCAAGAGCTTCACGGATTGAGGGCGGGTGGTTTTCAAAATGTGGATCTCGCCTTAGCGCCACGTACATGCGTTTTCAAAAGTTGCAAGAGCTTCACGGATTGAGGGCGGGTGGTTTTCAAAATGTGGCTCTTGCCTTAGCGCCGCACGAGTTCCGCGGATTCCCATGATCGACGTACCAGAAAAAGGTGTTTTGGAAGGACTTACGATTATGAGGGCGCAGCAGTCATGATGATTCGCGGTGTTGAAGTCCCAAAAATGGCGTTCTGGCACGATTCTGGATCATCAAGACGCAACAGTCAGGTTTATCCGTGGCGTTGGAATAGGTACCGAGAACCATGTTTGGGCATGCTTCAGGGTCTTCAACCGGTTGTCTTCCAAAGAGGCAGGTCCCTGTGGAAATGAACCGCTGCAGGGGCTTTTGAAGAGGGAGCTTTGGGGGAGGGGTTATTCCAACATCGCTCGTGACTCTTGGGTTTACACTGGTCCTCCTCCTCACCCTCCTCCTCCTCCTCCTCCTCCTCCTCCTCCTCCTCCTCCTCCTCCTCCTCCTCCTCCTCCTACTCATCCCCCTCCCCCTCCTCCTCCTCCTCCTCCTCCTCCTCCTCCTCCTCCTCCTCCCCTCCCCCTCCTCCTCCTCATCCTTCTCCTCCTCCCCCTCCCCCTCCTCCTCCTCCTCCTCCTCCTCCTAATCCTCATCATCATCATCATCATCATCATCATCATCATCATCATCATCATCATCATCATCATCATCATCATCATCATCATGATCATCATCATCATCAACAGCAGCAGCAGCATCTTAATGATCATCATCATCATCAGCAGCATCATCATCATCATCAGCATCAGCATCAGCATCAGCATCATCATCGTCATCATCATTACCATCATCATCAGCATCAGCATCTGCATCATCATCATCATCAGCATCCACATCGTCACCATCATCATCAGCAGCATCATCATCAACATAAATAGCATCATTATCATCCACATCAGCAGCATCAGCATCAGCATCAGCATCATGATAAACAACAACATCATCATCATCATCATCATCATAATCATCATCATCACAGTCATAAGCATCATCATCATCATCAGCATCAGCATCAGCATCATCATTGACAGCATCCCCATCATCACCATCACCATCACCATCACCATCACCATCACCATCACCATCACCATCACCATCACCATCATCAGCACCATCAGCATCAGCATCATCACTAGCTGCACCATCATGATCAGCATCATCAGCATCAGCATCCCCATCATCATCAAAATCAGCATCATCATCACCACCATCATCATCATCGTCATCGTTAGCATCATCATCGTCATCAGCACCATCTCCACCATCATCAGCAGCGTCATCGTCATCATCAGCATCATCGTCAGCAGCATCCTTATCAGCATCAGCATCGTAACCATCAGCCTCACCATCATCACCATCAACCTCAGCATCATCAGCAGCATTAGCATCTGCATTGTCATCATCATCATCATCATCATCATCAGCATCATCATCATCAGCAGCAACATCATCATCATCATCATCATCATCACCATCATCATCAGAAGCATCATCATCCCAGTGGGTGGGGCGCGCCGGGGTTCTGCCCGGCGACGATCCAGGTCCAGCCCGCGCCGTCGTCCTGCGGGGGGCGGGCGGCTGGCGCCCGCCACTCTGCCCTGTGCCGACGTGGAGCCTCACCCACGTCCTTCCTCTTCCTCGCGTCGCCCCCCTCACCCCTCCTGCACCCCCATCCTCCTCCTCCTCCTCCTCCTCCTTCTCCTCCTCCTCCTCTTCCTCCTCCTCCACCTCCTCCTCCCCCTCCTCCTCCAATTCCGCCTCCTCCTCCTCCTCCTCCTTCTCCTCCTCCCCCTCCCCTCTCCCTTCCCCCTGACCCTCCTCCCCCTCCGCCTCCAGTTGCCTCAACTGGACCTACTCTGGCAATTTTCGCCCCTGGCTCTCCTCCTCCTCCTCCTCCTCCTCCTCCTCCTCCTCCTCCTCCTCCTCCAAACAAGGAAAAGGGGGGTGGTGGATGACAGAGCAGTGCAGAAGGAGACGAGGGACATCAGGGGTCGACTTCAATCTCCCAGGAACGGCTCACCTCGCTATTGAGCTGAGTCTCAGCACCGCTATCAGTCCAAACGGCGCTCTGAGCGCAAGAATCAGCGACGGCAGAAGAGCTGCAGCGCTGGCCAGTATTGGCCCTGTTCGAAAGACCGATCTCGCAAGCAATCAAATCGCACATCCCTTTCATGCTGAGCTGACCCTCATGGAGAGAAGAGAGACGACAAGAGAGCAGCCTGGAAGAGCCCCCCCAAACCTGCGTTCCCGTCCTCCCCATCACCTGCTGCACTTCATGCAAGGCGGCAATCGGTGGTCTGACCCTCAAGGGGTACTCGAGCACCGCTGGAAACTGCTTCGTCCAACCGACGTGTAGCATCGCAACGGCACATCGCACAGCTCGGTCGTCGGCAACAACATGCTCTCTTTCTTTGGGCCCCAGGTCCTTTCGCCCCCAGGGCTCACCCTCAGTCCTGAAGGACCGGGAGGGGGGTTTGAGCTCTCGTCTCGTAGCGGTTCTAGGAAGGGCCCAGGTCAAGAAGGAGACCTCGACCCAGGACCCGACGACGTGGCCCGCTCGGGCCAGGGGGAACCAAACATCCTCTAGATGCTTCGGCTCGATGTCCAAGCATGCGATGCCTGGAGCAGCTGCGGCTATGGCCTGAAACAAGCTGCGCCTGAGATCAGGTCCACCCTGAAAGAGAAAGTATCGCGCCTGAGCGTAAACCTGAAAGGGCAGGTCCACTGGGGCGTCTTCTGAGTCCGCCCTCTGGGACTGAACGTCCCTGGCCGGTATAGTGGGCCACGCAATGGGTATCGCAGGCTGCACCTGTTGGGGCAACTCTATATGTGGGCCTAGGATACGACAATCTGGATGCTCGGCAAAGTTGTCTGGTAAACCCTTTTTTCGATGTTCAGCTTGCTGGGCCAAACCGAGGTCTCTCCATTCCTGGATCTCCTCCTTAAAGGCACGCCTGGAGAGGCTGCGCCACGTGTTCCTGCACTTGGCAACCCGCTTCACATGAGCTAACAAACGATTGGGGGCATGGAACTCGCGAAGACAAATGGGACACCCCGTCGCATAGACATACCCCTCAGGGCGATCACCCAACTTGTGTTGGCAGCTAATATGCATGGCAAGGCCCTGGGGGGGAGGGGGTGTGGAATACCACACTGGTAGCACAAGTATCTCACTTCGTCCTCACCGTCACCCCCAGTCCTCACTGTGGGTCTGCTCAAGCTCGGTCCCCCTTGTCGGCTTGATGGAGAATATGTTCAAAATTGTGCTGCTCGTGTTGGTCCATCTGATGGGCCAGAGCTCGCATGGCAGCCCCTTTTTAAGAATGGTTCTGAAGCGTTTGGGAGCGACTTTGACCATTTCGATCCAGAGCTCAAGAGTGCCCGATTGTGGTATCTCCCGCTTCTGACAGTAGGACGTGAGCCAGGTGACGACATCTTCCAGCAGTAGTGGCCAGCCTGCGCGATTGGCGCGCAAAAAAACCAAGTGCTAGCCGCAAGCCTACAGGCGCCTTGTGGACGACACGGACCAGGTATCGAAGCCTGGCGACTGATAGCACCGCTCTCATGTCCAACCTGCGCGCACGGTACAGAATCTCATTGTGGGAGATGTGGCTTCCTGAGAAATTGGCGATATGTTGCCCCAGGGCCGCTCTGTAAACACCGGTTTGGGCATTCTACAACTTCTTAAAAGCTCGCGAAGATACCTCGTTCCAAGTACACATGTTGTACAACATGGACGACAAAGCAAATGCTTCGCTGTGCCGAATCTTATTGACAAGTGGGATAGCTGCACGTTTGGCCAGGGCCCGTTGAATGGGCCTGCACTCGGAACGAACCCGAGCGGTCCGATGATTGACCTCTTGGGCCATTGAGCCAGTGTCGGCGACCACGGTGCCCAAGCACTTGATGGTGCGGCGGATGGCGACAGCCTGGCCCGAGGGAAGAGCCACTTGGGCTCCGCGCTTCCACACCTGCTTCTCGATGGTTTTCATACCTGCACCTGCAGGTCGCATCAGAAGAAATGTCTTCGTCAAGTCGAGGCGGAGGCCGGCCTCAAACACCGCGCGCTCAACTAAAACAGCAGCAGCAATTGCACATTGCTCAAGGAGCGCAGGGGTGGGAGAGGAGCCGGCAGCGGTAAGATCATCAACGAAAGCACCGCCGTCTTGCGGGGTGCCGTGGTCAGACTCTCTAGCAAAAAACCTCGGGATGTCGAAGGGCGGAGACCAGCCCAGCTCCTGGGCCGTGATTTCTTCCGGAATCCGAGCCAACATCGGGCTGAAACCGAAGTTGAAAACGTCCGTCGCGGGAACGGCCCCTGGTTTACATCCTAACATCAGCCTGGCGAACCCCGAAGCCCCGCGCACCTGCCAAAATCCGTGAGTCTGAGACTCCGCGAACATTTCAAACAAGTGCTTATCGTCGACCAAATTGTCCACAACAGGGGTGGTAGCTAGGTGCCGAACGGCGTATTCCAACGCAGGATGGACAGGCAAAGTGGACATGGCACGGGCGGAGTCATCCTGTTCGACTGGCATGCTCACAATGGCTTGCCAGATGATGGTATAAAACGCGGCTTTCAAGTCGATGCTTAAGACAAAACAAGAGGCTTTGTTGGTATGCTGAGAAGCCAGTCGGGACGTCACGAAGTGCGTCACAAAGTCGGTCGAGCGACCTTGGACTCCTCCACATTGGCAGTCCTGGAGACTTGCCGCAAATATTGTAATTAGCAAACCTCGAACAAAGCGATGGTGCAACTTGCACGTGGTGTTGCCAAATAAGATGGATCTCCTCCTAGCGGCGATATACGCTTGGGCTCCGCCTTTACTTATATCTACGACCTCCCCCTGCTTGAACAAGGCAGGTTCTCGCCCCCCAAGGGGAACCGTAGTGAGGATGGGGTGTAGGATTCTGGCGGCGGCCTCAGGGGCCGCTTTCAGTACCGAGCATGGAACACCGCCTGGGCCAGGAGCCGACCCCCCGGGGATGCCAGAAATGAGCTTATTGAGCTCGGTGGGGGGGATAACGTTCTCAACCGAACGTTCAACTTGAGCATCTAAAGTCTCCCCCGCGCTGCAAAAGTCCCCAATCTGATAGTCGTCCACGCTCAGAGCAAACTCAACCTCAGCGAAGTGTCGCTGTAGGTCGTCCGCGGCCTCCTGAGGAGACTCCAGAACTTTGCCTGAGGGGCCCTTCCTGAGGGGAAAGAGGGCCGCTTTCTCTGGTTGTTACCCCCGAAACTCAAAAGGGTGCGAGCCTTCTGCCATTCTTCTCTGGTCATGGATCCGTCTATGGCCATTTTGACGTCTGCACCCTGGCTGTCAAGAAAGGCTGCATAATCTGCATTGACCCTGGTACGCAAAACGTTCTCCGTACAACTGCAGAAGCGAGCGATTGCCAGATGAAACTCCTCTGGCGGGATGCGCCGCCAAGTGAAGTCCTGCGCGGCAGTGTGAAGAAGGTTCCAGTGCTGGGCTAGGGCCTCGGCGCCCTGGAGGCTTTCACCCCTGGTGAGAAGTCCCTGGATCTCAGCCCCATCGGGGCCCGTCCTGAGCCGCTGGGCAAAGCTGAACATTTTTCCCACGGAGCTTTCAATCCCCGAGTGCCTGGAAAGGTAAAGAAGAGCTGTAAGCCTGCGCCGAAGCCTAACCAGCACCATCGTCGTATCCGCGATGCAAGGCCGGCGTGTCCTGACCTTGTCGCGTGCAAAACATCTGGCAGCCTGCTCACTCAGAAAAGTGCAGGCGTTGTGAACTTGCTGGTTCACGTTGTGAGTCCAAGGCTCCAGCTGGTAGCCTTCACACGCAAAGCGAAACTCACGCTGGCACTGTGCGTCTTTGAGCTCGCGTTGGTCGAGTAGAGGGGTGGCCCTTTTTTGACCACGACTTCCTGGGACCATTCCAGAACACACAAGACAGGAAACTGATCCTCGTGCTTGCGAAGCACTTCTACCCCATGCTTCACCACCGTGTCACGAACAAAACCAAGCTTATCCAAGGGAACTATCACATAGTCAATGCGAGTCGGCTCTCCACTCTTGGTCTTAAATGTGCTGCCGTCGCCGCTGGCGACGAAGGTGTTGGCCGCAGCGAGCCTGTGGTCCAACAAGTATTGGCGCATGAGCCCCCCGCTGCTGCGTTCGTCTTCTACAAGACCTGCGGCGCCCACGCACTGGGACTCGACTGAGCCCACGGATGCTCCACAGTCCATGAGAACGATCCCTGGCGGCCATTTGGCCGCGAGTTCACCAAGGCCCTTCCAAAATTTGGCTCTCGCCTGAAGGGCATGCCCCCTATGAGGGGCGCGGGCCACCAGGATGCGGCAATCAAGCCCTGGGGCATCGCACTTGACCATGAGGGCCCTGGGATCGGCATGGAGGACGGAGAAATGCTGCTTGCGAAACAACAACGGCTTACCCTTGGCCTTCCCGTAAGGCATCATAAGATCCACCCGCAACTCCGCCCCCAGGTTGTGGGCCAAGTGGCCCGAAGAGAAGCGCAGATGCATCTCCCCCGCTGCACCTCGCAAGTTCTGCTCATTGCGCCCTTCCTGGACCCCCGCAAGAGAAACGCCGAGCTCGTAAAATTGCTCTTTCGCCATATTCAGCCTGTAAAAGCGATCGCGACCGCGGATTCCCCTACGGCGCTGCTCTCGAGCAGGCTGAGGATTCTAAGTGGCGACTGTCAACTGCACCTGGACCTTTATCTCCCCAGTGTCCTGCAGCCGACGCAAGGCGTGGAAGTCCTCAGCTCTGCACGAGAAATCAGGCATGGGCCCGCTGAGGCACGCAGTGACATTGCCCCCTCTGATGCAGAGGCGCGGATATGCCCCCGCGTCTGGCGACTGCAACAATAGCCGCCCCCGATGGCGAGAGGGGGCTGCACGAACAGCCTGGACTAAAGCCTGACTGGGGGGGCCGAGGGGGGAAGCTTTTGCAAGGCCGTGGCCTCGGCAATATTATCGGCCAAACAATTCCAGGGGTGGCCTGCATGGGCCTTGATATGTGCCATCCCGACCTGAACCCTGGACCGAGCAGGCTTAAAGGTACAGGCCAGCACTTCCGCTAGCCGAACGTCTGCTGCCGGCACGCTGCCTCCCGCGGCCGCCCCCAAGGCAATCAAGGAGTCCGAAGAGATGGTGCCGGCACACTTGGGTTCCACTGCCACTAGCCAAAACAAGGCCAAGATTAGCGCCAACGTCTCGGGCGTCGCGCTCGTGCTGCTATTCGGCACTATATGCATATCATTCGTGCTCGCTATACCCCCCTCGAACATCCCTGATACGAGTAACCTTCAGCATCCTGCGCTATGACCACCGCTGCCCATGCCCCCCCCCCCCCCCCCTGTGCATAGAGCGAGCCGTCGCTGTGCAAGTGGGGGTTGTGGTAGGCTGCCCATCTGGTCGGGCAGAGCTCGAGGCCGAGCTTGGCCCCTGGCTCAAGGAGACCCGTGGCCTCCATCATGTGCAAGCCGATGGCCTCTAGCTCCCGGGGATCCTGTTCCCTAAGAACCTCATGGAGCGGAGGCAAGGCAGTGAACGAACATGATGCCATGCTGCAGGTATTGCAAGGTCGGTGCTAAGTTGTTGTCGAGGATCGTGCCTCGTGCTGTGGGAATCCAGGGCCTCGCTGACCGATGGAAGGCGAGCAGCGTTCCCAGGATTAAGAAGGAAGTCCAAACTAACACCCCCGGATGTCTGCGTAGGACCTGCACGCATGGCCTCTGGTGGTAAACCCGTCGTCGCCTTGAGGCCTTGCGTGGCCTTGGGCTGCTGGGCTCCACTGGTGGCCTCGCTGATTACCACATCACCCCTGACTGAATTGGCATTCGTGACTGGTGCTTCCGAGCTGGCCCCGGTCGCCTCGCTCGAAATCTGCCCAGGCGTGGCCTGGCGGTCTCGCGCCGCCCGACCTCTTAAAATGGATCTGAGTGCGTCGGTATTAGCACGTGTGCGCACACGTGCAGGCCTGCGCGCGCTCTGTGCCAAGCGTGCATCAAGCGTGTCAACATGCACGCATTCTGCTGTAGCAAATCTGGTACACTTGCCGAAAATTGGAAGCTGCAAAACGCCAGGCCCCGAGTAGAGCCTGGCTCAGAAGGCGCGTCTGAAACCGCTGACGACGGACAGGAAGCATTGCCCAGCTCCTGGTAGCCGTCGTTCGTGACCCTCGACGTGGTTAGGTCGTGCACCCCGACATCGTCCACGTCGACCTCCAGGCGAAACCCTAGAGGTGGTCCAACATCTGGAACTTGCGTGGCGGGGATAGGCCCTCCTCTGCAGGCCTGACCACACCATGCTGCGACGGCATCTCCGCTGAGGCAAATAGATGGCGATGCTGGCCTCCTCCGTGCAAGACGGGGGTCCAGGGATGTGCTCCAACTGGGCCGGTGGGGCCATCTGAGTCGGGTCGATCAACTCCTGCGGGATCGGGGCCACGTACTGCTCTAACGATCCTGGGCCCCACATCTGAATTGGCGACGGCGTACCTGGAATCGCCATCGCTGCCGCCATATGCTGTCTCAGGCGTATCTCGTCGGAGGTCCCGTCGAACGGCGCCGGCGTCGCCGCGTTGCGTGCGGCGCACCTCGCCTCGCCCCCGGCCGTCGAGCAAACTGGCGTGGGCTGCGCCGCCTGAGCCGATGAGGCTGTAGACGGAATCGGTTCCGCCGCTCGCGGCGCTCCGTGGATCTCTGGCGCTGCAATCCCCTCCCTGATGCTCGGCGGCATCGGCGGAAAGGCATTCGCCTTGGCCTGTGCGGGGACGCCCCCCCCCCCCCCCCCCCCTCGGAACCTGCTCCGACCGCGGCCGCAAGGCCTGCGGGAGCCGCCAAGGGGGCTGCGGCACCGCCTCGTGGCCCGCTCCAGCT
The DNA here is from genome assembly GCA_963575745.1 of Prorocentrum cordatum. NCBI lineage: Eukaryota > Dinophyceae > Prorocentrales > Prorocentraceae > Prorocentrum > Prorocentrum cordatum. Next base: position 255,859 of record CAUYUJ010014252.1, on the reverse strand, counting down.
GGGGGCGCAGGGCCAGCTGGGGGCATGGCTGGGGTGCTGCAGAGGGGGACTGGGCCCCGCCGTCCCGCTGGCCGTTGCCTGTCCACCCATCGCCGAGGGCGGGCCTGCTGGAAACCCCATCGGCTGTTCCGCGGTCGGGGCGTGGCCGCCCTTGCCCGAGCCCTTGAGCATCGCGGTGGTGAACTGCTGACTGCGTCATCTGCTGGTCCATCTGCTGCTGGCGATTCATGAGATACTGAAGGCCGTCCGCGATGGTATCCTGCTGACTGCTGGTGTACGGGAGGTCGGCACGGATTGGCGGCCCCTTGCCACCACTGGGCCCTGCTGCTACGAAGCCTTTGCCACCACCACTGCCATTGGAAAGGGCCCGCTGGCGGTGGCGAACCCTTGCTCGTCACCATGTTCACGTCCGCCTGCTGCGGGGGAGGCGGCTGGGGCGGCTGCCACGGCATGGTGGGCACTGCCCCGAAGCCGAGGGGGGCTCCAGGCGGAGGTGGCATCACCTGGGGCGCTGGCGGGTGCCTCTGTACCCCCTGCTGCTGTCACCCCTCCTCCGCCAGGCTCTGCTCTAAGTCCTGCACGGTGCCCCTGGTCTCGGCGACCTGCCCGTCCAGGTCCAGCTCCAGCATCTCTAACTCCTTCCGCTTGTTGCTTGTGTCCCTCAGGCGCTGTTCCAACTTGAGCTGACGCTGCCTGGCCTCTGCCAGTTGAATGCCTAGCGGCTTCAAGATGGAGGGACAATACCCGATCATCGCGATCCCGTCGGCTTCCTGAAGGGCGGACTTGTCGGCCGACCTCGCCGCCACGGCGAGTTTGGCAAGAGTGAACTGCCAGTCCTTCACGCGTTTCTTGTAGTCTGGGATCTGGCCGTCCGAGACGGGAGGTATCCACTTCGGCCAGTCGAGGTGACACTCTGCAATGGTTTGGGATGCGATCGGGATATTGGCCAAGTACTGCGAGGCTTGTCGATCTTGGGTGGCCTGATCTTTGGCTGAACTGCTCTGAGAACGGCCCCTGCGTCTTTGATTGAGAGACTTGCCACATTTGCACAGCCAATGTCAAGGATTGGCATGCTTTCCGCATGCGCACGCCCATTCTTGTTTCCTGCGTAGGACATAATGAATATTGGGCTGGCGTGATGCGTGTCCAAGGTCTCTCTTGCTTCCCACACACGAAGGACGACTCGCGCAACTGTTCTCTGCGCGCGGCGTCGTCTGTGCCACGGTGCCTCTTTCACTCGGAAGCGTGTCGTGATGACAGCACGAGGGGTGAGAAAATTTCAGAAGCGGCCTTCCGTGGCAGCGCTGGGTTGGCACGGCAAGCGGATGTGTGGAAGCTGCTGATATCCCGCCCGCCCCTCGGCCAAAACGCCTCTCCTCCTCCTCCTCCTCCTCCTCCTCCTCCTCCTCCCTCCTCCTCCTTCCTCCTCCTCCTCTTCCTCCTCCTCCTCCTCCTCATCCTCCTCCCTCCTCCTCCTCCTCCTCCTCCCCCCCCCCCCTCCCCCCCCCCATTATCCGCCCCCTCCCCCTTCCCCTTCCCCCATCCTCCTCCCCGTTCTCCTCCTTCTCCTCCTCCCCCCTTCTCCTCCTTCTCCTCCTCCTCATCCTCCTCCTTCTCGTCCCCCGCATACTCCTTTGTGTCGTCCATATCATCGTCCTTCGCCTCCTCCCCCCCTCCTCCTCCTCATCCTCCTCCTCCTCCTCCTCAGCATCATCATCCTCATCATCATCATCATCATCATCATCATCATCATCAGCAGCAGCAGCAGCAGCATCAGCATCAGCATCAGCATCAGCATCATCATCAACATCAGCATCATCATCATCATCAGCATCATCACCAGCATCAGCATCATCACCATCAGCAGCATCATCGTCGTCATCATCATCAGCAGCAGCATCAGCCGCATCATCATCAGCAGCATCATCATGATCGTCATCAGCATCATTATTACGATCATCAACAGCATCATCATCATCATCCTGATATCATGACCAGCATCATCATCAGCATCATCATCATCAGCAGCAGCATCATCATCGGCATCACCAGCAGCAGCAACAGCATCATCAACAACATCAGCATCAGCGTCATCATCAGTATCGTCATCATCATCATCCTCATTCTCCTCCTCCTTCTCCTCCTTCTCGTCCCCCTCATCATCCTTTCTGTCATCCATATCATCGCCCTTCTCCTCCTCCTCTTCCTCCTCCTCCTCCTCCTCCTCCTCCTCCTTCTCCTCCTCAATTACTCAATTTGAATACTACTCTCCCTCTTCCCCTGATGACGGTTTGAAAGTACGGCCCCCCGCGTACTGTTTTTTACACACAGGATTCCCCGGAGCTGGGTTTTCGCCTGCATTTTTTCAAAATGCTGCTCTCGCTGAGGCGCTGGCCTCATTTTCGGGCCCCGCTCGTTCCGAATCGTGCTCCCGCTGCAGCGCTGGCCTCATTTGCGTGCTTCCGCTCGTTCCGAATCGTGCTCCCGCTGCAGCATTGGCCTCATTTCCTCGCTTCCGCTCGTTCCGATTCGTGCTCCCGTTGCAGCGCTGGCGTCATTTCCCGTGCCGTGCCACGGCATGCAATGCAATGCTACGTTGATGCTACGCTTTGCGGTGCTCTTCTACGCCATGCCATGCCGTGCTCTACAATGCATCGCGTACCCCTTCGGGATCAATGCCCTGCTCGACATCCGACTGTGCAAGTAGAGAGGGGATCTACGCCATGGTAAGGGATGGGAGGGAAGGGTAGGATGTCAGATACGACGCTGCCGCACCTAGCTTGTCCTCCTCCTCCTCCTCCTCCTCCTCCTCCTCCTCCTCCTCCTCCTCCTCCTTTCCTCCCTCCTCCTCCTCCTCCGCCTCCTCCTCCTCCTCCTCCTCCTCCTCCTCTCTTCTCCTCTCCTCCTCCCCTCCCTCCTCCTCTCCACCTCCTCCACCTCCTCCCCTCCCCTCCCCTCCTCTCCTCCTCCTCCTCCTCCTCCCTCCCCAGCCCCCCCTCCCCCTCCCCCTTCCCCTCCTCCCCCTTCTCCTCCTTCTCCTCCTCGTCCTCCTCTTCCTCCTCCTCCACCTCCTCCTCCTTCTCTTCCCCCTCATCCTCCTTTCTGTCCTCCTTCTCCTCCTCCTCCTCCTCCTCATCCTCCTCCTCCTCCTCCTCCTCCTCCTCCTCCTCCTCCGCCTCCGCCTCCTCCTCCTCCTCCTCGATCACCTTCGAGGCTGCCCCCACCCTGATCCTCCTGTTCGGTCGTCATGCCTCGAGGCGCCCCGAGGGTCGCAAGAGGCCCGCGCCTTTCCCCAGCAGCCAGCCTGGCATGCAGATTAAGAGTCCGCAGTGTGGAACGCCCCTTGCGCCACGCACCCGGGGACAGTTCAAGTCCGTTCGGCCCCTCACTCTGATCTGCCCCTGAGCTTTGTGGCACACCAGGAGGATGGGGTCGGCGTGCATGTTTCCTTGGGGGGCCGAAGGAAAAACACGAATCCGCAGACGTCTGCACACGGCCTCGTGTGGGAGCAGAGGATCCGAACAAGGCCGGGGAGCAGCGCTGTTGGCGCCCGAAGGACGCATCGAACCTCGCCAAGCCGTGGCCACGGCCACGAGATGCCAAAAACCGAATGACGGCACCTCAAACAGGTACATCATTCCTCACACCCTCTGCACACATAGGCGAGCAGTATGCCGTTTGCCTACTTCTGTAATATACATTTCCTTCCATGCTCGCTCGCCGCCAGAACTGTCACTCCGCTCCCGTCGCTCAAGCGCAGCATTGTGTAGTTGTCTAGCAACGAATGGTTGCCATCCTCGAAGCCGCATTGCCACCACCAAGTTGTACAATTCCAGCCCTTCTCCCGGACTTTCGAGTGACGACCAGCATCCAAGCATGTCGCATCATCGGCTTGAATCGCCTCCACTTTGAAAACCGCTGAATTCTCTGGAATAGGATGCGGCAAAATATGAACGTCGCTTGGGTGGGGGACGGGTTGTAGCCTGTGCGGGGAAAGAACGAAACCAGACTCCACGATTCGAGCAAGGTCATGGATCGAGCTTTCCTTGACATGCAAAATCTGATCTGGCTCTGCTAGAAATATAGAGCGCCACCGTCCTGGATCTTGCCCCAGCCACTGGACATCCTTATTCTGGATAGCTTGTTGAAGACCAGAGATGGCCCCAAGGGGCAAATTGTTGTCTATGAATCTCGACTTCGTGGTCGCCGCGTCGACCGTGACAAATACTACATCTGTGTCTCCAAACGACACGCCTTGAGGCTCGTGTTCGCGCGTAGGCACAACAGAGACCACAACAACGCGACCCATTCCAGCCCGCTGCAATGATTTCAGAGTCGCTGTCAATACCCGTCTCGTCAACTCCTCCCCACTGCATCCGAAGTAACAACACGACCGGACAAGGGCGCGAAACACTGGACCTTCGAAGAGAATCCTGTCACATTGCCCCGGCGTCTCACAATGCGACGGGGATTCTTAACGAAAGGCGTGCTTTTCCTTGTCCACCAGGTGAATGAGTGAAAAATAACCTGTCCCTGCAAGATCCATATGTGTCACGACCTCTACTCATCATTCTCCGCCGCGACGAGATCGGAAGGCGGCGTGGTTTGATATATGGCATCGCCCTGGCAATTCACCCGCCAGATGCAGAGTGGCCCTAGCAAATACTCAGACCAGGGTGGCGCAAGCCTCCCGTTTGCTTTGTATGTCTGGCATACGCAGCGGTCTAGACGCCGTCCCCGCGTCCGCTTACAGGCGGACCTAGACCAGAAGAACATCCTTCAAGAACATGAGACCCTCCGTCGGCCAAAACAAACAGAAGATCCAAGGGAACCCTCCCCAGGATGCACAATAGCATCAACAAACACGAAGAACACTAGGGCACAGTCTCCGAGCCGACCAGAACCTGATACCTCGGTCCGACCGTATGCTGGCTAGCTCTTGAGAGTGATCGGCTCCGCTACTGTGGTGGATGGGAAGATGTGGTTTCGTGTTCGCAATTGTTGCAACCTTGGTGATCCTTGCTCTTCTCGCAGGGTCACGTTGCCGCGAAGTACACAGACTGATCACATTCGCACTGGTTCTTGCATGCGTGCTCCTAGTATTCGTTGGAGCACGGGCATAACAAGAACAGGCGCAAAACACAATCAGACGCGTGACCACAAGCACTTGAAAAACAATAAGCAGTGGCGTACTATCTCGCGTCATAACCATCAGCGTGCACACCAGCACAAGGAAAGCACGATCATATGAGCTGGACTCAAGTCGGTGTAAACATGATCATGTCGCATGGTTGCAAGAAGATACGGCAACATGATAATTAGAATGAGCATGAACATCCACGAAAGCATACGCAATGCCATTGGCGTGCGCACATTCGTGACCACAAAATGAAGAGCTATAAGACCATCAAACTGCGCACACCTGCAAATATGTTAATCGGCCGATGGGTGAGCATATCTATATATATATATATATATATATATATATATATCACTGCCTGCATCAGAAAGAACCAGCGTAAGCGTAAGCAACTACCCAACAGACCAAGCGAAAACAACCAAACACACACACACACACATAACGAACCAGTAACAGCTAGCATGAACACAAGCAATATCGTCACACACACATGATCATTAACACAAGGCATCACCATCACCACCAGACCTTTCATCACTACCCCGACATGAAGTCATGGTCCAGAAGGTTGACACGGTACTTCCCTCGCAACGACAAGCCCTATTGCATGCATTGCAAAAAGGCGTCCACGGTCGACCCCATCTAGCCCTACACAATGCGGAAGGATCCTCGTTCCTGCGGTTCCTGATTCTCCTCATGCTGTCCCTTCAGAACATGACCCTGGCGAAGGACCCAACCATATGCTGTTGCGAGTGCCGCGTTGCGGGTATCGCCTTCGGGGAGTCTCCTAATGGGGTCATGAAGCAAGCACAGGGTGTACCGATGTGGGGCGCGGCCGCCATGTAGGCGCTGCCACTGGGGCTTGGGTGGAACCCACTATGGTGCCCCAAAACGTGCGAGGGGTGCGCCGCAATGGGGCGGGGCCGCCGCTGGGGCTTCCGGTGGAGCTCCCTATCGGGCCACGAAACGCTGTGCTGAGCTGGGGCGAACCATGCGAACGCCGCCACTCAGACCTTCGGTGGAGCTCCGTATGGGGCCACGAAGCACTGTACTTGGTGGGGGGAACCGCATGCGGACACCGCCACTGAGGCCTTCGGTGGAGCTCCCTACGGGGCCACGAAACGCTCAACCCGCTGGGGGAACCGCATCCGGACACCGTCTCTGAGGCCTTTGGTGGAGCTTCCTGTGGGGCCACGAAACGCTGTACTGGATGGGGGAGCCGCATGCGGGCACCGCCACTGGGGCCTTCGGTGGAGCTCCCATGGGGCCGCGAAACGTTGTACTGGGGGGAACCGCATGCGGACACCGTCACTGAGGCCTTCGGTGGAGCTCCCTATGGGGCCACGAAGCGCTATACGGAGTGGGGGGAAACGCATGCGGACACGCCACTGAGACCTTCGGTGGAGCTCCCTGCGGGGCCACGAAACGCTGCACTGTGTGGGGAAACGCGCGCGGACATCGCCACTGAGGCCTTCGGTGAAGCTCTGTATGGGGCCACGAACCGCTGTACGGGGTTGAGGAAGCGCACGCGGACACCGCCACTGGGGCCTTCGGTGGAACTCCCTGTGAGGCCACGAAACGCTGTACTGAATGGGGGAAACGCATGCGGACACGCCACTGAGGCCTTCGGTGAAGCTCCCTACGGGACCACGAAACGTTGTGCTGGGTGGAGAAACCGTAGCTCCCTATGAAGCCACGAAACGCTGTACTGGGCGGGGGAACCACATGTGGACACCGCCACTGAGGTCGATGGGCCACGAAACTCTGTCTTGGTTGGGTGAACCGCATGCGGACACCGCCACTGGGGCCTTCGGTGGAGCTCCGTATGGGGCCACGAACCGCTGTACTGGGCGGGGGAACCGTATGCGGACACCGCCACTGGGGCTTTCGGTGGAGCTCCGTATAGGGCCACGGAACGTGCAAGGAGGGGGAGGAGGATGAGGAGGAGGAGGAGGAAGAGAAGGAGGAGAAGGAGGAGGAGAAGCAGGAGGAGGAAGGAGGAGGGAGGAGCAAGGAGGAAGGAGGAGAGGTGAGGAGAGGGGGAGACGCGGGGCGCTGCCTCTTCAAAACGAGGACCCAACACCACAGGACGGTTGGAAACAATAGCAAGCTCATTATCCTGGCGAATGACCAAACAAAATGTAAGTGTGAGCACCGCGGTGTGGGTACCGCATTCGGTGGAGCTTCCTATGTGACCACGAAGCGTGTAAGGAGTGTGACGGATTGGGCGCGGTGGCGCCACACGAACGCAGCCACTGGGGCCTTCGGTAGAGCTCCCTGTGGGGCCACGAAGCGTGCAAGGGGTGCGCCGAAATGGACGCGATGGTGCCGTACGAACGCAGCCACTGGGGCCTTGGAGCTCCCTGTGGGGTCACGAGCCGCTGGGGCCTTCGGATGGGCTCGCTATGGGGCCACGACACGTTCAAGGGGTGTGCTGAAATGGGTGCGGTGGTACCATGCGAACGCAACCACTGGAGCCTTCGGTGAAGCTCTCTGTAGTGCCACGAAACGTGTGAGGGGTGTACCGAAACTTGGAGAGAGAGAGAGAGAGAAAGAGAGAGAGAGAGAGAAAGAACAACAAAAAAAAGAGGAGGAGGAAGAGGAGGAGGAGAAGGAGGAGGAGGAGGGAGAGGAGGAGGAGGAGGAACAGGAGGAGGAGGAGGAGGAGAAAGAGGAGGGGAGAAGGAGCAGGGGTCAGCGGGAGGAGGTGAGACGCGGGGTGCTTTCTTTTCAGAGCGAGGACCCAACACCACAGGGCGGTTCGGAACTAGGACAACATAACACTACATGCACCAGACGTGCTAAGGTGCCAAGGGCAACTGTGCATTATTTGTCCGTCCGGCCGTGGTCCTGCGAAGCGTCGTGCATCACAGCGGTACGGCATGAAAGCAAGAATAGCGATCGTATCACCGAGTGGCGACGAGTCCAGCACTTTTACATGAGATATGTAACTGTCCAGCTTGGTGGAAAAATCGTTGAACGTTCGTCGGTCTTTGCACACGCCTGCTGCCCTCCAGTAGTGGCTTAAATGTTCGACTGAAAAGTCCAGCCAATCTTTCGTGTTCGCCACCGGAATCCCCGATTGATAGGCTTGCCTGAACGGTGCCAAACAACCATCCTCTACAGTTTCAACATATGAAGTGTCTATCTGCATGAACATCGAAGCATTCATAAGCCATGATGCTGAGAAAATGTCAAGCATATCAACCCCATCCAAACCTAGTCGCAGCAACTCTGTAGAAGTTGGATTGGTAACGCTTGACGACCTTCCAGAACGCGGAACATCCATTTGCATATACGTTTCTCGCAAAGAGAATGCCCGCCGGTGCGCTTGCAGCGATGGGCGTGTGGTAGGCTCCACGTGACTCTTCAAAAGAATGTTGCTCACCAGCTCCTGCGAAGCAAGGATGAGCCCCCCCAACGAAACCAAGAGACTTTCGTGTTAGGACGAAGTCTCAGCGTTATGAATCCTCTCAATCGGCAATCGTTCAAAGCAGTGCCAAGACCTTTTTACGACAGCCCTCCCCTCACGCGTCGTCCCGAAGCGCCACAAGACGCTGCAAGACAGCCTCAGGACCGCACAAGCGCCCCGCCCACCTAAGATGGCCCGGTGGCCCCGAGTGAGTCCCCAATACACTCCCAGAACCTCTCAGGCTACTCTGGATTTCTTTAAGGAGCGTGGGGGGGGTACCCCCCCGACAGGTATCAACCTCGCCTCGTCCTCACGCCCCGACGGGGGATCGGAGCGTCCTCCACGCACGGTGGCTGTCCGCGACGGGGGGGGTCGAGGGCCGTCGGCGGGGGTGACGCCCCCCCGACGCATATCAAGGAACTCGGAGTTTCCATTGGGAGCCCTCCAGGCAGACCCTGGGAAAGCAAGAGCAGTGAACCGCGTGACGCATCACTGCTTGAACACCTTCGCCGTCACATCTCGGAGGGCCCAAGATGACCTCCAGCAGGCACGGCCGCCCCAGGCCACCTCAAGGTGGTCCAGGAAGTCCGCACGGAGGTGCGCAGGACGGTCCAGAGACTGCCAAGGCGCCTCCAAAGACAGCCCCAAGACGCCCAAGACCGCCCAAGAAAGAGACGGGCCCGAGACTGTACCCCCGTGGACACCCCCAGGACACTCCTCGGCGACCCCGAAGACGGTCCCAAGACCGCAAGGTTCCACAGACGATCCCGAGTTGCACAAGAGAGGCTGCCGAGAGCTTCAAAACAAACATGCCACCCTAACATCGCCTCACAAGGCGGCCAACAAATACCTTGTAACGCTTAGAACTCCGAAGTGAGTGAGGAATATGCAAAGAAGGTGGAAGTCATAATACATTCAACAATTCGACGTATCTCGATTGTGACTCAGTTACGTGCTCCTTCATGCGGTCGAGACTATTTAGTATTGCCCACGGCGGCAACGCAGCCTCTTCTTGCAGAGCGGACATACTTTCAAGCACAGCGCCAATTCCACTACCCCATCCGCTTTTTTTCCGCATACAGCAATGCCCAGCTTTACCGAAAACACCCAAAGAGGCAGCACGAAAACTATGCACCGCCACAGCCATGACACATACAGCATTGCAATGCTGCGTCCCGAAGCGCGGCGGGGCGTATGCGCGTCAGCACAATCGGATACTACTCGCATCGGCCTTCCAGCCCATACCCAGCATCTCTGAAGAGGTTGCAGCTGTAGCGGTTGGCGAGCTTACAGAGCGAGAGACAGGTGTACGATGACTCGTGTCGTGCAAGGAACTGCCCAGAAAAGCCGTGCTCATGAAGACGAGCGGCACAGCACTCGTGAGCGATGGCAGGAAGCTCGGGACTCTGACCCACCACGGGGTTGGAGGTGTAAAGGGCCCCGGCGCGTGACTCTCCATCACAAGCGACAAACTGGTCGCCTGCATTTGCACCGGCTATCGCGGACGATTTCGATCATGTACCCACGATTCGTTTCGCTTGAGCATCCGAACTAGAATTCGCGATCAAGTAAGCACATCGAGCTCGCATTCGCATAAGCATTCGCAGTTGACGTCGCTCTCGTTATCGGACGTGGTTTGGTACATTGGGATGTGGTATTTTCGCTGGCGATCTCGTTCACAACTCGATGCACGTATTCGCTTGTGTCTCCGAGCCCGCCATCGTCCTGTCGGTCGTTCACGCTTTATTTTCGCACCCTAACTAAGCTTGTCTGGTGAGTCCGCGGAGTCTTTCACACACCCAACCTCCAATGTCATGAACAAGAGGTCTGTGTAAGGCTGCTGCGTTCAAGAGCGCGCTCTTTTGAACAATCGCCTGGGCCAATAAGGCGACAGAGGGGGAGGATTTCACGAGGGCAGGCAGACCAGACCAGCTGCCCGCAGAAGCACAGCAGATGGGCAAGAGATACGCGTCCACTTCGAATCACGAGGGCGTGCACCATCATACGCTTCGAATGCGGCGAGGGCAATGGACAAGGAACCATTCGAAAAAGAAATCTAGGGTCTGGAAGACGGTGAAGTTCCAATCGTGAATTTACCACGGACATCACCACCGCACTCATTAGATCAGGAATCCTCCAGGGTCTGAAGCCTCCTGGGATCATTCCTTCACCATCGCCCCCCTCCGTATGGACACCGTGCAGGGGAATCAATAAACAAGCCCTCCAGTTCAATTTCCCAACTGACCACCGATGAATCAAAAGCGGCCCCTACTCGAAGACTTCAAGGTTCGAGTGTCCGCTGGGGAAGAACAGGCACAGTGACGGCGGGAGAATGCATGACTGGCTGTGCAAAAACTGGATAACAAAGCCCAACAGGCGAGCTGAGGGGGAAAGGGAGGAAAACAGGGAGGGGGGAAGTGGCGGGGGGCAGGGAGGGAGACGGAGGGGGGCGGAGGACAAGCGCGTGACCCGCAAGGCTTCTGATCCTGGCGCCGACTGGGTGTGCAACCCCTGGGCGCCTCCGACACTGCTACAGAGTTCACGGCCCCTGACGCACCCCCCGCCGGGGGCCGCAAGCCCAAGGAGAAGCAAGGGGCCGCCCCCCGACGACGGCGGCGACACCGAGGACGCCGGTGGCGACCACGACGGCGACGACGAGGTGAACCAGCGACGACGACGACGACGACGACGACGACGACGACGACGACGACGACGACGACGACGACGACGACGACGACTACAACTGCGGGGGAGGCGAGGGCAGGGGGGGAGAGGCGGCCCCCTGCCCCCCCCCCAGCCGCCTGGTCACGCTCACCCGACTACACCACCCCTACTCTCAGGGGGTCCCTGGGCGGCCATGGCGCCTCCCTGGGGCTCTCCAAGGCTTCCATGACGACCCAGGAGGCCCCCAAGATGGTTTCAGATGGCCCCGAGTCGCCGAACGATCGCTCGGGGACGCCCACGATGGCCTCAAGATGGCCCAAAGAGGCCTCTGAGACGCCCAAAAGGCATCCAAGAGGCTTCCCAAGAGGCCTCCCAGGAGGGCCCCAATAGGGCAAAAATCTGTGATCTTCAGTAGGTGTTGGAAAAAATCGTGGCGGTCCCGCCTTCTTCGGCTTTCCGACGCTACAAGACGGCCGAAGAGGCCCCAAATACCACCCCAAAATGGTCCAAGAGGCCTCCAAGAGGGCACCAAGACGGCCTGAGAGCTTCCCAAGACGGCCCAAGCGGGGCCCAAGACGGCCCAAGAGGGCCCCAAGACGGCCCAAAAGGGGCCCAAGAGAGGGAACACGAACCGAAAATCCGAGTTGTCCGCCCCAAGGGCCTCCTAGGAGGCCCCAAGAGGATCGGCCCCCAAGAGGCCTCAAAGCTGCCTCTGTTACGATCTACATTAGCTCCTGATGTGATGCTTCTCGCCTCAACTCCTCGAGCCGAAGGCTATCGAACACAACATGTCATGCTATGCTCGCCTACGCCTTGCCTTACCTATAAAACACCAACACGCCCCCTCGGCAAACAGTAGCTTGCGGAGGTCATGCCGAAGTGTTTTCCACCTCGTCTGAAACTCGCCGCCTGTACGCCAGCTTCCACGTCGCTTCCGCGCGGCAACCTGGCTCGACCGCCCAAACTGGCGTCCGACCGCCAGGTGGGTTCACTCTTGCCGCGGCCGCTCAAGCCTTCACCTGTCTTTCCGATCGAGCCTCTCGTCTTGACTCCAGCAGCCCTCGCATGCGGTAGGAGTCAGAATGAAACGGGGCTGCTGTCGGCCTCTGGCGTACGTCGTCATCGATTGTGTAGCCACGGTCCGCCTCGTGCCCTTCAGCTTGGGCTTCTTCGTCCGCACCTCCCCGACGGCCTCAAGGGAAGTGCCGCGGAACTCCGTGAGCTTCTTCACCGCGTAGTGGTGCATCACGCAGCCAACCACTAGACTGGTCATCATGATCATGAGCAGAATGGTCCAACTCATCTGTGATGTCGTGCATGGTGTCACCGTCGTCGGACTCACCACCTCGTAGCTGTCCACCACTGCTATCTGGTTATCCGCCTTCGTCGTGCTGAGCATCATCGCTGCCGCCAACAACGCTCTTGGTCCTTTGCTTCCGCCTGCCCACTGGCCGTTGTCGCCACTGAGCGCCTCACGCTTGCTGGTCTCGAGTCTGTCTCCGCTATCGAATCCCATGCCAAGCCTCGCTCTCCACTCCACGAACTTCATGGTCCGCAGTGACTTGGTGTAGCCGTCTGCCGTGTTGGTAGCAGTCGGCTCTTTGTGAACTTTGAGCTTCTTCTCGTCGCACTTCGCTTGTAGCCACAGCAGCCTCGTCTCCATGTGCTTGAGCGCTCCACATCCAGTCCTTGATATAAGACCGCGAGCCGCCGTCGAGTCCAGCCTGAGCTTGAGCTCCAATAGGAACCCTATGAACTCCATCAGCTTCTGCATGTGGAGGCCCTCCGCCACCGTGGTGACTGCCGCGTAGTACTCGCTCTCTCCTGAGGAGAGTGCCTGGCAATTCTGGCCCTTCGTGAACTCCCTGAGGTTCGTCGTGCCGAACTTCAGCGCGCAGCCTGATGTGATCTTCCTGTCGTTAACGTCTCCTGCCCAGTCTGCGTCTGAGTAGGCGTCCAGGTACTCGGTGTTGTCGCTCTTCGTGACCAAGATCCCGTAGTCTGCCGTGCCCTTCTAGTACCTTGCCAACCGTCTGAGCCTCTGTATGCCTGAGTCCCTCGGTGCGCTAAGTGGCTTGCTTAACTCGTGAACTGCGTACGGGATGTCTGGCCTGTACTTCAGAAGATGCCTGAGGATCCCGACGCACGTATTGTACGACTTCTTGTCGACTGGGCTCACGACTGGCAACTCCAGGTCCTCTTTTTTCCGCGCGTTGACCATCGGCGTCGGCACGTCCTTGCAGTTGGTCAACCCGAGCTCGCTCAAGACGTCTTCGATGTACTTTGGCCTCGGCGCTATGTGGATCGTGCGCTTATCGACTCTGGTGCGCGTCGCTCTGAGGTACGAGTACACTGATCCGACCTTCATGATATTCGCCTCTTTGAGCTTGAATACTGGCGCTAAGTTCTCCTTCAGCCACTTCAACTCCGTGTCGCTCCCTGACGAGTAGATGTCGTCCTGATGCACCTCGAACACCAGCGTCGAGCCTGGCCTTCTGAAGATGCTGGGCTGCTCGGGGCACTGATCGATCCCGAGCATCTTGGTCTGGTCCGTCACGTACTGGTTGAACTTCTTGGAGGCCTTGCGCTTCACCTAGAACTGCTTCTTCATCTTCCATCACGGCCTCTCGATCTTGCCACCGCGAGCGTGGTACCGCTTGACCCACTCAACTGGCGGATCCACGTGCACCTCCTCGTCCTCGTCGGCGTGGAAGTACGCGTTCTGGGCGTCCAGGACCATCGCGTTGTAGCCGTGCTGCACCGCGTGCTGGTCTATGAGCCTTCCAGTGCTGCTGGTAGCTCCTGCCGTGAACAGCCCTTCGAGGTCAGGATCGTCGCTCTTGAACTCTCTCGCCACGAATATGCATCTCCACTCGTCTGGGCCTCTTGGTACGTTTTCCCATCTCGTGGACAGAAGATCTGCGTTACCAGGGATCTTATCAACAACGTCAAAGATGTCGAACTCCTCCATCGCGTTCATCTCCTTCTCCTTTCCCTTGAGAATGGCCTTCACGATGTCAGGGTCAGCGCCCTGGTACTCGCCCCAGTTCTCCTGCAGGTGGGCGCCGTCGTCGAAGTCCGCCTGGTACTCCTCCGCGTCCATCGCGACCAACTCGTCCACCCTTGCCTTCTTCTCGGTCGGCGTCCTGATGCCTAGCGACTCCTCCACGTCTCGCCTGATGGGCGATGGTGGTGGTCTCTGTCTTGACGGAGCCGGCCCTGCTGACTGAGCTTTGTCTTGGCGTCGCTGTGCGTTCGCATCCATGCTTGCTGCACCGTCGCCCCCAGCTGGAGCTGCGCCGTCGCCCCCAGCTGGAGCTGCTGTCTGACTTGGGGCTGCCGCTGCTGCAGCACCACCTTGTGGCTCCGGGTGCACCTGAGCTCTCGGCTCGGAACCACAAGTGGCACAGCCTGCGGCGCCTTGGGTATCTTCTTCCGTCTTCCCATCGGTCTGCCTGCGAACCTATCCCACGGCGTGCCGTTGATGGCCTTGATGAGGTCTGCTCGGTTCTGCTCTGAGACTGGCGCCCTCTTGACCGTCCTGGTGGTGAACACGCCCTCGCTGGTCCCGAACAGGTGCTCGTCCGACTCGATCGTCTTGCCCGGCCAGATCCCTCTCGAACCTGGCGTCAGCTCGTCCTTGTCAAACTCCACCTCGTATTTTGCCCGTCGCCGTGACCGATAACTTGAAGAGCGCCGCTTCTCCGAATTTCAGAACTTCTCCCTGGTGCGCTTTGCCGTCGCTGTCCTCGCACGCTGTTCTGCGGTTCGCCTTCACGCGATACCTTTCGAGCACCCAGCCAGCATGCCTCACTATCCAGGGCCAGGTGTCCATGGAGGGGTCGATCTGCATGCCTAACCGCGCTTCCATGTCCAGCCTCATCGCCCTTATCTGGCCCTCAGCTGATTGCTGAGCTCTGCCCACAGCTCCCACGCTCTGGCTGCTGAACCTCGGCGTCTTCTTGATCTCGAGCTTGATCCCGTCGGTCAGACACTTCTGCCTCACCTTCTCTGCGATCACTCCCAGCGCCTGCTCAGGGTCCACTTTGAGCATCGCCTTCGGGTAGGCCATCCGCTTGACGAAGGACGTGCAGGTTGATGAGATGTACTTCGTCTCGCCGGACTTCGTCGGGACTGCTATCACCATGGGGTTCTGCGCTGCCGTATCCACCAATACCAGCATCGTCGCCCAGGCCTGGTCTCCAGGGTTGTGCCTCCTCTTCGGGTCCTGCAGCAGGTAGCAGAAGTCCATCTCGAACTCTGGTAGCTTCTTCGTCTCCCCTGGCCTCTGCTCGCGCGGCTTGGCCCTGCCCTTGCCCATGACGCACCACGCGCACCGCGGCTGATAAGGCAGGTGCGTGACCTCGTGTCGTGCTCGCTCTTCTGGTGTCGGTTCAGCTGGAGCTCGTGGTACGCTGACTTCGCCCTGGCCTCCAGCTTCTGCCAGCCCCCTCGCGCGCTCCTCGAGCCACTTCTCGCCCCTGATCTGCAACTCGAGCTTCGCCTCCGCGCGCACCAAGCGCCCCCACAGCTGCTGCTTGTTACCCCAGATCGGGGCCTTGAGCTCCTTCAGCCTCCTCCGCACGTCGTCCACCGAGCTGCCGCTGAAGAGCCCGCCTTGACCAAGTGGCTCGCCGCGCTGTCGAAACTCGAGCCATTGCTGAGCTAGCTGTTCTGCTTCTCGTTCCATTCGAGCGCTTTCTGATGCACCTGGGTCTGGCGCTTGAGGTGCTCCTGCGACTGCCACGGGCTGCGGCGCCGCTGCTGCCGCTGAGCTCGAAGCCGCTGCTGAACTTGATGCTGCCGCGCTCCCTGGTGCCAGCTGCATCACCTCGTCCCCGACTGGCGCGATCATCACCGTCGGCTTGCTGGGCGATAGCTTCCTCTTGATTCGCGGTCCGAACGTACGCCCCTTCATGCGCACTGGAACTTTCACTCGTCCTCGGCCGGTGTCGATCTCCAGCCACGGGTCATCAATCTTGAAGTACATATCGATGCCGTTCCTCGCGAGCTTGCCGACGCTCCGGAGCGCTCTCTTCGCATCGCTCTGCACGAACGGCGTCTTGGCGTTGAGTATCGCGTGGCCGTTGATGTCCAGCACCGCGTACTCGACAAAGATCTTCCGGCCTGACGGGATCTTGTCTCCGTTCGCGCCTCGAAGCCGAACTCCACCAGGTCCGGCATCAACTCCATCTTCGGCGAAGTCTCACGGGCAGGCGCGCTCCTCGCAAGCGCTATCCAAGGGAAGAAACTCGTCACCTGCCTGGTCGAGGCCTTCTCTCCACACATTGAACGCCCACTTGTCGCAATCGTCGCTTTGGTCGCCGTCCTCTTGGTCGTCGTAGCTCTGAACCTCTGGCGACTCAATCTGCAGTTCTCAGCTCTGCGCCCAGGCCGCCCGCAGATGAAGCAACCACCTTTGCCTTTGCCACTGCTACCTTTGCCGCGATCCTCTCCGCCACTTTTCCAGCTGTTGTAAGCTGCGTCGACGCCCATCGGTGCAGGTCCCATCTGGTCATCGACTCCAACACTCCTGCCGTTCCTGTTGAAGGTCCTGCCGAACTGGAGGTACTCTCGGATGCTTTGCTGCACTTCCTTATAGCGTCCGTTCGCTGGCCATGTCGCCAGTCTCACCATTGCTCGAACTGATTCTGGAGCATCGCTTGCCAACACTGCGATCTTCATCGCGTCGCTGACCGTCTCGGTGCTTTCCGTCTCGTACTCTGTGATGCGGGTCTCCCATTCTGTCAGTCAGTTCGTTCGTGAACTCCTGGCTTGTCGCTTTCTGGTCCCAGCCTGGCTGCAAGATCCCCATCAGCAGTGCGGCGTGTCTCCCTCCGACGTCTGGCGCGTACTCGGTTTTGCTCCTCTTCCACGCGATGATGTCATTGTACTTCTCCGCGCCCCTCACCAGCGTCAGTGCTTTGCCCCTGACTGTGGTGACCAGCACGAAGTAGAGCTGCTTGGCTCTCTGCTGCTGTTCTGGACTGAACACGCTGAACTTCAGGTCTGTCAGGTCTCTCGATGCTGCGTCGAGGGTGTCCTCTAGATTTGTCATTCCGCACACGCTCTCGAAGATGAAGGACCACGCCTGCCAGGCTTCGTCTCTGCCGTTGAAGATCGGGCACTTGTTCAGCACTCGCGGGTCGATGTGCTGCTCCTGCCCGCCGTCGATCCAAGCTGCTCTCTGCGGTCCAGCTCCTGGGTGCCGCGGGCCGTGCTGCTCGCTCTCCGTCGAGCTGCTGGCGCACCTCCTGGAGTGCCTGGGCCAGCTGCTCGAGCGTCGCCATTCCGTCCGTGGATCGAAATCTAGCTCCGCGTAACCATGTTACGATCTACATTAGCTCCTGATGTGATGCTTGTCACCTCAACCCCTCGAGCCGAAGGCTATCGAACACAACATGTCATGCTATGCTCGCCTACGCCTTGCCTGACCTATAAAACACCAACAGACTCCGAAAAGCCCCCGAGGGGCCTCCCACGAGATCCTAACGAATATCCACTAGACAACCCGGGCACGGTGGCAGGAATTGCAGCAAGCAGCTGGATAAACTCAGAAGGCTGAAACCTCCAAAATCTTCACCAAAACCATTAGTAGCGCAGGACTTCCCCCAAGCAAGCGTTGAGGAAGAGATGGCGGAGGACGGAGGACGCGGAGGCTGATGAGTTTTGTATAAGCGCAACTAGAACGCAAGATACTAAAAACATCTCGGCGAAGTCATGTGCCCAACAACTGTTGCTGAGTTTACGCATTATGTGAAATCTGGATGTGTCACTATTACTCCCTGGATGTACACTCCCCGTCCGCTGATGCTGCTGCTAGTGCTAGTGCTGCTCGTGCTCCTGTCGGTGCTGCGACTGCTGCTGGTGCTGGTGCTGCTAGTGGTGGTGCTGCTGCTGATTATGCTGGTGCTGCTGCTGCTGCTGCTGCTGCTGCTGCTGCTGGTGCTCGTGATCCTGATGCTGTTCGTGCTCCTGGTGGTGGCCGTTAGCAGCTTGACTCAAGCAAGGCAAAACGGTGTCCACGTTCGTGCCCGTTGGATAATATGATGGTTCTGAGATGCTGCCTCTTGAAATGCAAGTTGTCTTCCCCATCGGGTTTGCGTGCACGTGGAACATGCCCGCTTTGACCCATGGGCAGACCATGCGCCAAAAGTATGTCCGAGTATGTTCGCACGAGATCGATGGCCCACTCATCCACACGAAAGGCGGTATCCCAGTAATAGACCGCATCTGGGGACACGTGCAAGAGCACGTCAACGCACGATCAACATCTGGGTCCTCCGAACCGCGTCACGACGATCGAGTGCGCTCTGCCCGTGTGAACGGAATGTTGGCAAGGATGTGTTTCTGAAGACGGGTGAGATGCTCTGGTGTGGTTGGTCGGACGAACTTGGCCGGTATAATCACGCGCATGAGCCCTGTACAAGGTAGCATTGGACTGGATCGCTGAAGAGGGGCCATGGATCGATCGTAAGGTGGGGCTTAGCACATATGTATACATATGAATATATTCATATGTAGATATATGTGCGTGACAACTCGGCATCAGCGTTCATGACACGATGTGTGTCTACTCGTGAGTTGAATGGTGCGTCCATTGCGAAGCAAAAATGTGTGTCACGCCCGCCCTACCAAACCTACTTATCATCCGAAGTGTGGTCTATGCGGTACGTGTCGCCATAACTGTTCGACACGGAGACCCAAAAATGCATGCAAATAAATCAAAATATCCATATTTCCATCGATCCATAGAGTTTCCAGTGCATTCCCCGAGGAGGTCTTGAGAATGAGAGGGTCTGGATGGGAGGGAGCGAGTCGGAACACGAGCACCTGAGTGTGAGTGAAGGTGCGTATGAGCGCCTGGGTGTGGATGAGGGTGGGGAGGGGGGGGGGGAAAGGGGAAGGAGGGGAGGGGGGGAAGTGGGGAGGGGGGAGAGGGATGAAGGGGGGGTGGAAGGGGGGGGAAGGGGGGGGGGGGGGGGAAAAGGGAGGGCAACATCGGAGGCCGGAGGAGGACTGGAGAGGGAGGGCATGGCACCCCTCGGAGACAGTAATTATCACTGCCCGAGCTCGCCCCAGCCGCGGGGGGCATCGCCAGTGTAAGGGCAGGAGACGGCGGGTGCCGCGCGCGCGGGGAGGAGTCCTTCAGCATGTAGTTCTTGTTCTCCTGCGGCCGATCAGTTTCTGTTCGGGCCCCAGCTGCCCCTCCGTCCGCCTCACCCCCCCGCCCAATAACACCCGCCCCACGAGCCGTCCCCCCTCGGCAGCCTGCAGGTGTCCATGCGTCTGCGCCTCACGGTCGTGGTGCTCCTCGTCGTCGTCCTCCGTCGCCTCCTCCTCCTCCGCCGCTTGCTCCTCCTCCTCCTCCTGCTCCTCCTCCTCCTCCTCCTGCTCCTCATCCTCCTCCTCCTCCTCCTCATCCTCCTCCTCCTCCTCCTCCTCTTCGTCCTCGTCCTCGTCCTCGTCCTCCTCCCTCTCCTCCTCTTCCTCACAAACGTATCCCCCCTCCTCTCCCATCCCCCACCCCTCTTGCCATCCTCAAACTCCTCGCCACTGCCGAAAGCTGGGTCGCACGCCCTGCCCAGGGAGCTCCACTTCGGGGGCGATCCCTCTGCCCCGACCTCCAGGCGTCGCAACCAAAATCACGACGGACGCGCCTGCACGACTCTTCATTTCCGAGGGCCGCTCGCGGGCCCCAGGGCCCTCGAACAGCTTCGCCCGCGACGAGGAACCTGCCCTCAGGAGGGGCTCGAGAGCTCCAGCTGCCCACGCCGAGAGAAGAAGCACGACGCCGGAGGTCTGGACCGGGGGCCCGAGAGTGCCCACTGCCAGCACGGCAGTCGCAGAGAGGCTTGCCGCACGCGGTGCTCCTACTTGCGTTTGCCGTCGGCAGTGGTGCGAGCGTCTTGCCCGCGTCGAGGCGGTGTGGCTTCATCCACCCACCGCCCTGGGCCCCACCAGACCCCCTCTCGCAGCTTGGGCACCTCTCCGCCAGGAGGCGCAGCCACTTGGACGAAGGAAAAACGCCATACGCATAAACTGTTGGCGCTCCGCGCGGAGTTCTTGCACGCTGGACCCTCCTCGCCAGCGCGCGGAGCGCGCCAGGGGCGGCGCCCTTATTCGCCGCCGGGGTGGCCCAGGCGCCGATCTAAGAAATCCGCGCGAAGCGCCAAAAGTTTATGTTTATGGCGTTTGTCTTCTTCGACTCTTGCAGCTTGGGCACCTCTCCGCCAGGAGGCGCTGTCACTGCTTGGGTCGAGCCGCTCAGTGAAGCAGGCACTCCGAGGCGTCGCACTCTGGTGGGCCGCTGGAGCCGAGGCTGTGCTGCGCCGTCCGCTCGCCGAGGCGCAACACCCTGCCAAAGCCCAGGGCGTCCACCTCCCGTGGGCTTGTTTTCTACCGCCACCACCAGAAGTAGGAGGGGGAAGGGGTCCTCCTCCTCCTCCTCCTCCTCCTCCTCCTCCTCCCTCCCTCCCTCCCTCCCTCCTCCCTCCCTCCACCCTCCCTCCCCTCCCTCCCTCCTCCTCCTCCTCCCTCCCTCCTCCTTTCCTCCTCCTCCTCCTCCCTCCCTTCCTCCCTCCTCCCTCCTCCCTCCTCACCTCCTCCTCCTCCTCCTCCTCCTCCTCCTCCCCACCTCCCCTCCTCCTCCCCTCCTCCCCCTCCACCTCCACCTCTTCGTCCTCCTCCTCCTCCTCCTCCTCGTCCTCCTCGTCCTCGTCCTCCTCCTTCACCCCCCTCCAACTGGTGGTGGTGGTGGTGGTGGAAAACAGGCCCAACAACCTCGTCGGCGCGGTGCGTCACGTACACGACGGCCACGTCTTTCCTGGACCCCAGCGCGCACAGCGCGTTCAGCAGCCGCTCCCGGTTGTGCCCAGACATCAAAGGAACAAATACAAGCGGAACACACAAACCTTCGGAGGTCCGCG
>CAUYUJ010014252.1:194714-229714 GCA_963575745.1 Prorocentrum cordatum | reverse complement strand
AGGAGGCCCAGACATGATCGCCTCGAGACAAAAATCAGGACGGAAGGTTTTTTGCTAGTTTTCGGCCTCGGGGGGCCCTCGCTGGGCCTCGGGAGCGTCAAAAAACGACTCAGGATGAAAAACCCGCCCCAGCTGGGGGGGGACCAGCACCAGAGGGAGGAGGAAGGAAGAATAGAAGAAGGAAAAACGGCTTGAACATAAACTTTCGACTCTCTGCGCGGCTGTCTTGGATCCGCACTGGGGCCCCCCCGGCGGCGCCTCCGTCGCCGCCACTGGCGCGCTCCGCGCGCCAGGGAGGGGGGCCAGCGCAGATGCAAGATATCCGCGCGGCGGAGCGCCAAAAGTTTCTGTTTATGGCGTTTTGTTTCCTTCTCCTGAGAAAGGAAGACCTCTGATCCTTGCGTTGCAGTTTTTGTCACGAGTGGCATTTGTTCGCCCGGCTTCGAGCCCCAGGATCCCCTAACGGATCGATCCGGCTCGAAGCATGGGCAGAGGGACGGGGTGGGTCTGGGGCTCTGGTTGTGCTTTCCTGTGGTGTTGAAATTGCTGTGCGACGTCGGATGTCAGGGAAGGGAGACGACCCTCCAAGGTCTTGGAGGGAGAGGGAGGAAGAAGGAGGAGGAAGGAGGAGGAAGTAGGACGGGAAGGAGGAGGAAGCGGGAGGGAGGGAGGGAGGAGGGAGGAAGGGAGGAAGGGGGGAAGGAGGGATCGGAGGGGGAGGGAGGGGTGCAGGGAAGGAGGAGGGAGGAGGCAGGAGGAAGGAAGCGAGGGGGAGGCAGGGAGGAAGCAGGGAGGGAGGGAGGCAGGGAGGGAGGGAGGGAGGGAGGGAGGGATCGGCGGCGAGCCCCAAGGGGGGAAGCACGGGGGCAGGCATGCTCGGAGGGCGGCGGGGCGTCCGAGAAGCCGCCCGGCCCTCCGAAAGGCAGCCTCTGGGCCTGAGCACCTCCTCTCAGGGCGGAGGGCTCGGGGTGAAGTCCACAGGGGCTCTTGCACTTCGAACTTCAACCCGTCGTGCGAGTTCAGGCCCCGAACATCCGTCGAAGCGGCGTTTTCAGATGTCACCCCTTGCCCTCCGGGCAAAGGAAACGCTCGGCTGGCTCAGACAGCTTCTCAGAGGGCGCGAGTGCTCATGAGAGGCCCCGCCACCTTCTGAGGAGGCCGGCCCGTCGCACTTGCCCCCCAGGACTCGCCGCCAAAAGGAGGAGGAAGGAGGACAGACCTGCAACGCATTGAAGGAGGAGGAGACGGAGGATGAGGAGCAGGAGTTGAAGGGAGCAGGAAGAAGGAGGAAGGAGGACATGAAGGAGGACAGAGGAGGAGGAGGAGGAGGAGGAGGAAGGAGGAGGGAAGAGGCCTCCTCCAGCTCCGCAAGCTGGGGGTGGCCTGCACCAGAGGGGGGAAAGAGGGCAGACCTCCAGCGCATTCCACGAGCGGCGAACGCATCCACATCCACACCCTCGGGCGCGATCCCTCGGAGCACGGATACGTTCCACGCGGGGTATCCGCGAACCAGCGGCCCGCATCCGTGGAGTCGCGACCCAGGGGCCTGGAGCGATGCCGCGGATACGGACATGTTTTCGCCAACGGGGAGGACGGAAGGAGTAAGGAGTTATGCTGCATCTTCGGGGAACGACTGTCCCATCGTACGAGACCTATGTTGCTTCACATCAGCAATTTGGCCCCTGCTGACTTTTTTCAAAATAATATATTTGGATGAAACGCTGCCGCTGGATATATCGAGCACAGTTGATCACAACACAAACGCTCCTGCGATCCCCGCCAAAATGGCAAGAAATGGTAAGCTCAGATCCGCATGGCTACATTGCAACCGAACCGCTTGACCACCATCTCGACCGAACTGGCGGAATTCGACCACGCGTCCGACAAAATACGTTCGACGAGGGATGCGCTGCACAATGCCCCGGCCACGGGCAGCGCTACGAGGGAAAGCGGGCCCTTCGATGTGTCACTTTCAGCGCCCGTGAAAGTGACACCTCCCAGGGCCCACTTAAAGAGCACCAGAAAGGCTCCAAGAAGGCCCCGAGAAGGCCCCAGGGCGGCACCAAGAGGGCTCCCAGAGGGACCCAAGAGAGGCCCCAAGAAGGGCCCAAGAGGGCCCTCCGCGGTGTCACTTTCAACGCCCGTGAAAATGACACCTCCCAGGGCCCACTTAGGGCCTCAGAAAAGCTCTAAGAAGGCCCCGAAAGGGCCATAGAGAGCCGCCCTGGGTTCAACTCCGCGTGGCGGAGTTGGAAGCGATAACTTCAATACCCTACTGGAGGCCTCTTAGGGGCCCTAAGACGACACTGAAGAACCCCATGGGGGCTTTTCAAAGGCAGAGGAGGGCGCAAAAAGAGGCCTCAGTGAGCCCCTGGTCTAACTCCACCTGGCGGAATTGGAAGCGATATCGCCCGGCGCCTTCATGGAGCCGCTCGGAGCTTCCAAGACGGCTCCAGAAGGCCCCAGGAGGGCCCCAAGAGGATCGAACGACGATTCCTGGAAGTGCACCAGTGAGACCCTTGTTGACCTCCGCCTGGCGGAGTTGGAAGCGACAATTTCCAGTGCCCTCTTGGGGCCTCTGGGGGGCCCCTCAGAAAGCTTTGGGGAGCACAGTGAAGGCCTTCGCAGGGCCGCGTGAGAGCCGTACCAGGGCCGCATGTGTGCGCGGATGGGGGCGACGAGTGCTGACGCTGACGAATATGAGAATGATGAGGGCGATCAAGGCTGGCCCGAAACAAATCCTGGCGCCATTGCAGGCCGCCGATTATCGGCCACGCCGCCAGGACGACGCCAAGCAACAAAACGACACCAACCAACAAACCGACACCAACCAACAAACCAACAAATCGACACCGGCCAACAAAAGGACACCAAGCAACAAAACGACACCAAGCAACAAAACGACACCAACCAACGAAACGACACCAACCAACAAAACGGCACGAATCAACAAAACGGCACTGACCAACCAAACGACAAATCACTTCACGACACCAATGAACAACGCGAAATCCACCGACCGCCAACCAAACATAAAATCAACCGACACAACGAAACCAACCCATAGAGCCAGACCAACCACTGGATTCGTGAGTCGGGGTAGTCATGGAAATGAGCCGCTGCAGCCCGCGGAAACCATTAACAATGACCAGAGTACCGCAATGCAGCAACGTCCCCGGGCGGCGGCGGGAGTCTCGGATCTCCCGCGGGACTGGAGCGTAGCGAGTTCGTCCTGGGTCCGGTTAGTGAAGTGAAGAATTTCGAGGTGCTGGCATGGCAAAAACCTTCACTTCACTAATCTGGGGCCCCTGGAGCCCCAGGGCGTTTCAGGTCCCCTCGCTGTCTGGGTAGTCCAGGGGGCGCAGTGGCGGCTTACCAGAGGCCCTGTTCCCTAGCCTCACTTGCTTTCACCCGTGGTGCTCGACGGCCGTCTCGGAGCTGTCTTGTGGCGGTCTGGGGCAATCCCGAAGCCTCTTGGAGCCATCCCAAGGCCCCAAGGCGCCACCAATGGGGGCCCCAAGAGAGCTCCCAGAGGGCCCCGAAAGGCCTACAACAGATTGCACGTTCGCGCGAATTCTTTGTACCACTTTGGGGGGTCCCTCTTGGGGCCCTCGGGGAACGTTCTTGGGGCCCTCCGAGGGCCCACTGGGGCCCCGGGAAGGCCCCAAGAACGCTCCCAGAGGGCCCCAAGAATGCTCCAAGAGGGCCCCAAGAGGACCCCCACAAGTGACAAAAACTATTTGCATGAGGGTGCAACTTACTCGGCGCCTCTTGGGGCGCTCTTGGAGCCGTGCTGGGCGCCACTCGTGGACGACATGGGCTGGGCGACGGCATGTGGACCCTGTCGCTTGGGCCATCGGGGGTGCTCCCCAAATGGGGCCACGAAGCTTCTGAGCGTATGACGGAATGGGCTGGGCGGCGGCCTGTGGGCCCTGCCTGTGGGGCCGTCGGTGTAGCTCCCCGTGGGGCCACGAAGCGTGTGAAACGTATGCCGAAATATGCTGGGCGGCGGCCTGGGAAACCTGCCGCTGGGACCTTTGTTTGGTGGAGCTGCCTATAGGGGCACGAAATGTTTGAGGGTGTCATCAATGTGGCCTGGGCGACAGCATGTGGACCTTGCCGCCGGGACCTCCGATGAGCTCCTCATGGGGACACGAAGCGTCTGAGGGGCGTGCCGACATGGGCTGGGCGGCGCACTAAGGACCCTGCCGATGGGGCCTTCGGTGGAGCACCTCACAAGGCCACGAGACTTGCGGGGGATGTGGCGAAGCAGAGACGCGGGGGAACAAGGGGGGTGTTTTGATGATGTTGATGAGGATGGTGGTGGTATTGATGATGGAGACGACGAGAATGCTGATGATGCTGATGATGATGGTGATGGCGACGATGACGATGGACGATGACGACGGGGACACGCGGAGAGCAGGGGCAGATACGCGAAGAGGGAGGACGAGGGAGGGGGCCGGAAGGAATGACGCGGGGCGGTGTCTCTTCAAAACGAAGAACCAACACTGCAATATGGTCGGAAATTTCTGGACGACCCCCCCCCGTGGCGCGGTCAATGTCCGCGACAGCATCGCTGGCACTACGAACGAAATGATCGAACTCTTCCTGCGACGTTACCCGCGGGGTGGATCAGCCAGGGATGGGGGTCGAAACCGCCCCAGCGCAAAGCAAATGTACAATCCTGAAAAGCCCCAGCCCACATCAACCGATTCGCAACAAGCACGCAAGCCTTTGACGACCCCAACGCACGTGACATCGCATAACGCGACGCGCCATCGAAAACGTTCGACGCGCGGCCTCGGAATGACATCGGGCTTCATGGAACGTCGAATGGAAAACATGAAAAACCGCCCTGTGGGCTCCGATACCCAAAATTACTGATGTGAAGGATTTCGGCTCGTCGACATCGCGCCAGCCATCCATGTCGCATGTATGCCAAAGCCATGTCGAACGCGTGGAATCTGTGCCGAATCCGTGTCGAATCCACGTCGAATTCACACCGAACACACGTCGGAATACAAGGAAGGACTGCCATTGAAAGGACCAGACAGGTTCCCCCGAAGAGGCAAAGGAGGCATCAGGACAAACCTCCAACGTGTTGACAAATTCTAAACTGAAATTGTTCATCGCTTTCAGCGTCTGGAGGCCCTCGCTGGGCCTCGGGACCGTCAGAAAATGAAGTGGTGCAGAGCTTCCGGGACCTCGCATCGTTGCAGCAGGTATTATGTTGCCACTGGGGTTAGGTCGGGCCTGTCCCCCTACACGCGGATTTTGAGCGAAAAATTGAAAATAGTCAGAAAAATACACCAAACACACCCAAAAATACTAAAAAGATCGTCCCCAGACTGTTCTTTTTGACTAGTTTTGAATACTCCTCCTGTAGAGGGACACGCCCGACTTAACACTGGGGGCTCGAGTACAAAGGCATGCAGTGTGGCATCAGCTACAGCGCTGCGATCAACTCGTGCGAGAAGGGCGCAGGCGTGCACAGCAGGCTTGCGCTGCAGCGCATCTGCGGAAGATCCCCGCCGTGGATGGAGGTGATCATTGTCTTAGGTCGGGCATGCCCCCCCACAGGCGGATGTTGGACGAACAATTGAAATACCCAAAGAAATAAAAATTAACACAAAAAACTAAAAAAGATAGTCCCCATACATGTTTTAAACTATGTTTTGAATATTCCTCCTGTAGAGGGGCACGCCCGACTCAAGCCTTGTGACGCAGCGCATCTGCGGAAGATCCGCGCCGTGGGTGCAGGTGGCCCTTGTCTCAACTACACCGCGGGGATTTCAAATGCGAGGGGCTGGCGCAGAGACACCAGCGATGCGCGAAGGGCTGGGGCACCTCCCGGCCGTCACCGTGGAGCGGAAGGCATCCGACCACAAATCGGCCCTGTGAGGGCCAAAGGCTTGGCCGTTTTGAGTCTGGCGCGGCGTCGGCGCGCGTGGCGAAATGCGGCCGCGAGATCTTCGGGGCGCCTGCGCCTCCTGGTTGCCCGTTCGACCGCGATGCTCCCCAGGGATCCTCCTCCTCCTCCTCGTTTTCCTCCTCCCCGTCCTCGCCCTGGGCCTCCTTCTCCTCCTCCTCTTCACCATCATCGACAACAACAGCATCATCCTCCTCTTTCTTTGGAGATCGAAGATCGAGGTTCGAGGTTTTGGGGCGTTGTGGGTCCTGGGTGGGCTCACAGGGGGGAGGGACATGTCGCCAACTCGGCGACACCCACCACGGAATTCTGGCCAAAACTCATCCGAGGAGAAAAATGGGGAACGGTGTTTGAAGATCAGGTGGGGAAGGAGGAGGACGACGACGACGACGAACAAGGGGCGGATGAGTGGAGGCCGCCCAAGTGAAGCGGGAGTGGAGTGGATGGGGTCGGGGGATCGCACCGCATCGCTGATGCATCGACGATGCGACGCAATCCTCCGACTCTATCTACCCTGGTCCAGTCTGGGAGGCCTGAAAGGAAGAAGAGAAAGTATGAATATGTTTGCCCTTTTCGGCTTCCATGGTGGCCCTCGTCGCCAAGGCTGGGTCCGCCTCGAAACCCTGGTCAGAACGCGCCCCAGGACAAGCCATGGGTCGAGGACGACGACGATGACGGCAACGACGACGACGACGACAGCGACGACGACAACCCACGACAGCCCACGACGACGAAGACGATTGGGATGGCGACGACGAACCAGACCTACAGGCGTGGCGAAAAGATGCGACGGCGCTTTTCTCACAATTCTGAATTCTGGGGGCGTTCCTGGGCCTCGGGAGCATCAGGAACGGCACGCGGCGAGACAACTGTCCTGTGGATGAGGCCGACTGCTCCCCCGCCCGCACGGTGAGGCCTGGAGACGGGAACCAAAACATCCCCATCCCCACCTCACCTTGGAGCGGGGGTGAAGATGGAGAGGGAGTGAAAGGGGGAGTGGATCAAGGAGGGGGAGCGCCACCAGCTGAGGGAGGGAGGAGAGAGGTCCCACGTCAATCCAACAATCGCCTGATAGCGGAGGACTTGCGAGCGCCAGCTCTGATGCGGGCGTGGAACAAAAGTCGAGATGTTTCCTGATCTCTTCTCGCACTGGACCTCGCAGCATTGAAGGCATGGGAAAGGGCATCGAAGCTGACAGCTGCAGCCTTCACCTCCTGACCATTAGGCGCTCCCCAACAGCATGGGAGAATGGTGGCAAAGGGATCGAGACCGAACGAAGCAGGAACCGGGAGCAACGAACGGACGAGAGGGAAGACAACAGGGCAGCAAGCATAATGGGACAGGCAATCCGCACCTACATTCTGACAACCAAACGAACAACCCATGGTCCCTTTTCGGAACCTTTTTGTTGCGGTTCAAGCATTACATATTGTTTTGAGCACGGCAGTGGCGATAAACGGTGGCAAAGATGGGGAGAGGCTACTCAGACGACTATGACACAAAGCAAATTGTTGTTCAGAGGCGTGTGGGAGCCAATAACGAACACGGTCACCTAGTACATGTTCAGGTAGAACTGGTTTGAAAGGTTTTCGTGTAACATTGCCGATGTCATTTTGAAGCCGTTTAGGGGGGGATTCTTCAGGAAATCCAGGGAGACGACCAACAACTCTCAACGTCTTTGTCATACGAGTAACAACATAATTTTTGAGGAAAGGGTGGGCGAAGGACGCTCTGATGGCACCATCGCACTTCTGGAGATCGTCCAGCCACGCTCGTACTCGCTGAAATTCTCTGCTGAGGCACGCCGCTCTAGTTAGAGCTGCCGTGCACACAATACCTTGCGAGGTCGCATTCCTGGGGAAGCCGAGGATGGCGAGGTTGCGGAGGCTCTTCGGGGGGAAGGAGTAACGAGGACCACGGTGGAGGAGCTGAAGCCCTTCTCGCTCACATTGGAGGACCTCACCAGGCAACAAAAACAAAAACTGGCTGGCGTGGCTGGTGACTGGCGCGGCGTGCACATTGTGATGCAGGATGCTCTGGGTGAGGCTTCCTCCCAGCATCTTCACATCACTGCGTCGCTGATATAATCTTGCGCCGGGTGCAATCCACGACTTGGCTGGGCCTCCACGGCCGACAAGAACTCCAAGGTACTTGGCGCAGTCCACGATTCTGATCCTGGCTACGTTGATCCCTGCACCCTTAAACCTCCGCCTCGCCTCGTCCTCACTCGCTGGGGACGCGAAGAAGATCGCGCACTCTTGAATATTCAACATCATGCCCGCGAAGAAACCCGCTCGGCATAAAATATTGACGTCCTCCGGAAGGAAGTCGTAGATGTTTTGGGCGGCGGCGGCTAAATCGTCGGCAAAGCCATGGATGCTGCACTCAGGGCTCTGCGGGATGGCAGGGGTCGCTCGAATAACAGGGTCGAGAATGATGGCAAGAAGAACTCCACTCAATTGGCATCCTTGCTTCATCCCCCTCCTGCACCAAAAAATCGAGAGCGTCTTCGCTATCCTTTTTCCTCCCCACCTGCACGAAACAATTACGGTAGAGCTTTCTTATCGCCTCGACCAAAAAGCTCGGACAGTTCTGGGCCTCCAGGATGGCGAAAATCCACCGACGCACCACACCTGGAAAAGCAACTGTAATGTCGAAACAGCATCCAGCTGTTTCGCGATGCCCCATGATTCCCCCCATCCTCATAAATGCCCGTCAAGCCCAACGACGCTATCTACTCAGCTCCTTCCCCCGACGAACCCACGCTGAACTTCGCGCACAGCCTGGCTTGCAACAGCTCGACAAGGCATGGCCACAAGAGATGCGAGCATTTTGCTGTCGCTGTTGGAGAGCGCCAGCGGCCTGGCATTCCCTGGGCGCTCTATCTTCAAGACCACCGTTTATGAGGTCTCCTCTCGGGAGGAAGACGGAGCGAGAGCGGTTGAAGGCAGGGTGGAGTTGCCCGCCATGGAGGAGGTGAACATAGAGGGCGTAGAGAGCATCCGCAACCACACTGCCACCTTTCTTCCAGGCTGAATATGGGATGCCATATGGGCCCACGGCCGCGTCGCGCTTGCTGTGCAAGCACCTCTTGAAGCCTTCAAAGTCGACTACCCAATCGCGGCGCCGGTGGTCATTCGCGACAAACTGTTCGCCGCTGTCCACGAGCGGGGAAACAGACCTAAGGAACTGATTATTCGCATCGATGGGCGGCCCCTTCATGTCTTCAAACACCTCCCCCCAAAACTCGGCTAAGAGAGCATTGCACCCCATCGGGGCCGGGGCGGGCAATACCCCCGGGGTCTTTCACGGCCACCAGGCGAAGAACAGGGCGCGATTTGGCCCAAGCTGCTCTCATTCTTTTTGCACGGGCCAGCAGGGCTTCTTTCCTGGAGGAGGAGAGCTCGGGGTCGGCGATGGTCTGTTGCTCAATCTTATGGAGGTAGCCTTGCTGGAGCGAGCGGAGATGAGCATGGAAGCCTCGCCAGCCCGTCCAAAGCCCTGCGTGTACACAGAAAAACGCGGTAAGATACTCGTGGCCATGCACTGCTCTGCGCACCTGACGGGCATTGTTACTGCGATCAGCTCGCAACACCTCGAGGCAGCAGAATATTTTAGCTTCTACACTTGCCGCTCCTTTCTGCTGGACGTATTGATTGACCTGCGACGCCGCAAATATCACGTATGCTTTAACAGCCTCGATGCGATCAGGCGGGTACGGGCCGGAGGGGTTATTCTCAATGAGCACGCTGAGGTAGTGGCAAAACTTATGGTGGGAAGTAACCCAGCGAACAATGTTATATGGGATCGCACCTGACCATTTATTCAAGCTTAGGTACACGGGAGAATGATCTAAAGGCCTCCTGAGGTCCGAAATCCTCCATTCAGTAGTACTGTCGGGCTCGTAATCAAGCAGCTCAGCAGTAGGTATGTTGATGTATATTCTGTCTACGCGCCCGTAACTAGCTTGCCCATTAGCAGTTCTCCGACGTGCACAGTCTACTTGCTCAACTGCACAAAATGCAAGAAAAACGTGAGCGAATAACTGGGATAGCCTGACAAGCCTTGGTCGCTCCTCCCCCGTTTCGACGGAGAAGCGACTTTCACCTGAAATATGGAAGTTAAAGTCGCCCATGCTGATAGCTGTGGAGTGGGGGAGGAGGCGCTGCTGAATCAAGAAGAACGCTCGTCTGACCGCATGTTCATTCCACCCAGGATCGACATGCACGTTCGCAATCTGTACTATCCCGCGCTGGCTGCGCAGCGCTAACACGGAAAAAGCGGCAAACGATGGGGCCATCAAAGGCCGGGTCGCCAAACTCTGTCAAGAGCGTTCGCCTTACACCGGCGATGATGCCGCCCGCGGACTGGCCCAGGAACGAACCCCAGAAGACGAAGCCCCGATAATCTCTGGATAGGTCATTGAGGTCCCCCTGGTGCCCATGGGCCCCCTGGATACTTACCACGGTGCGTTTCTGGAGAAGGCGAGAGATTTCAGAATATTTGCCACGTGCCTGCTCGGGCACCGCATGGAGCGAACAAAAAAGAGTCTGGGCGTTCCAGGAGCAGAAACTGACGCTTCTCTGGAAGGCGAATTGTTTACCTGGCGCAGAGGGGGGTGGAGCCAACGGAGGCGAAGAGAGGAGATATGGTGGCTGTTGCTGCTCACTATGTGGCTCAGTACTCACTGCTTCACCCACCAGTGTCCCTCGAGCCTTGTGGCCTTGACGGTGTTTCCTAAATGCACTCGCGCTCCTTCATGTCCTTCTGAGCCTCATCGAGTATGGCCTGCACGTCCTTATCTGGAACATTCCAATCCCTGCAGGTCTCCTCTTGATACTCGAACGTGAAGGTGTCTTTACCACGTGGCCGATGCGCAACCTGAAGCTTAATCAATTTCCACAAGTCGTCACCGTCTGTGATGAGCATGTGATTCTTGTAGCCGTTGACCCTCAGCTTGCACGACGACGTCCACTTGGGGCTTTCCTTGAAGAGGTTCTCCAGCGGCTTGTAGATGGTGCTGAAGGCGCGATTATTGTCTTTGACGTCCATGGGGAGGTCGCTTCGCACTTCTATCTCATGGACCTCACGGTTTCTAGGGTCAACCCATTTCAGGCCTGCACTGTTGGCCGCCAGCTGGAACGCTCGGGCGTCCGCAGCGTTGGGGAAGAGCAGGCTGAACGTCTAAGGGACTTCATGCAATTCAGCTTCGACTTGCTCGCCAAGATGCCCTGGGAACGCGTTCTTCATCCACTCGTAATATGAAATTCTCCTCTTCTTGAAGACGGGACGTGGCCAGGTCCCAACCCAGCGACGACGGTCTGCATCTGGACGTTTTTCAACACGATTCCCTTCAGCTCGAAATCGTTTGTTCCCATACGACTGGTGTCCTGAAGGGCCATCCACAGAAGAAGTTGCCGTACTGCTCGCACTCGAGGTCTGGACTCGATTGAGCTCGATGTTGGTATTATCGAGCTTCTCCTCGGCAGCAATGAGCTGTTGGTTTTGCCGATCAAGCTGCTGCTTCAACGAGGTCAGTGTCGCTTCCTGCTGCTGAGCTGTGGTGCCAATCGCCGAAACATCCTGCTGGATAGTGGATATCTGCGTCGTGAACAACGTCGACAGGTTTGTCTGCATCTGCGAGAGCATCGTCTGCAGTCCCGCGTAGGTGATGGGCCCCTGCTCGTCACGCTCCATCCCTGCCAGAATCTGCGATGCGAGAGGCTGCTCTCAAGCTTTGCGCTCGAGGAGAGGAACTCTTGGCCCCAGCAGCGCACAGCTCGACTGGGGTTGCGTGAATCGGGAACTAGCCTCGGACTAGAGGTATCCGTTTCTAGCCCGAGGGACAAAAAAACAAATAAAAAAATAAAAATAAAAAAAAAAAAATAAAAAAAAAAAAAAAAAAAAAAAAAAAAAAAAAAAAAAAAAAAAAAAAAGACATCTTGACCAGAATGGCTACGGAAGTTGGATCAAGGAGGGGGAGAACAGGAGGAAGGAGGGGGGGGGGAGGGAAAGGGGGAGGGGGAGGGAAAGGAGGAGGTGGAGGGGGAGGGGAAAGGGGGAGGAGGAGGAGGAGTAGGACAAGGAGGAGGAGGACGAGGAGGAGGAAGAGGAGGGAAGCGGAGGAGGACGCGTGGGAAGAGGAGGAGGAGAGGGGTGAACAGGGGGAGAGGGTAGGGGGGGGGGAGGAGGGAAAGGAGGATGAGCAGAAGTCCAGGATGACAGGGAACAATGACAACGTGGAGAAAGAAGACGAGGAAGAGCGGGACCTGCGTCGTAAGGGACTGGCATCGGGGACAAGCACGTGGTCGGGGGCCTGAACCCCTTGTAGCCGCTCGGATGCTCCGGATCGGCCGGGTACAGCTCCGGAAAGAGGTACGACGCGACCGTGGCCCTCTTGTGGCAGATCGTGAAGCGGCTCTCGTTGAACTGCCTCAGCTCGTCGCGTATGATCTGGCGGTGGGTCTCGAAAGAGATGAAGGACGCAGCGGCCTCGGCGTCATCCGCCTCGGCAGCTGCTGCTGCTGCCGCGGCGGGCGGAGGGCGCAGCGCGTTCAGGAGGCGGCCGACGAGCTGGAAGGTGACCGTCTTGCCGCACCCGTTGGGGCCGAGGACAGCCCAGCGCTCGCCTTCCCTGATGGTGAGCGTCAGGTCCGCCACGAGTGTTCGCGGCGGCGCCCCGACCGAGACCGTCCTATTCGACAGGCTGATCAGGGGTTGCGCTGAAGATGAGAACTGCCGCCTTGGGCAGACCTGCCTGACCAGGAGTGGTCTGGACATGGACATCGCGAGCCACGCATGCGTCGTCCAGTGGGCCAGGGAAAATCTAGCCTGCACGGCTTGAGCCAGAATCGCTGCGAGAAGGACGAGGAGGATGGACAGGTAGGACAAGTCGGGTATCGATCCCTCAACATGGGTTTGAATAATTGCGCGGCAGGCCTGCCTCCTCCTCCTCCTCCTCCGCCTCCCTCCTCCTCCTCCTCCGCCCGCCTCCGCCTCCCCTCTCCTCCCAGTCTCCCCTCCTCCTTCCTCCTTCCCTCCGCCTCTATATCTCCTTCCATCCTCTCCTTTCTCCTCCTCCACCTCCTCCTCCTCCTCCCCCTCCTCCTCCTCCTCCTCCTCCTGCTCCTCCAGAGGTGCCTCTAAAGGCAGAGTAGAGCGCATACAACAATACGCGAACCGTAACAACACAAAACCACAACCAACGCACGAGCATGTTCCTCTCCGAGCTTGCACCGACGTGGATGCGCTTCGGATGACTCCCGGATGACCGTGGTGGTTTGTATACCTTCCCTGGTCCGCTCTGGCGTAGCATCCTCTGCAAGATTCCCTGGTGGAGCTTGAGGCCGCCGGCACCGCAGATGAATCGGGGACGCGCAAACATGGATTAGCAATCCATGGATTTGGCGCGCGGTCGCCAAATCCATGGATCGGGGGAGGTGCCCTCCCCAAAATGCGGCTGGTGGCGCCTCGTTCGGCGGCGGAAATCTGCGGCTTCCCATGGAAGCGGGACCCGTCGCCAATCCACGCCCCCTTGATCCATGTTTGCGATCGCCTGACCGGAGGTGAGTAGGCGGATTCCGGAGGTGAGGGGAGAAGGATACCTGGAGGTGAGGAAGAGGAGGAGGAGGAGGAGGAGGAGGAGGAGGAGGAGGAGGAAGGGCAGGAGGGGTAGGAGGAGGAGGAGAGAGGGAGAGGAGGAGGAGCGCCTGATTCTTGGTCTGAGAGCGTGTCTCCTCCCCCCAGGTGTCCCCCTGCGCGTGCCCCTGTGCGGCCGCTCGCTCTCGCTCTCTCTCACTGCACAGGTGAGCATCAAACAGGTCCGCGGTCCGTTCTGGCTCGAACGCGCTGGGTGCCACATCGCTGCGGAGCAACGTACTCCTCGCCCTTGCCGCCCTCGGAATCTACGAACGTACCCCATTCGGAGAGGCATTCCATTCATACCAGCTCTGGGGTAAACCCCGGATGGACAAGAGCCCGACTACTTTTTATTCCCGACGATGCCCATGACCGGCTCCCCCCCCCTCCCTCCCTCCCTTCCCCTGGTCACGTCACGGTTCGCACCAGCGCCGTCTGGGAATGCACCATCCCTAAGCATTCCCAGGCGGTGCCGGCACGAATCGTGACCGGCCCCGCTACCGCCGGGGGGCAAAAAGCGGTCTCCACGACGAGCGGGTCAGACGGGCGGACCCCAACGGGCGAGTCGGGCTGGTGGGCCCCAGCGGGCGAGGGTCGGGCGAGGGTCGGGCGCGCGGGAGCCTGAAGCGGGCGGGTCGGCCTCCACACGAGCGAGCGGGCGCGGCGGCCCCGAACGGGCGGGGCCGGGCGGGCCGCGGTGTGTAAGTCAGGCGCGACGAAGTCCCTGGCGAGAGCGCGGTTTTGGGCATGGCTTACTGGGGGGGTCACAAATGGGGAGGTCAGAAACGGTCCCCTTTCGTGCCCCTTTCGGGCCCCTCCGGAGCCCCAGGGGGCTCGTTTAGGCACCGTTTGGGTACCTTTTCGGACCACCCTCGCCACCCCCCCATTTATGACCCCCCTATTACGCAACGCCCAACGGTTTCTAAAAGCAATGTGTCCGGAAGTCCCGGGCAGGAGCGCATGTCCTGAGCGTCGAGAGGGCGATCCCTGGGTAAGGGGCGAGGGCGCCCCAGGCGAGAGCGCGATTCTTAAGCAACTGTCAGGAAATCGCAGGCGGGAGCCGCTGATGTTGCGCTTGGACCTTACACTCCAACCCGCGCTCGAGTGCGGTCCAAGCACGAATGAAAAAGACCAGGCAACCTTCCATTGCTCAGCAAATGTTCCGTACAAGTGAACCCTTAATAGCACCAGAACGCGCATAGCGCGGAAACAACAAAGGCTTAGGCGGAGTGGGCAAACACAGACAAACCAAACAACTCCTACTCCCTCCTCCTTCTCCTCCTCCTCCTCCCTTCCTCCCTCCCTCCCTCACTCCACCCCTCCCCACTCTATTCTCCCTCCTCCTCGTGTTCCTCCTCCTTCTCCGCCTCCTCCTCCTCCTCCTCCTCCAATCCACTCCATTTCCTTTAAAAAATCTCCCTGTCGCACCCAAAGGCCGGTCGAAAGGGCGGGCCGGGCGCTTCGCCTGAGAATTCCTCACCACTCATGAGCCTCAAGCTTAAACATTTCACAGAGGGGCAAAATGTGGCTCTCGCCTTAGCGTCGCGCTCATTCGTCTTCGACATTGAAAGAGCTGCACGGATTGAGGGCGGGTCGTTTTCAAAATGTGGCTGTCGCCTTCACACCGCGCACATTCTTGTAAAACGTTGCAAGAGCTTCACGGATTGAGGGCGGCTCATTTTGAAAAGGTGGCTCTCGCCCTAGCGCCGCGCACATTCCTTTTCTAAAATTGTAAGAATGTCAAGATTCCAATGATCGACATATCAGAAAGTGCGTTTTGGAGAGGATTCTGAATGTTCATAATTACATGATTCGCGGTGCTGAAGTCACAGGAATGGCGTCCTGGCACGATTCAGGATCGCCAGGACGCAACAGTCAGGTTGATCCGTTGCGTTGGAATCCCGGGAATAATAATGATTTGGCATACTTCAGGGTCTTCAAACGGTTGTCTTCCAACGAGGCAGTTCACTCAGTGGAAATGAATCCCTGTATAGGCCGGTAAAGGAGGAGCTTAGAGGGAGGGTTGATTCCAACATCGTTGATGACTCTTGGGTTTACACTGGTCCTCCTCCTGCACAGTTACTCAATATGAATATACTCCGCTCGTTTTTCTTATATATATACTTTTTTGTGTGTATATATATATAAACAACAAAAAACTGTGAAACTAGGTCTCGGCTAAACTAGATCGGAAGCTTCGGTCCCCGACTTCTGCAATTCCGAAAACTAGATCGGCCCGCTTGCACTTTCATTTCCCATACATTAACACACTCTAGATCCCCTTTCCTTTCGGGTGCTCCCACATACGCGTGCACCTCGCAATGTGGCGGTCGGCTCGGCTGCGCTGAATTCGATCCGACCAGGCCCCATATACACGGGGTCATTCAAGGGTCGGTCTGCACGGTCAATCCTGCAAGTCACTCCGGGCTCCAGGACTATCCACGGTCACCCGGGCTCCCGACGCACCCCCGACGGACCCCGCACTGACCCCGGCCCAGACGGACCCCGCACGGAGCCCGGACTGGCCC
This sequence comes from Prorocentrum cordatum, assembly GCA_963575745.1. Lineage (NCBI taxonomy): Eukaryota > Dinophyceae > Prorocentrales > Prorocentraceae > Prorocentrum > Prorocentrum cordatum. The sequence goes on along the minus strand of CAUYUJ010014252.1, from coordinate 213,616 downwards.
CGGACTGACCCCCGACTGACCCCGGACTGTCCCCGCGGCGGACTGTCCCCGGACTGTCCCCGGACTGACCCCGGACTGACCCCGGACTCACCCCCGACTGACCCCGGACTGACCCCGGACTGACCCCGGACTGACCCTGGACTGATCGACCCCGGACTTACACCAGACCCTTGAGCATCCAATACACCAATACATTGCAAACACCAATATATTTGCTCTTAGCGAGAACCCATGTTCGAATCTATTCGCTCGCGGCGGGCGCCAATATATTGGTACGCTTTCCTATGTTGTGTTCGACATGATCCCTCATGGTTGCGCGACGTCACCCCTTGCTAGGGGAAGAGCCTCCTGCGACCCCTTCAAAGGGGCACTTCCTTTTCTTTTCCTTTTTTTTCTGTTGCCATTTGCTCAAACGCGAGTGGCAGCAGGCATTGCGTTGAGATGGGGGGCGCTTCCAAGGAGAAGCCGCGCCTCTACCGCACTTGCCAGCTCGGCGATGAGGCCATGGTTGACTTGGTGAAGCAGCGCGTGTCATTGATCGAGAAGAACTACATCAATGGCACAACGGAGCAGATCATCAAAGATAACATGCCGTTATTGTTGGATGCGTGCCAGGCGTCGCAGCGCTTGAGCTCCACAGCGTTCACGAAGGCCATCGATTCGCAGAAGACGCACCTCACGGCAGAGGAAGCGAAACGCTGGGCCACTGAGATGAGCAGGCGCGTCAGCTACGTAGTGAACAAGTTCAGGAGCGCCGTGACCGCGGAGAAGCTGGATCACTACACGAGGACCCTCGGACAGGCGATGAACTTGGAGCGCGGTCGTACTTCTTCTGGCAAAAAGAAGGAGACGCCACGCAGTGACGTCGTCGAGAGCACCTCCGAGGATGACACTCGTGCCGAGAGCTCGGCCCCAGCCGCGAGTGCACCACGCAGTCCAGCAGACGCAAGGCACAAGCTGATCAAGGAGCTATATGGGATTTCTCCACCGCCCAAGGCGAAGACCACGAAGGACGAAGTGCACAGCCCGCTCGTCGTTTTCTCAAGCCAGGAGGTGATGGAGTCACCTGCGCGCCCTTCCGCTGCACCTGCCGCTTCTAGCTCTGCGAAGAAGGTCACTTTTCACCTCCTCTCCATCCCTTTCTGATGCCTGCTAATTTCTCCTGCTGTGATCATCCTCTTCTATCCGTCCAACTCATCCGTCTTCTCTATCACAGGTGACGTGGTACGACTGGAACTCCGACCCGCCGTCCATGGTCGTTGCTGATGAGTCGGGCCAGGAGGCGCGCATGCCGCTGTCTGCAGGCGAGATGGGTTTCTTGATCGCACGCGCGCCTGGCGGGGACAAGATCGAGACAGACCAGCCCAACGCCTTGCTCGTTGCCCATGCTGCGGGGCGGAAGAAGCGGGAGGCCCAAGAGAAGGAGGCGCTGGCGAAACCTGACAAAAAAGCAATGAAGAAAAGTGTATGAAAGCAGCCAGGAAGCGCCCTGCTGCAGCGATGAAGGGACCCCCCAGGAAGCGCCCTGCCCGCGCGAAGGCTGCCAGCGAGGATTCGGACGGAGAAGAAGGCGGCGGGCAGGAAGACGAAGAGGAGGAGGAGGAGGAGGAGCAGCAGGACGCGGGAGGCGGTGGCGACGACGAGGCGGAGGACTACAGGGCGTGATCAAACTGCTGCAGACCTGGAAACAAAAAAAAAAAGAAGAATCAGCCATGCTCGTTCGGAGGCGCCGCTGCGAGGGGCAAGGTGTCGAAGGAGGAGCTGCTGGACATCGGCAGGCAGGTGTGCGAGCAGCTCAAGGAGGGCACGATTGCTGAGACGAAGGATGCTGCGCGGGGCGCTGCGGACGCTCTGATGGAGGAGCTGATCGATGGAATTACCCTCATCCTCCTCCTCATCATCATCATCATCACGATCATCATCATCACCATCATCAGCACACATCGTCATCTTACGCAGCACTTCCCCTCTGTCAGGGGCTCGCCATCTCATCTCTTCACGCTATTATATAATGTTTACATCCCCTCCACCAGGGGCGTCACGAACCCCTTGTTAGGGGACGCGCCCCTTCATTCGGGGGAACCACAGCAAGAGATTTCGATTGTTTACGTTCAGTGCAGCCGTTTGCGGCTCAAGGCGATCGAGCCCGCGAGGCTCGCGAGAAGGCCTTGTGCCGCTCTTGTGCTCGCGGCGCTCGCCGCATGGCTCTTGCGCTCGCGGCGCTCGCCGCATGGCTCGCTTCGCAGGGGGCGGAGGCCGCGAGTCTTGGAAACAAATCAGGAGGTTCGGATGTCAGGGGCGAGATGGGGATCAGGGAATTCAGAAACCAAAGTTTTCTAAGAGAAGCCTTCTCCCTCCAGGAACTCCTTGGGTAGAGCCAGAGAAGAGCGAGGGCGCGCGCCAACCCTCCCCCCCCCCATCCCTCAGGCGATGATCGCTGGCAGCGGATCTGCTCCGGGAGGCAGCGGCGGCGACCAGTGGGGCGATCCTCCGCGGAAGCGTCATCTCGATGACGCGAAGGACGCTGGGTCGGATGCAAAAGCTTACCCCTTGCTAGGGGACGCCTCTTCAATAAAGAATTTGTTTCGTCTCCCCCCCTTTCCTCCCCTATAGGACGACGCGACCGCCGTCTCAGACGAGGAGGAGGAGGATGAGGCTGAGATGCTGAGGGATATCAGGGAGAAGCGGTACACGAGGGCCCCAACAAGGCCGTTCTTGCGCACGGACAAGATCCAGCTGTGCAATAAGTGCAGCAGGCGCACGTGGGTCTTCACGTGCGTGTCGCGTTCATGCCAGGAGCACCACGCCTCTCGCTGGTGGACGGAGCGGGGCTTCATCTCCACAGGAGGTCGCCGCTATCGCGGCCGCAAGTCGGAGGCCGAGCGCGCCAGGTGGCCCCCATGGGAACCCATTACACTGCGCGCCCACTGGAAACCTAAGTTTGACATGATAAACCTTTCTTGTCACCAGAGTTTGGCATGAAAAACTTTTCGCCGTTTTTTCAATCCGAGTTTCTGTTCTTGCAGGGTTCTTCCTCCTCCTCCTCCTCCTCTTTCTCCTCATCCTTCCAACTCTCCCTCTCATCCTCTCCTTCCTCTCTCCTCCTCGTCCTCCCCCCCCTTCCTTCCTCCTCCTCCCCTCATCCCTCCTCCTCCCTCCCCCATCCCTCCCTCCTCTCCTCTCACATCCTTTTCCTTTGCTCCTCCTCCTCCGCCTCGCCCCCCCCCCTCCTTCCGTTCCCCCTCTTTATTTTCTCTCCTCCTCATCGCTCCTCCTCCTCCCCACTCCCCCCCTCTTCCTCCTCCTAACCGTCCCGACCCCCCCTCCGCCCCCCCCCCCTTTCCCCCTCCCAGCCTCCAGCCTTGCGATGATGGGCACGGTCGAGCAGCTCCAGTGAACGCCCACGGGACGCGAACCCACACAGGTGGAGGAACACCTTGCGCTAGGGGACGCCAAAACAGCCCTACGATAAGATCCCCCTGTGCTAGGGGTGCAAACATCCCCACGTGTATTAATGACCCTCAGCTAGGGGCATAGTGTCCGCAATCCCCAGGGCTTGGCCGAGGGAGCAGGAGGAGGCGCGGAAGCAGGAGGAGGAGGCGCGGAAGCAGGAGCTGCAGGCGCGCATCCAGCGACGCAGCCCGCGACGCAGGAGGCAGGAATGCAGACCGAGATCCGCGAGGGAGCCCCGCTCAGCCCAGAGGCGGACGCAGACGACGCTAGCGGCGCTGAGACGGGGGATCTCAACAAGAGAGGGCGCGCAATCCTGAAGAGGCCGAGGAGGAGGAGGCGCGAGAGAACGGCTTCACGCGAGGAGATGGAAAGGAGGGCTCTGCAGGAGCAGGCGCGGAGGGACGAGGAAGCAGCCCGACGACGCGAGGAAGCAGCTCTTCGGCGACAAGGGGAAGAGAGGAAGGAAGCAGCCAGGCAGGCGCACGAAAGGGAGATCCAAGCGAAGGCCGACGAGAGAAAGAGGAGAGCAGAGATGACGAGGCAAGTCCTGCGCGTCTTGGAGCAAGCAGAGGTGAGCGTCGCTAGCAGAGCAGCCGAAGCTTCCCAACGAATCGAGCAGGAGCGAAAAGAGGCGGAGGAGCTTGACAACCACAAGCAACAGGAAAAAGAGGAGGCTGCTGCGATGAGGCTGCAAGAGGAGGAATCCAGGAGCGCAACCGAAGAAAGTCGGAAACGCAAGCCGGAAGAGGACAGGCGCCGCGAGCGAGAACGCAAGAAAAAGAGAGCTGACGCCAGGCGCGGGGAAGGCGGGGGCAGTTGCGCAAGCACTGCGAGTCCGCTGGAGGTGGCGACGGCGGCTTCTATGGCCACGGCGGCTGCGGAGCAGGAGAGGGCCGACGCAGAGAGGCGGCAGAAAGAGGAGAACGACAGGAAGGCTGCAGAGGAGCGGAGACTGGCGCAATCAGAGCAGGCCCGCACAGCAGCGGAAGAGAGGAAGAAGAAGGAAGAGGACGACGCGAGGGCAGAAGCCGAGAGGAAGCAGAAAGAGGATTCCGATCGGAAGGCGGAGGAGGAACGGAAGAAACGCGAGGGGGACCAGCGGAAGAAAGACGAGGGGGAGAAGCGGAAGAAAGACGAGGACGCCCAGGCGAAGAAGGGCGGGGGCAAGAAGGACGGCAAGAAGGGCGGCCGCAAGGGGAACTAGGACCGCGATGCTTTTCCTTGAGAGCCGTCACCACTTCTGTAGTGGATTTGTCTCCCTCCCACACATTGCACTTGGCAGCCCCCCCCCCCCCCCCCCCCCCCCCACACACACACACACACGCACACACCCCCCCACGCACACAACACACACACAACACACACCACACACACACACACACACACCCGCAGCCGCCCACGCCCCCCCCCCCCCCCCCCACACACACACACACCCACACACACCACACACCGAAAACACACCCCACACACACAACTACCCACGCACACACACACACACACACACACACACAGAACACACTCCCACCGCCCCTCCCAGAGGAGTCGGAAAAATCAAACAGACGACTTTCCTCGCGCGCGAAGGAGGCCTGAGACCCGCGGTGGGTTTCACATCCATATCTACGACAATCGCTGCACGCTGGCTGCGACTGGAAGCCCGCTCAGCTGGGCCACAGAAGACACACCCGATTCTATTAAATAGAAATTCTATTTAATAGAATTGAAGGAAGTATCAAGCAAAACCCACATTCTATTAATAGAAATTCCATTAATAGAATTTCAGAAAAGAGATTGTCCGCTTTCTAGCGGCAGATTGGCTCACTTTGCGTTGCCTGATGAAACCAACACTTCCGAACAAAGACTGGTGGTTTGACCACGGGGCTTCTGACCCTACACTCTGATCAGCTTAATAGCGGTAGTGCAAATGCTTACCATTCGCTCGCAGTCCGCGATCACCCCTTGATAGGGGTATCTAGCCTAGATATCATTGTCCTCTTGGTTCGTGCCCCTACTGTAGGGGCTTTCTGGGGGGCAGGATGAGCACGGCGGATTTCTGTAGATCAGGACGCTACGGCAAGGAAGGACCGACGAGGAAGGAGGCAGGTAGGGCCAAAGGGGGGAGGGGGGGCATGCATCCCGTAAGTGCTTTTCGGCTCAAGGTCCGCTTGTTTTCGGCGCGCTGATTGTCATCTTTACATTTGCGAGTGTCTGATCCTTGTACGGTTCGACAGAATGCCTCCTCCCGCCGCGGTTTCTTGCTTCGCGTATGCCGCGCCGATGATGATTCTTTTTTCGTCGATGGTGTGCGGGGCGAAGAAAGGCGACGACTCTGGCCCCGCCCCTAAGAGATGCAAGGCTTCTAAGGGGGAGGGGGTCGACCCGAAGGAGGCCACAAAGATGCGCAACTGGCTCAAGTACAATTCCTCGGGCACTGATGCAGATTTGCAGAAGAAGGCAGCGGAAGCGCAGGCAGTCTGGTCGAGTTGCAAGAGCCCTTCAGAGCGCAAGATGTTCTTGGAGAGCTTCCAGAAGGATAAGAGCAAGAACTTGGACTGGGTGCATACGTTTCACGAAGAATGCGAAAATGCAGAAAAAAACATACGGAATGGGCCAAGAAGGGGTACGTCACAGTTCCGCATGCTTTGAAAGAACAGAACCTTTCATTGTCAGATTTTAAGGATCATAAGCTGGCCCTCGAGTTCGCCCAGGAGTGGTGGGAGGATAATTCACAGACGTACAATGCGAAGGAGGCGTTTCCAGTGAAGCACGACAAGAAGGACCGCATAGTGTGGCACGAGTTCTATTTCATTGTCCCACAGATGTCTGAGGACAACTTGGAGACGCCTGACAAGAAAAGTTTACGGGCGAGGGCAACGTCAAGTCGGCAAGAGCGCTGGAATGGGCAGCAGGCAGGATAGGGGAGCTGCGCAGTGGCAGCAGCAGTGCGAGCGCGAACCCAGCGAAGCTGGAGAACCCGCTGTGGCCGAACATCCAGGCGAACAAGGATTCGATCACGCCATCGCCTCAGCAATCTCTCCTCTCCCTCGTCTTCCTGCTCACTCCCCTCACAAACGCTCCCCCCCTCCCTCTTCTTGCGCCTAGGTCTACCCTGTCGAAGTACCAGGCTGAGATGAAGAAGCTGAAGACGCTCCGCGCGAAGCTCCACAATCACGCCAAGACTGCCAAGGACAGCGACAAAGGCCAATATGACACCTGGGCAAAGGAGGCTGACAAGACCCGCAAGAGCGCGACTGATCACGAGGAGGCGGTGGAGCTCCTGATCGAGAAGACGGGAATCACTCACGAGACGAACGAGAAGAAAGAGGATGATGCCAATCTGAACAAGGATCTCGCGGCCATGAAGTCCACCGCAGAGCACCACCTGGACGGCGTCAAACTGGCGGTCAAGAGGTTCTCGCGCCACGTGGAGTGAGTGGCGTTTCCATATCATATTCGTAGCTCCCTGAGCTACATCCATATCATCCCCATCGGCGCGCAAACGCTAGAGATGGAGGCGCAAGGCGACGCTCCAACAAGGAAAAAATGCGCGCAAACCTTGATAGGGGCTCTCTGTCTGTCTGCCCCTGTTTGTCTCTGCCTATCTCTGTCTGTCCGTCTGTCTGTTTCCTGTCTGTCTGTCTGCCTGTCTGTCTGTCCGCTCGTTGCTTCTAGCTCTCACTCACGTTCGTCTGTTCTCTCTCCATATCTCTCTCTCTCTCTCTCTCTCTCTCTCTCTCTCTCTCTCTCTCTCCATCTCTCTCTCGTTCTCTCCTTTTCTCTCTCTCTGCTGTTCCACCCCCTTTCGCCGCCTCGCCCGGTATCCAGCGCGACCCCTTCTCGAGGGGAACCTTCGCATCTTCTCGTCGCCCCTCTCCTGCAGGGGCGGCCCTGTTGTAGGGCGCGCCAGTGCGCAAGATACGTCCGTAGCTTTTGGCTCAAGGGACGCCCGTAGCTTTTGGCTCGAGAGAGGTCGCCGCAGCATGCTGTCCAGACGCGCGCTGCGCCATGACAGGCGCGCGCTGCCAGCAGACAAACGCCCGAGGGCGAATGTCGCTGACCTCGTGTCGCGCAACGTCGTGTCGGGCGCCAGGGGGCTCCAATTGGCAAACGACATCCACCGCTCTGGTGCCACAGGCGTTGCTGATTTAGTACCATCAGAAAAATACCCGGGCAATGCCCCACGTTTCTTTCGCCAAATGTTCAGAAAGAACGGTTGGCCACCCTTGTACGTGCGCGACGTGCGGGTGTGGAACACTAAAAGGCAGGTGGAGGAGCTGCAGAAAATACATGCAATGCTGCCCCACGAGATTTTGGATCGTTTGGCGTTCTTCGGCCACGCAGATGCCATGACTGGCACGTCTGGGTTAGATCCCGTTTCGCTGGAGCATTTCAACAGCGCAGCGTCGTCCCTCGGCGACTCAAACACGGTCACATGCGGCATCTGGCAAGACGGTGCGCCATGTAACTGGGGCCGCAGCGTGACCGCTGAAATTGGTTCGCTCCTGTTGCCTGGCTTAGAGGAGCGCTACGCGAACCTCCGCGTGCCCATCGCATGCTTGCTGAAGAACCAGTTGTCCCCAAACACCCTGGATGATATTTTTGAAATTGTCCGCTGGTCATTCGCGCACCTCGCAACCAAAACGTGGCCATCGTGCAGACGCGATGGATCGCCATTCGGGAGGAGCGACAAGTGGAGGGCCAAACAGCATAGCGAGAGAGGGCGACTCCCTCTCAGGGGCGTTGTTTGCCAGATCAAAGGCGACTGGAAGATGTTCAAGGAGGTGCTGAAGCTGCCAGGGTGGCAGGACGCGGAGTGCTGCTTCCAGTGTAAGATCAAGCTGCCCGAGGTCACAGGGAAAAACACATAGCCAACCCAGTTCTGCCTCCACCGACCCCTGCCCCAACGCCCCACCCCCCCTGCGCTACCTGAGGAGGGGGATCCCGGCGCGAAAGTTGCGCGCCCCCCGCGCTGACGTTGCAAAGGCCATCCCCTATCGCTAGGGGGCGCTCGCCCAAGAAGCGGGGGAGGGCCATCAACGCTGCGCGCGGGGCAAGCAGGGCGAGTTGAGAGGTGGAGTGCGGACCATTAGCTGGAGGAGGCAAGGGGAGGGGGAGAGGGGAATGGAGGAAAGGGATGGCAACGCGCATAAGCAAATCAATAACACGAGACGGATAGGAGGAGGAGGAGGAGGAGGAGGAAGAGGAGGAGGAGGAGGAGGAGGAGGAGGAGAAGAAGGAGGAGGAGGAGGAGGGGGAGGGGGAGGAGGAGGAGGAGGAGGAGGAGGAGGAGGAGATGGAGGAGGAGACGGAGGAGGAGGAGGAGGGGCGGAGGAGGAGGAGGAGGGCAAGGAGGAGGAGCAGGAGGAGGAAGAGGAGGAGGAGGAGGAGGACGACGACGACGACGACGACGAGGAGGCACGCAACGGGAAATCATATGTGAGGGGGAGGAGCGATGCGCTGGGGAGGAGGGGGGGGGGCGACGCGCCAAGTGACGGGGGCGTCGAGGAGGGTGGGCAAGCCGAGGAGCAGGCGGAGGAGGCAGAGGCAGAACAGGAGAGGGAGGATGGCAAAGCGAAGTTTTCGATGCCCGCACGGTCTCTACCGAGATCGGCCACGACGCGCCCTGGCGCACGGACCGCAGATCATGGCAAGAACTTTTGATGAAAATCCTGGGTTCTGGACATCGACTATGCCCTTTGTTGATGGTTCCGTTTGCCAGCGTGCGAATTTTGATGTTGGATTGGCTGCACTGCGCGGATTTAGGTGCAGCTGCAGATTTTATGGGCTCTCTGATCTGGTATTGCGTCGTCAAGAGGAAAGTCCCAGGCGGCACGCAGAAGCAGCGCATGCGAGAGATGCACCTTTTGATGCAGGGGTTTTACGATAGACAACCTCCGAACGGCGCGCCGAACAGGCTCCCTCACTTGAGCATTGGGGTTGTGAAAGGCAAATCAAACAGCTATCCCAAGCTCAGATGTAGCGCTGGTATGGTTCGGCATCTAATACCGGGGGGTATGGAACTTGCGGAACAATTCTGCGACAGGAATGACCCCGCGGAGTCTTCTATGTATTTTTGCATGCAGAGTTTATCACGCTGCTACGCTGCGCTTGCAGAGTCTTTCCCATTTACGAAAGACACGATGCTGGAGCATTCTGTGCGTTTTGCTCAACACTTCACTGCTTTGGCGACGGCGCATGATAACATATTTCGCATTAAACCCAAGCTGCATGTATTCCCAACCCTCCTGCGTTGGGTACTCGTTTTGAATAGAGCACTGTGGTCTCCACCTTCCTCCTCCTCATCCCGCCTCCTCCCGCCTCCTCCTCTCTTCTCTTGCTCTTACCCCTCCTCTTCTCCTCCCTTCCTCCCGCCTCCCGCCTCCTCTCTTCGATCCTCCTCTCTCCTCTCTTGCTTCCCCTTCTCCTCTCATCTCTGTGCTACCCTTCTCCTCTCATCTCTCCTCGTCTCCTCTCTTGCTTCCCGTCTCTCCTCTTTTCGCTCCTCTTCTTCTCTCTTGCCTTTTACGTCATCTCTTTGTGGGGCTGCGATCGGTGAAACTGTCGCCACTTTCGGGGGTTGCTGGGTGCCGAGCGGAATGACGCCCTACGGGGACTCAGATTAGACCTCGCCATCCCTGGTGGGGCTGCGATCTGTGAAACTGTCGCCACTTTCGAGGGCTGCTGGGGGGCCCCGCGGAGTGACGCCCTACGGGGACTCAGATTAGACCTCGCCATCTTTGGGGGGGCTGCGATCTGTGGAACTGTCGCCACATTCGGGGGCTGCTGGGGTGCCCAGCGGAATGACGCCCTACGGGGACTCAGATTAGACCTCGCCATCCCTGGTGGGGCTGCGATTTGTGAAACTGTCACCACTTTCGAGGGCTGCTGGGGGGGCCCAGCGGAGTGACGCCCTACGGGGACTCAGATTAGACCTCGCCATCCCTGGGGGGCTGCGATCTGTGAAACTGTCGCCACTTTCGAGGGCTGCTGGGGTGCCTAGCGGAGTGGCGCCCTACGGGGACTCAGATTAGACCTCGCCATCTCTGGGGGGCTGCGATCTGTGAAACTGTCGCCACTTTCGAGGGCTGCTGGTTGGCCCACCACAGTGGGTACCCACCGCAGACTCAAATTCGACCTCGCCATCCCTGGGGGGCTGCGATCTGCGAAGCTATCGCCACTTTCGAGGCCTGCTGGGGGGGGCCCAGCACCGTGGGTACCCACCGCAGACTCAAATTAGACCTCGCCATCCCTGGGGGGCTGCGATCTGTGAAACTGTCGCCACTTTCGAGGCCTGCTGGGGGGCCCAGCACTGTGGGTATTCGAGGGCTGCTGAGGGGCACAGCACAGTGGGTACCCACCGCAGACTCAAGTTAGACCTCGCCATCCCTGGGGGGCTGCGATCTGTGAAACCGTCGCCACTTTCGAAAGCTGCTGAGGGGCACAGCACAGTGGGTACCCACCGCAGACTCAAAGTATACGCCGCTTTCGTCCTTGTTCCCCTCCTGCAGTCACCTTCCCTCTGCGGCTGCCGTACTGATGGTTCGGCTTCCCGCACGTTGTTCTCCTGCTCTGCGTTCCCGACTCCCCCTGTCCTCTTCGAGCCTGTACCTGTCGCCCCTCGTTCTTGCATGGTTCTCCTGCGCATCATGCCATAGGCGCATGTCCCAAGTAGCTTACACATCAAGCCGATTGTCTATGCAAGTTTCGACCAACTCCTCGTTTCCATTGATACAAATGGGTTGGGTACGTCACAGGGTAATTTTTGGAATTATGTTCTTCTGGAGGACAACCGTCCAAGCACTGGAACTACCGAGGTGAAGACTTTGGAGGGTCCGTTGCGGCGTTTGGGAAGCGCAGAAAGGGGTGCTCCGAACACGTCTGAGTTTTCAAGGGCATGCATGGCGAGGTTTATGGGGCAGCCTGTTGTTCGTCTCTTGCGCTGAGTATGAACAAAAAGGCCCAAAGAAGGCAACGCCCCTCATCTAGGGGGATTTTCTTGGGTGCGAATTTTGACAGAAAATCTTAACGGAGGAGATTTTAAGAGAATCCTGATATATTGGTGTTTGCAATATATGGGTGTGTTGGATGCTCAAGGACTGTCCGACCCCGGACTGACCCCGGACTGACCCAAGACTAACCCCGGACCGACCCAGGCCTTGGACTGACCCCGGACTGACCCCGGACTGACCCCGGACTGACCCCGGACTGACCCCGGACTGACCCCGGACCGACCCCGGACCGACCCCGGACTGACCCCGAGCTGCAGCTCGGACTGACCCCGGACTGACCCCGGACTGACCCCGGACCGACCCCGGACCAACCCCGGACCCCGTACCGACCCCGGACCGACCCCGGACCCGACCGCCCACCCGACGACCCGACCCGGACCACTGACCCCGGACTGACCCCTGACCCCGGACTGACCCCGGACTGACCCCGGACTGACCCCGGACTGACCCCGGACCGACCCCGGACTGACCCCGGACTGACCCCGGACTGACCCCGGACTGACCCCGGACTGACCCCGGACTGACCCTGGACTGACCCCGGACTGACCCTGGACTGACCCTGGACTGACCCAAGACTGGTCGACCTTGGACTGACCCCGGACTGGTCGACCCCAGACTGACCCCGGACTGACCCCGGACTGACCGGACCGGACCGACCCCGGACCGACCCTGGACCGACCCCGGACCAACCCGACCCCGGACCGACCCCGGACTGACCCCGGACTGACCCCGGACTGACCCCGGACTGACCCCGGACTGACCCTGGACTGACCCCGGACTGACCCTGGACTGATCCCCGGTACTGACCCCGGACTGACCCCGGACTGACCATGGACTGACCCCGGACTGACCCCGGACTGACCCCGGACTGACCCCGGACTCACCCCGGACTGACCCCGGACTGACCCCGGACTGACCCCGGACTGACCCCGGGACTGACCCCGGACTGACCCCGGACACCCCCGACTGACTGACCCCGGACTGACCCCGAACTGACCCCCCGACGACCCCGGACTGACCCCGGACTGACCCCGGACTGATGACCCCGGACTGACCCCCCCGGACCGACCCCCGGACTGACCCCGGACCGACCCCGGACTGACCCCGAGCTGACCCCGGAATTTTCCCGGATTTTTCCCGGACTGACCGGACCGGACCGACCCCAGACCGACCCCTTTTCGACCCCGGACCGACCCCGGACTGACCCCGGACCGACCCCGGACTGACCCCGGACTGACCCCGGACTGACCCCCGCCGTGGACTGACCCGGACTGACCCCGGACTGACCCCGGACTGACCCCGGACTGACCCGGGACATGGTATTCAGGTCCCGGCTCGGTACTCGGTAAAAATAGATCTCGGCTAAACTAGGTCGGTATCTGATATCTAGTTTAAACGAGTGGAGAGTACCACTCTCCCTCCTCCCCTGATGACGTCTTTTGCGTATTCGCCCCCCCCCCCCGCGTACCGTTTTATATACACACACACACACACGATTCCCCGGAGTTGGGTTTTCGCCTGCGTTTTTTTTCAAAATGCTGCTCTCGCTGAGGCGCCGTCCTCATTTCTGTTCCGAATCGTTCCGAATCGTGCTCCCGCTGCAGCGTGGGCCTCATTTTCGGATCGGTGTTTTGTCTCCGTCCTTCAGGATGGCGTTCTCGCCCCAGCGCGGGCCTCTTTCTCGCGCGCCCATCCGCCCGCCACCACCGCGCCGCACCACGCCCCGCCCCGCCGCACGCACACCCACCGCCACTTCCACCCACCAACGCACGCACGCACGCACGCGCACCACCACCGCGCACCGCCACCACCACCGCACTACCCCACCCACCACCACCACGCTACACCGCGTCACACCACATCACACGCGCGCGCCGGCACACACAGATACACACACGCACGCACGCACGCACGCACGCACGCACGCGCACACACACACATACACGCACACACACACACACACACACACACACGCACGCACGCACACACACACACACACACACATACACACACACAAACACACACACACGCAAACACACACACACACACACACCACCACCACCGGCACCACCACCACCGCCATCACGCACGTACGCACCTGGCCTACCACCAAACCACCAAGACGCCACACCACGTCACACCACAGCATACGCGCACACACGCACACACATACACACACACAGATACACACCACCACCACAACAAACACAACTCACACACGCACGCACGCACGCGCACCACCACCCACTACGCACACGCGCGCGGAGCCACAGGTCCGCTACGACACGCGTCCGCGGATAGAGAAAATCAGCGCCATGGTAAGGGATGGGAGGGAGGGGTAGGATGTCAGATGTTGACGCGGGCGCACCTAACTTGCCCTCCTCCTCCTCCTCCTGCTCCTCCTCCTCCTCCTCTTCCTCCTCCTCCTCCCTCTCCCCGACTCCCCTTCCCCGCCCAACCCTCCCTCCTCGCTGACTCCTTCTCATCCTCCAATAGTTTCGCATCCCGAGGCCAGTCGGAAGGGCGGGCCAGGCGTTTCGCCTGAGACTTCACCACCACTCACGGGCCTCAAGCTTCAAAACTGGCAACAGCTTCACAAGTGGAGGGTGGGCCGCTTCCAAAATGTGGCTCTCGCCTCAGCGCTGCGCACATTTGTTCAACAAACATGCAAGCGCTTCGCGGATTGAGACAGGTCGGTTTCAAATGTGACTCTCGCCTAAGCGCCTCGCACAGTCGTTAAGAATATAAAAGGTTCTCAAATATTGAGGGCGGGTAGTTTTCAACATGTGGCTCTTGCCTTAGCGCCGCGCACATTCTTTGTTAAACTCTACAAGAGCTTCAAGTATTGAGGGCGGCTCTTCTTCAAAATGCGTACTTCGCCTAAGCGCTGCGCACTTTCGTTTTTTGTTCAAGCGGCCCCTTTTCAAAATGTGGCTCTCGCCATAGCGCCGCGCACATTCGTTTCAAACAGTTGCAAGTGTCCCGCTGATCCTCATGGCTAGCGTGCCAGATGCGGTGTTGTGGAACGATTCAGGTTTGTCAGGGCGCAACAGCTGCGTTGATTCGCGGTGTGGAAGTCCCAGGAAAAGCGTTCTGGTACGATTCAGGATCGTCAGGACGCAAAAGTAAGGCTGACTCGTGGCGTTCAAAACCTGAGAACGGTGTTTTGGCACGCTCCAAGCGCTTCGCACAGTTATCCCCCAACGGGGCACTTCCCTGAGTGGAGAAGAACCCTTGTAGCTAGCGGCCTATGAAGAGGGAGCTTAGAGGGAGGGTGCATTCCAACGTCGTTGACGAGCCGCGGGTTTACGCTGGTCATCCCCCTCCTCGTCAGCAGCAGCACCACCACCACCACCACCTTCATCGTCCCCCTCCCCCATGTCCTCCCCTTCCCGGCACCTAGAATGCTCTGGCCTCTGCACCAGCAGCCCCCCAGGCCAGGCCACGTGGACCGGGGCCCCAACCATCGCCCAGCGGCCACTTGGCTCTTCGACCCCTGGTCGCCCGGCGGCTCCCCTTCTCCATCCACCACAGCGCCCCAGACCTCCATTGCCGCGACTGCTTCCCAACGTGGACCCCCGGAGGACTTGCCCTGCCCCCAGACTGGCTCCTCGGCTCGAGCCGTTGTTGAAACTCCTGGGGTCCGGCAAGGGCCATTTGGGGCCGAAGATCTCGACACAACTTGCACCGCGACTTCTTCGCGACGCGAGGAGGTATGGGCCTTCCTCCATCCTCCTCCCTCCTCTCCTCCTCCAGGCAATGCCACGGACGTGTCACCACAAAGGGGGTCACCTCCTCCTCCAACTGAAGGACCCCCCTGGACCCACCAGAACCCTCCAGGACCCCCACGGACGCTCGATCCTCGATCCTCTTCGATCCTAGATCCGCCTTCTGCTCCTCGATCCTCGATCCTCGATCCTCGATCCTCCTCCTCGATCGTCTGCTTCCATGGAGCAGGTGGTGCCCCCCCTTTGGCACTGCTTGGCATGAGAGAAACGGGGACTCCAGGAAACAGGTCCTGGACCCTGGAAGGCCCCCAAGGACCTAGGAGGAAAAAAGCGGCGAAAAACCTCAGGACCCGTTCCCCGCAGCAGGTTGTCCTAACGGGGCCGTCGGGAAAATGACGAGACCCAGTCTGAAATGTGACGCGAGCTCCCGCTGCAAGCATCCCACGGAACCAGACCGTCAAGCTCCAGCACGTGCCCGTCAGAAAGCGTCTGCAAATAGAGCTACAGCGAACTCGAGTCTTACGCTTCCCCTGGCTCTGGACTCGTTCCCTTCGTGGCGAACTGCCCGAGCCGCGGTGCGTCCCCTGGCCCGCCGAGGCGCAGGAGCGCGTTTCCTTACTTCCGGCGATAACGGGCATTAGAGGGGGGGGGAGGGGGCCAGGGGGGGGATAATGTAACGCCTCCCCCCCGCCGTGTCCCCGATGCGCACAGCGGCAGTGCCTGGAGCGCCAGGGGTGGGGGGGGGCGTTACGCTATAGGGGGGAGGGGGGGGGAGGAGGCTAGAATGCCCATTCCCCAAGCAATAAAGAAACACGCTCCAGGCCCCTCGGGGCGGGCGCGCGTCTCGGCCCTCCGATCGGCCGCAGCACCGTCCCGAGGCACTGCCGTCTGCTGCCCCGCCGCGGTACGCTCGGGGCCGCGGTCGCAGCGCGACAGGAGGAGGGAGGAGGGAGGAGGGAGGAGAGAGCAGGGAGCAGGGAGCAGGGAGGAGGGAGGAGGAGGAGGAGGAGGAGGAAGGAGGGAGGAGGAGGAGGAGGAGACAGAGGGTGAGGAAGGTGGAGGACGACGGGAAAGGACAGAGGAAGGAAGGGCAGCAGCAGCAGCAGCAGCAGCAGCAGCAGAAGGAGCACAAGGAGGCGAAAGAGATGAAGGAAGAGGAAGGAGGAACAGAAAGTGGAGGAAGGAAACACGAGGCGGAGGCGGAAGGGGGAGGAAGCAGAGGAGAGGCGGAGAGTCGGAGACTTTTGGAAATATTGTGCCTGTCGGCCTGTCTGCCTAGGCGCCTGCTTGTCTGCTGTTCGGCTGCCTCTCTCTCTCTCTCTCTCTTCCTCTCTCTTTATCTCTCTCTCTCTCTCTTTCTCTTCATCTCTCTCTCCCTTTTCTCTCTCCCTGTAATATCGTCTTGGACATACATATCTGCGTATCCAGAAAGGCCTCGCTAACTATACGTGTGTGTGGGTGTGTGTATGAACACATGTGTGCACCCATAGCTATGTATGCGCGTATACAGGCCCGGCCGAAATCTTGCCAGTCGTAGGTCGGGCGTGTCCCCCTACAGGCGCATGTTGGACGGAAACCCAGAGATGCCCCAGAGGTGTTCAAGCATACTCCAAAATAGCTTTAACAAAATCGTCCCCAAACGATTTATAGACCATGTTCGAATACTCCTCCTGTTGAGGGACACGCCCGACTTAATGGGCATCGTTTATCCGAACCCTATCCCCATCTAGGTGGCCTTTTCTCCACTTGGGGATTTACCCCCCGAGATGGGGATATAGGCCGTCTCCCTCGGGTTTTGGAGGGTATATCCCCAAGTCGGGGGCGGCGGGAGGGGGTGGGCTGGTAGGAGGCTTCATGGGGTTGGGGTTAGGTTAACCGATAATGACTTAATGCTAGTCTAAAGTCAAGCCGAGATGCTGCAGCCGTCGTTTTCGGCAACTCGTGCCGAGCTCGGCCGGGCCTCTCGGCCCGAGGAGGGCACCGAGCCCCTGCGTTCCCCGACGTCGCCCCTGCGAGCAGCGCCAACGTCGAGCGCTCCAGCCCGCGCGCAATATGAATCGCTGGGTCGCTCTCTCGTTCGCTCTCCCTCCCTCTCTCTCTCTCTCCCTCTCTCCCCCCTCGATCCCTCCATATGTTTCTCTCGCTCTCTCTCTCTCTCTCTTTCTCTCTCCCTCCCTCCCGCCCTCCCTCGCTCCCTCCCTCTTTGTTTTTTGTTTCTCTCTCTCTCTCTCCTTCCCTCTCTCTCTCTCTCTCTCTCTCTTATATATATAGATGTATACACACACACGTAAAGTTTGCTACCACCTGACTCCTGATATTAGCGTGGGCAGCTGGCCCATCGCCTTCGAGCGACAAAGCCCAGGCGCTACCCAGGGCGAGACACTTGTCTCGGGAAGTGCGTGCCGACAGGGCAAGCGCCACGAGAAGGGGCAAGGACGAGGGGAGAAAAGACGACAGGGGCGAGCACAAGAGTCAAAGACGGCACGTCGAGGAGGACGCAAGGAGGGAAATCAGAGGAACAGTCAGCATGCATCAACGTGAACTTTGGGAGCTCCGCGCGGGTTTTCTGGGTCGGCGCTGGACCCCCCACCCCTGGCGCGCAGAGCTGGGAAAATGTATGTGCATGCCGCTTCTTCCCCTGGGGTAGTACCCACCCCCGCACTGCGCCTCGCCGCCGTTGACTACCTACCAGACCACCCCGACCCAACCCGAAGATCCGAATTTCGGGTTGGGGGGGTACGGACTTCACGTGTGCCTTTTCGATGTTCCCCGACCCCCCCCCCACTGGAATTGGAGGGCAAATCCGGGCCGTCGGGTTGGGTTGGGGTGGGTTGGTGGGTGGTGAGCCACTGGCCCCCTGGAGCAGCAGCCGCCGCGGGCCTGCTTGCTGAGCCGGCAGCGCCACTCGCTCAGGGCGTGACCCGTCCCCCCTGGGCGGCTCGCTCCCCCCTCCCCCTCTTTCGGCCGCCCCCTCTGCCTCCTCCAAGAGGCGGTTTTGAGGGCTCCTGGGAAAGGGGCCGAAATCGAGGACCCCGTCTTTTGATCGATGCTCTCTTAGATGGCCCCAACAGGCCTTCTAGGGTACCAGCCGCAGCACCAGCAGAGGCATCAACAATATCAGCAGCACCCCTGCCTGCACGGTGGCACGATTCGCTCCAGCGGTATCCCCGCTCTAGCTCTTTGCGCTAGCGCAGACGACCCCTGCCTCGCCGCCGACGCAAAAAGTTGTATGCTTAGGTCGGGCCTGTCCTCCGACAGGCGGATTTCGAAAGAAAAACTAAAACTAGTCAAAAAGTGTTCAGACATAGCCCCCAGAGAAGCTCAGAAAACCGTCCCCGGACGATTGTTCCCATGTTGGCATACTCCTCCTGTAAAGGAGCACGCCCGACTCAAGTGTATGCCGCTCCTTCCTCATCGAGAAAGAGAAAATCGGGGATGGACAGACCCCCCTTTAGTAAAACGTGGTTTAGTGAAAACGACCTGAGGCCCGAACCTGGCCATCGCAAACCTGAAAAATGACGGCCACGGCGCCCTCTCGAGAACCGAAAACGGACAATTCACTAATCGACGTGTCACTGTTGGGGGTTCTGTCCACCCCCGAGAAAAGGCGAGGCGGCCGCCCCTGTCCTTGATGTTGGCCTTCATGTTCTCGAAGGCGGTCTCGTAGTCGGTGTCGCAGGGCTGCCCGCGCTCCTCGGGGCCCCGCGGGGCGCGG